>JAMPIV010004781.1:900000-1237142 GCA_024509875.1 Oreohelix idahoensis | reverse complement strand
TCCCGGTCGACGAAAAATCCTCAAATGCCGTCGCCCGGGTCTGATCCTGTATCACCCGGTCGCCAGAGCGGTGTTGTAACCACTACGCTAGCGCGGCTCCCGGTTTCCTTATTTAATATGAAAGAGATTTCCTGGGCTATGAAAGTCGGTCCAAAATCTCAAATAAATGGTGTCCGGTATGTTAAGAAAGGAATTCTGCATTCTATGCTTCACTCTAGGAAGGTCTGGTATCTTGGCAAGCGATCTTCACAGTGGAATAACACTGAAACGTGTCAGGTTATATTCCCGGTCTCCCACGTAACTGTTTGTTATGGAGTTTAAAAAACGCTGCAATCATTTTCAAACAGGCAGGTAAGAGTGTTGTACTTTCAAAATATTCCACTTGAAATAAGGTGGGTACAGCAAAAGGTCACGTATTACCATATATGACAATAAGATATACGATGCCCTGCGTGCAGACTCGTGAACATGTCGTTAACCTCATATGACAACGTGTGTCAAAAGTACCAATTCATTACTTTATCAGAAAGTAATCTCTTATCTGTGTCTGTCCATCAGTTGTCTCCCCGTATTCCAAGCTGTGGTGATGCGCGCACCCGTCTTATCGACGATTAGGCAGATAGCGCTGGGCAATGTACGTGTTATTCCTTAGTGTCCAAGCTTGGTACAAGGGAATTTTACCAACTTGCCTCTCTGTATTATCGTTACCTCTCCTTGCAAATGTGAGGTGTTTATCATCCACAAGGAGTGTCAGATAACAAACAAGACACAATATACTGAAAGTAGTGAAAGATACTTGAAAATATAAACTATCTGCTACATAGTATAGAAAGAAAGAAAGTGCGACAATTGAACGCACGCAATAAAATCAGTACCATAAATGCACCGATTACTGCCTGAGTGAATCAGAGATCGAGAGGGGTCGCAGCATTCTGTCACAACCCGTCTTATCGGTGATTAGGCAGATAGCGATGGGCGATGTACGTGTTAATCCGCAGCGGCCAAGCTGTGGTACATGGGAATTTTACCAACCTGCTACTCGTAATATTATCTTTACCTCTCCTTGCAAATGTGAGGTTTTTATCATCCACAAGGAATGTCCGATAACAGACAAGACGCAATATACTGAAAGTAGTGAAAGAATACTTTAAAATATAAACTTTCTGCTAGATAGTTTAGAAAAAAAGAAAGTGCGTCACTTGAAAGCACGCAATAAAATCAGTACCACAAATGCACCGATTACTGCCGGAGTGAATTAGTGATCAAGAGGGATCGCACCCGATTCTGTCACAGGTGCCATCCGGGCAAGATTTTTCCATGTCTTCATTATCCCTTTCATGTCGGACTCCAGCTCTCATCACCGTGTGTGTGTGTGTATGTGTGTGTGTGTGTGTGTGTGTGTTTGTGTATGCGTGTGATGCCCCTTTCTACCACTATAGTCCTGGATGTTTTAGAATAAGGACTGCCTTGTAATGCTATTAACATGTTTTCTCAGCGTATGTCCTGACCATCCCCAGCGTCCTCTTCTTATATCCAGCTCCACCGGCAGTTCTAGGTTGGTGATTGTGCAGTACCATCTCAATACTTCTTCTCTTCGCAATCACATAGTTAAGAAAATCTCACTTCTGGATTGTTGTTTTTGTTGTCTTTCATATTTCAGAGCCATACAACAGAACTGGCTTTACATTTGAGTTAAAGGTTCTGTTGTGTGTGTGTGTGTGCGCGCGCGTGCGTGCGCGGGTGCGTTCGATCTGATTTCTTTTGATTTCCATATATATCCTAATGCAATAAAATCTCTTGGCTTTTGATTCTTATTTTGATGTCATTGTCTGTTCCCCCAACTTGATCTGTACGACAGCCAAGAAATATTCTCCTCTTGAGATCCATAATATTCAATAGTCTTTCACGGAGTCAGACAACCCAACCTCTATATTTACACAACTAGAAAGATCAATTCCTGGTGTACTGGAATTTTTTTGTTTGTCATATTCTTAAACAGAAAGAGTTATTTCCCTTCCATACACAACATAAATCGATATTAACTTGAGAAATCGTTTTTCATGTCTGTGGGATTTGGCAAAGGACACAAGAAGTCTAAAATCTTCAAACAAAAGGGGAAAGAATAACAATTAAATGGTCGACCTCATGCAACACACGCACACAAATCACGTGTTTTAATCACAAGACACACATAAATTATGGACAGAGCTCTAACTATTTAAGCAACATCATTAATGATAGAAGGTGCATGGGCTTCCCCCAAGGATCATGGAGAATATTGCTAAGGCAACCCCAAGCAATGTCGTACAAGGCAACCCCAAGCAATGTCGTACAAGGCAACCCCAAGCAATGTCGTATAAGGCAACCCCAAGCAATGTCGTACAAGGCAACCCCAAGCAATGTCGTACAAGGCAACCCCAAGCAATGTCGTACAAGGCAACTAAAATGACAACATGATCATGTAAAACAAATTGCCATAGAAAAAAAAGCTGTTGCAAGGTCATGTGACTGCTTGGTGCAGTCGTCTGCAAGGTGACCAGATGTAATTGTGGCTCCATACTCCGTTAGGAGCGTGAGGTAAAGTGATGTGAATAATGATAGAAAAAAACAAAGAAATAATGGATCTAAATGAAGATGAAACTGACACACTTGTAATTCATTTGTTTTTTTTTAAACCGATCCGTTCCGTCGCCAGAAATTTCCTCAAACGGAGCCAGAAAATAATAACGGTGACAACTTGGCTAGATGCCAGATTTAGAGAGTGGCCAAATTTTCCCGATAAATTCAAGGGAATTTACCCGGGCAGATGGTGGGCGGAGCTTATAACCAATGACATATACTCCGGATGAAGTTACTTGAAGGCAGTTGGAGGGCACGACACAGACCAGAATTCGAAATGAGCGGAACAATAGATAATAAGTGTTTTGGGGAATTTTTTACTTTTTTTTTTTTTCGGAATTTAGGAAATGCACAACGATTGTTGCCACTTGAGAAAGATATTTTCTAAACAGACGGGAAGTTTAAAAAAAAAAAAAAAAGAATTGTTTCCTTTCTTTCAAGTGTTACAAACAAACATCTTTACAGCAGAATATTATGCAGCGAGATACTGACTGTGTCAAGTATATATGGTAGACATATATACCACACCTTTCGTTTAAGCAAACATGCAACATTAATAACTACTATTCTATATCTATCTATCTATCTATCTATCTATCTATCTATCTATCTATCTATCTATCTATCTATCTATCTATCTATCTATCTATCTACCTGTCTGTCTGTCTGTCTGTCTGTCTGTCTGTCTGTCTGTCTGTCTGTCTGTCATGTACATATGTCTGTAAGTTTCTATCTGTCAGTCCGTCACTCAATCCGTCCCCACCCGTCTGTCTATTCAACATTCAATGATTATTGTAGCTCTCAAGACAAACATTCTGTTTGTTGCATTTCTTCAAAAATCCCAGAGGGAATAAAACGCCTACGATCGCTTAGCTAAGATTTATTGGACCAATCCTTCAGCCGATATGAGGAACACGTAGGCAAATACAACAAACAGTGAGCAATCTTTCAAATCTCTCAAGCGTGAGTAAACAACATTACTGAAAATAACTCAAGACAGTTCTACAACAAGTACGCAGGCGGCATCGAAAAACATGCAGAAACTACCGGGACTTGCCACCAGAGGTTTAAGTGCTGTCCAAAAAATCGGTCCCAATATTTGTTATAGCCATCTACAAGTAAGTGACGTCACAGCTGTTTTGCCAAAACGGGAACCCTGGCGTGGATTGATCAAGGCTATGACGTCAGACTGGATTATTTCCTGTCCCTCAGAGATGTAAAGATGAACGTGAAAGAAAGTATGTTGGAGTGCTTCCTTGGTTTTTTTTTTAATTTGCAGAATCTCTTTGGCTGAAAAAAAAAAAAAAAAAAAAGTTGAATGTCCTGGATTTTAACGTCGTCCAAATGTAGTTAACAACATTGACCAGAAAGTTAAATTATGGCGAACAGCACCTGAGACATTTCAAAGAACTGTACTCAGCATCAATCATCATCATTACCACATTTCATCTCCAGGTGGACTACAGGTCTCAACAACAGTGTGCCAAGTCATCCTGGCCTGTACCATCCGGTCAATGTATTTCCGTATTTATTTGATCTCTGGTCATATCTGTCTCCAGTTCTCTTCTCCACCTGTTTGTCTGTTTAAGTCTGGCTGTGTCTCTTATCCTGGGGAATTCCAGAACAGGGACTATATCCCATACTTTCACTGGTTTACCTCATGATTGTCCTTTCCGATGCCAGCGAGTTTTCCTTATGTTCTAGTGGTGTTTACCCGTTTTTTCCCCACAAGTTACACATTACCGTATCATTTCAATCCTTCTATGAAAGTCTGTACATCATTCTGATTGTGTCATTTTTGTTGTTCTCCGTGTTTCAGAGTCATGTTTTGTTGTTCTCCGTATTTCAGAGCCATTCAATAGGAATTATCTGACATTTGAGTTGAAAATTATTCAATTATACCGGTTGGTTAAGAAACACACTCAATACCCAACCCTGGTTAAAACACTAGTGACCTCCATTATCTTTTGAATGATTTCTCGAATAATTTTGATTTCTCCAGAGTAATAGAGGTAAGGAAAGTATTACATCATTGTCGTATGGTGTATATTGGGGCAACTACAACAGCAGTTTTCGCTAGTAGTATACAATGTTGTTTACAGTTATCATTCAGGAGCGTGACTTTTATATAGCAAAATACTCCGATTTTTCAGGCGTTGGAATTTCAGGCGGAGCGTCAGGCGTTGGAGCGTGACTTTTATATAGCGATATATATTAGCCGGGGTGGCTTCCTCTGACGATCAGACGCATGACTTGTTATATAGCAATAAATTTGTTCGATAATGGCGGGCGTGTTGTTTATACAAAATACTTAGACAACATATATAAAAAATATTTAAAAAAAAAAAAAAAAAAAAAGCGATAATGACGGAAAATATAAAAATCAATAATGGCCGGTTAGTAGGGTACTAAGGGGGTTTTTGAAGCGAGTGGGGGCTTTTTGTGTTGGCGAGGGTGACGACGCATGGATGTAATGGGGTGTAGCTGGCGTGTGTAGTTTAGGGGGGATTTTTGTGTGTGTTGTTTTATTGTGCCGGTAGTGTGTTGGTGTGTTTGTTTATACATATATACATACAATATATATATATATAAAATATAAAAATCGATAATCACGGAAAATATAAAAAAAATCGATAATGTTGGATTAGTAGGTTACTAAGGGGGGTTTTTGAAGCTAGAGGAGCCTATTTGTGCTGGCGGGGGTGACGATGTATGTTGGGCTGTAGCTGGCGGTTGTAGGTTAGGGGGGATTTGTGTGTTGTGTGTTGGTGTGTTTGTTTATACATATATACATACAATATATAAAAAATATAAAAAATCGATAATGACGGGAAAAAAATCGATAATGGTTGGTTAGTAGGTTACTAAGGGGATTTTTGAAGCGAGTGGAGTCTTTTTATGCTGGCGCGGGTAACGACGCATTGGTGTGTACATTTTGGGGTGTAGCAGGCGAGTGTGCCAGCATTGAGAGGTGGAAGTGAAGTGTTAGAGACGTCACTATACTAGGACCAGCGTCGAGACGTGGGAGTGAAGTGTTAGAGACTTGACTAGGACCAGCGTCGAGAGGTGTGAGTGAAGTGTTAGAGACTATACCAGGGACAGCAGCGAGAGGTGGGAGTGAAGGGTTAGAGACGTGACTAGGACCAGCATGGAGAGGTGGGAGTGAAGTGTTAGAGACTTTACTAGGTTTAACATCTAGAGGTTGGAGTGAAGTGTTAGAGACTTTACTAGGTCCAGCAACGAGAGGTGGGGTGAAGTGTTAGAACCTGTACTAGGTCCAGCATCGAGAGGGGGCAGTGAAAGAGACGTGTCACTATACTAGGGCCAGCGTCTAGAGGGGGAAAGAAGTGTTAGAGACTTGACTATACCATTTTCTGTGTAGGTATTTTAATTGTTATGTGTGTTGTGTTGTTTGTTGGTGTGTTTGTTTATACATATATACATACAATATATAAAAAATATAAAAAATCGATAATGACGGAAAATATTTTTTAAAATCGATAATGGTTGGTTAGAAGTTACTAAGGGGGTTTTTGAAGCGAGTGGAGTCTTTTTGTGCTGGCGCGGGTGACGACGCATGGGTGTGTACATTTTGGGGTGTAGCAGGCGAGTGTGCCAGCATTGAGAGGTGGGAGTGAAGTGTTAGAGACGTCACTATACTGGGACCAGCGTCGAGTGGTGGGAGTGACGTGTTAGAGACTATACCAGGGACAGCAGCGAGAGGTGGGAGTGAAGTGTTAGAGACTTGGCTATACTAAAGCAAGCATTGAGAGGTGGGAGTGAAGTGTTAGAGACGTGACCGGGTCCAACATCTAGAGTGGGAGTGAAGTGTTAGAGACCTGACTATACCAGGTCTAGAATATAGAAGTGGTAGTGAAGTGTTAGAGACCTGCCTATACTAGGTCTAGCATCTAGAAGTGATAGTGAAGTGTTAGAGACTTGCATATACCAGGGCCAGTATTGAGAGGTGGGAGTGAGGTGGTAGAGACATAACTGCACTAGAAACAGCCTCGAGAGGTGGGAGTGAAGTGTTAGAGACTTGACTAAACCATTTTTTGTGTAGGTATTTTAATTGTTATGTGTTGTTGTATTGTGTGTTGGTGTGTTTGTTTATACATATATACATACAATATATATATATAATATAAAACTCGATAATGACGGAAAATATAAAAAATCGATAATGGCGGGCTAGTAGGTTACTAGGGGCTTTTTTAAGTGAGAGTGGGGGGGTTATTGATTTTGACTGGTTGGGGTGATGACTCATAGATGTGTTGAGGTTGTCACCGTGTGGTTGTACAGTGTAAAATACACTGTAGGTTTAAGTCAGTTGAACAGTAATTTTGGGTCGGTAATATAACAAAGTATGAGAAAATGGTTTTAGAAATTTGAATAATTTGAGTAATAAGTTATTTGTTCCTAACATGGGAGATAAAAGAATGAAAATGTAGTGTTTTTTGTAAGGGAGGGAACCTTTTTAGACCTTAAAGAAATCTAAGTATACATCATTAGAGTTTACCAACTTTGCATATCAGATTAATTTTAGTAAAGATATAGAATGATTAATGAAACTAAGGTAAAAAGTACTAAGGGGAATAACTATGAATATTAACGCCCTTTACAAGTTTAGTGAGTTAGGGTAGGGAAACGCACGTGAAAAAGTAAGCGAAATATAAACAGTTATGTAGCACAGTTCACGGGGTTGACAGCATAGAATTAAGCGTGGCGATAGGTGAGTGAACTGAACAATGGACCAATCGTATTAACTAAAACAACTTTGGACCATCAGATAGGAAATTGAAGGAAGAAAGGAGTCCTACCAGAGAAGTTGACAGAGCAAGTCAAGTTTTGCTGAGCTCTCAAGAAATGTGAAACCTGCGGTTTGCAGAAGGTCTACAGAATTAGCTAGATATAGAAAGGTAGTAATAGGAAATTCAGGAGAACACTTAGAATTGATTGATAATTTGTGCTGCTAAACCTAGGATTAGCTCATAGGGGTGATAGTAAGACAGTGATAGGTAACGGACTTCTGTATATTCTGGTAAGAGGTCTTTGATTCTAATTATGCTTGACTTAAGTGAGGAGAGACATGTTTTTTTTAGAAACATGCCCAACATATTGTCACAGGCTAATGACGCTCATATTTAAGGGAGCGAGCTACAGAAGAGAATATTGAAGCTAAGGCAATATTAAAGCTTAAAAAAGTGGATAACTTTTATGATCAGATAGCCAGGATGGGCTGTCATACAAAGAAGATGAGACATTGTTATTAAACAAGAAAATTGTACAGAGTTTTGCAACACTGTCGTATGGTTATGTGCTCTCTCGCCAACGTAAGTATCGAAGCCAGATACTACAACACTTGTCGACGTTGGATTTACAAAATAAGTTGGTTTTGTTTGAGATGCTCCTTAACAGGGTATAAGACTGATCAGGTTGAAACAGATTAGAGGACAGAAGAGTAAATGGTGAATTAGATTACTGAGAAACAACTCATGCGCTCTCTCATTAAAGAGTAAGTATGAAGATGCCTCCACAGCTGCACCTGACATTATATAACTTTATATGTAATTTATGAATTGATATTGATGCATGCAATTGAGCCAGGCCTGACAGGTTATAGTACTTTAGTCAAGAGTCTACAGTAAGGAATATAATAATAAAATCTTTGGGAAAATACATAGAGCCTAGGTCTGGATGCCTGGATATAAAATGGAGATTGGAATGTACCTTTATGAAAAAGGATTGTGGAACATGTTATGTAAATAAAAGCTATTATGTTTGGAAATTCAGCACTCAAGTTGGTTTAATCAATAAAAGGATGTGGAGTGGGTATGTGAGAAAGAGTTAAACCTATATAACAT
Source organism: Oreohelix idahoensis (assembly GCA_024509875.1). Classification (NCBI taxonomy): domain Eukaryota; kingdom Metazoa; phylum Mollusca; class Gastropoda; order Stylommatophora; family Oreohelicidae; genus Oreohelix; species Oreohelix idahoensis. The sequence goes on along the minus strand of JAMPIV010004781.1, from coordinate 1,228,659 downwards.
ATATAGCCTTAAAAACCACTAGTACAAGCACGTCGCTGCTCACCACCAAGGAGGGAAGAACGTGGTCTGGGTTGAACAAAAGACGAACCAAATCTCATCCAAGAACTACTATCTCTGGCGGAACAGGGGCCAGTAAGAGAAATAGTCTCACTTGGGAGATAGTTAAACAACACATAACTAGGCCTGCCTCAGCCACCTAGTTATAGTTAGGATTGGACAGGGACCATCACCAGCTCGGTCACAAGGTGTAGCGCTGGAGTAAGACAATGTAAAAGCGGTGGGGTATAGGTGGTATTGGTTTTGTTCTTGTCTGGTAATTTTGTGTGTAGGTATTGTAATTGTTGAGTGATGTAGTGTAACTGGTGGGTTTGGGTTTTTGGGTGGTTGTGTTGTGTATGAGTCGGCCTTGTGTTGGCGAGTACAGATAAAAGACTAGTTTATTGTGATGTTTATTAAGACCATTAGTACATTTTTTCCGCCCCGCGTTTGTTGTGTAATGAGAACCTCCAAAAAAAAAGTGTGTTTGTCTGGTGGTTTGTTTGCAGGTATTGGTGTGAATTACAACTAATTGATGTTAGCTGTCTTGGTTTGATAGTCCTTTTCACAGTGTAAAATCACAATTGGTTATCTTTAGTGTTTTAAATAGTTTTGTTAAGCCTAATGAGTAGATTTATTACTCATAATATAATATAAATAATAAAGAAAACTATCACGTGACCCAGCGCCCGTCTCACTATGTAGTTACATTCACCCAACAACGGGAATTCCCTGTCATATTTTTACATCAAAAGCATAGTTGCCTCCGACGCCACTTTACCTCTCATTGTCTTATATTCTCATCACTAGCTACACACAACACAACACAAAACCAAAATCACCCCCACCACACACCGATCATTAGTCATCTTCCTCTATAAAAAGGTATCCCTTTTTTATTTTATATTTTCCTCGTTATTCTATAGCGGGTAGGAAAAAGGGAATTCACTTAGTGAGTGCTTATAAAAATTCCTTCTTCTCAAGTCAAGTAGCAACATAGTTGCCTGAAGGTTTTGGAACAAATCGGTTGTTATATTCATGTAAAAGGGTAAAAGCACAACTACTTCCAATAAAAATGTTAAAGCTACTTCTAAATCAGCTTGTTGTTTGTAACAAGAATACAACACATCCACATAGATAACAACGTTCTGATGAGATCACTTTTGGCCAGTGTACCTATACCTAAACTTTCATGAAATACACAAAAATCTCCTGTTATTGCTTAAGAATACATTACCTCCACAATAATTGGTCAATCTACACAAGTTTGCGGTATGACCTCTTTAGAAGTGACAGTGAAAAATCAACATATAATCACTCCTGTAAAGTTTTATTTTTTTCGGCGTGTGAAGTTATGCGCGCATGCGCATACGCCCTCTGTGATCTGATAAATATACACCTAGCGTTTATACAGCGTCTAAATGGCCTCTAAATATTATAGAAATAATGGCTTAACAAAACTATTTAAAACACTAAAGATAACCGATTGTGATTTTACACTGTGAAAAGAACTATCAAACCAAGAAAGCTAACACCAATTAGTTGTAATTCACACCAATACCTGCAAACAAACCACCAGACAAACACATTTTTTTTGGAGGTTATCATTACACAACAATGGGTTAGCCATGTCCACAGAAGAGACCCCGATGCCATCACAAGAACAGCTATGCTATGGACCCCTGAAGGAAAACGAAAGAGAGGCCGACCAAAAACAACTTGGCGTAAGACTGTGGAGGTTGAGATGCAAAGAATGAACCAGAGTTGGGGCACTGTACGAAAGATGGCCGCCGACCGAGCAAAGTGGAATCAATTTGTTGTTGCCCTATAAGAATCCACCAGGCGTAATGGCCACTGACTGCTTTGACGGTCGGCGGCTAAGGATCAAAGAAGAGAAGAAGAAGATTACACAACAAACGCGGGGCGGAAAAAATATACTAATGGTCTAAATAAACGTCACAATAAACTAGTCTTTTATCTGTACTCGCCAACACAAGGCCGACTCATACACAACACAACCACCCAAAAACCCAAACCCACCAGTTACACTACACCACACAACAATTACAATACCTACACACAAAATTACCAGACAAGAACAAAACCAATACCACCTATACCCCACCGCATTTACACTGTCTTACTCCAGCGCTACACCTCAACACATCTATGAGTCATCACCCCAACCAGTCAAAATCAATAAACCCCCACACTCTCACTTAAAAAAGCCCCTAGTAACCTACTAGCCCGCCATTATCGATTTTTTTATATTTTCCGTCATTATCGAATTTTATATTATATATATATATATATATTACCAACGGGCTCATCACCCGTTTGCCAGTCACTTTGATTACGGAAACAACAGCAAATGGATTGATTTGCCGTTGACCTAAAGACGCCAATAGGCGTGATGGGAAACAATGGCAAAGAAAACCTATCTGCTGTTGCCCTAAGACGCCACTAGGCGTAATGGCCACTGACTGCTTTGACGGTCGGTGGCTAAGGACGGAAGAAGAAGAAGATATATATATATTGTATGTATATATGTATAAACAAACACACCAACACACAATACAACAACACATAACAATTAAAATACCTACACATAAAAAATGGTATAATCAAGTCTCTAACACTTCACTACCACCTCTCGAGGCTGTTTCTAGTGTAGTCATGTCTCTAACACCTCACTCCGACCTCTCAATACTGTCCCTGAAATAGGCAAGTCTCTAACACTTCACTCGCTCCTTGCGATGCTAGACCTAGTATAGGCAGGTCTCTAACACTTCACTATTACTTCTACATGCTAGACCTGGTGTAGTCAGGTCTCTAATACTTCACTCCCACCTCTAGATGTTGGACCTGGTCACGTCTCTAACACTTCACTCCCACCTCTCAATGCTTGTTCTAGTATAGCCAAGTCTCTAGCACTTCACTCTCACCTCTCGCTGCTGTCCCTGGTATAGTCTCTAACACGTCACTCCCACCTCTCGACGCTGGTCCTAGTCAAGTCTCTAACACTTCACTCGTACCTCTCGATGCTGGTCCTAGTATAGTGACGTCTCTAACACTTCACTCCCAACTCTCAATGCTGGCACACTCGCCTGCTACATCCCAAAATGTACACACCCATGCGTCGTCACCCGCGCCAGCACAAAAAGACTCCACTCGCTTCAAAAATCCCCTTAGTAACCTACTAACCAACCATTATCGACTTTTTTTTATTTTCCGTCATTATCGATTTTTTATATTTTTTATATATTGTATGTATATATGTATAAACAAACACACCAACACACAACACAACACACAAAAATCCCCCCTAACCTACAACCGCCAGCTACAGCCCAACATACATCGTCACCCCCGCCAGCACAAATAGGCTCCACTAGCTTCAAAAACCCCCCTTAGTAACCTACTAATCCAACATTATCGGTTTTTTTTATTTCCGTCATTATCGATTTTTATATTATATATATATATATATATATATATATATATATATATATATATATATATATATATATATATATATATATATATATATATATATATTTATTGTATGTATATATGTATAAACAAACACACCAACACACTACCGGCACAATAAAACAACACACAAAAAATCCCCCCTAACCTACACCCGCCAGCTACATCACATTACACCAATGCGTCGTCACCCTCGCCAGCACAAAAATCCCCCACTCGCTTCAAAAACCCCCTTAGAACCCTACTAACCCACCATTATTGATTTTTATACGTTCCGTCATTATCGCTTTTTTTTTTTTTTTTTTAATATTTTTTATATATGTTGTCTAAGTATTTTGTATAAACAACACGCCCGCCATTATCGAACAAATTTATTGCTATATAACAAGTCATGCGTATGATCGTCAGAGGAAGTCACCCCGGCTAATACATATCACTGTATAAAAGTCACGCTCCAACGCCTGACGCTCCGCCTGAAATTCCAACGCCTGAAAAATCGGAGTATTTTGCTATATAAAAGTCACCCTCCAACGCCTGAATGATAACCGTAAACAACATTGTATACTACTTTCGCTGGAAATAGCCTATGACATATTACGAAGAAGGTCTCCAGAAATTGGCTCGTTAAGAAAGAATAGAGACCTGTTCGAGATAAGGACAAGAAAAAGAGAATGCGTTCCACTGGACAGTGTTTTCTAGTGAATTATGGAAAGAGTTCTGTTTTCCCACGACCTTAGCTTCCGAACTTAGATCCCGTAACAGAAAGAGCCCCCAACTTCATCTGAATGTAGAAATTTACCTATTTGTAAATATTTAACACCGACAGCACGAGTGATACATTTACGAGCTAGATAATGATCAAACGATTATTGGGTTTATTAATTAAATCTCTACACATATAGGGTTAGTAATGGTTAGAACGTGATGATAGTAAAAGACTATTCACACAAAATCACACAGATGAGATATTAATATTGTAGTTATTTAAATAAAAGAATGAGCTTGTGTAAAGCGAAATGATGATGATTTGATATGATACGAGTACGTGTTACCAAAATGGTGAGTAATCTACACAGTCCATGTGTCCCTAAATGCTTCTCCCGGATAGGATGATTCACATGTATGCTTAGCATGTCCCAAGTTGTTATAAGTTATGTCGCGTGGGGTATCTCTAAGTCGAGGACATTCTGATGAAAACTTTTGTTGTACTGAGAACGTTGACGATATACAGTCCTTCACTGTTTGACAATATCTCGGTAGCGTTGATCAACAGTTAAAAGTTGTCGTATGAAAATTGTCTGTTGTCTAATCTACGAAGGGTATTGGTCAGATTGGATATCTTCACGAAATGTTCTTGATAGGTAGACTCATTACCTTGATTATGTTAATCGTGATTTATTAAATATACTTTGGAGAAAGCTGCACTTGATACTTGTATATCCGACTCAACGTGTGACTATGGAGTCTGCTTCAAAGAATGCGCTTAAGAGTGTGCTGAACTTGGTATAAATATGAGATTCAACTTTTGAGCTCCTTACCTTGACTTCAGATGGTAAGCTTCCGATGGAGCTGAACTTAATATGAGTAATCAACTGTGAGCTTTAGCTTAACTCTTGTAGTAAGATTTTGAGTGATTTGAACTTGATTTAACTATGTACTGAACGTGTGCGCACGTGATATGAGGTGACAAAAAATGCTGCGTCTACCGTCTTAATCGTGGGCGAGAAATATTCCTTTTTATTTGAGGAATGAAGGATGTCCTATGGCGAAATCTGCTAGCCAAATGTCCGTTTTGATAACTTTTTTTCTGGTTAGACGCCAGACACGTAGCGTGCAGACTCAGACTTCTGATGGACTTCTTTTCCCTTTGCAAAATCCTTTAAGAACACAATACACAACAGATATGAATTATTTTATCCACACTGAATTAATTGCAGGCTATGCTATAGGGATTTGTCTCTACACCACAATGTTGAAAAAAACTGGACTCCTCTCTCTAACGAACTGCGCGGTACATATATTCCTAAGACGCCCATATGTTCCCAAATCTTGCCTGTGACGTGAAACTCCGCCCATACAACCAATAGCTAAGAGTCCATCTGGTCTCTATTACCTAGAATCTCTCATGCCCCATGTCAGTCTAAAATAGGGTGGGCTACTCGCTACCAACATTCAATGACGTGCTGTATGACAAACAGATGCAAAGATAATCACCGGCCTTCCATCTGTCACAAAGCCCTCCGTCTTCTTCTGTTTGTCTATCGCACCGCGTGTCAGGTTTGTTGTATGCCGTTGGCGGCGGCCTTTGTTACCTCGGTCTATTGTCGCTTGCGTGCTAACAAGTCCCTTTGTCGTGCCGGGCTTATTGTATTCCACCTCGAAGCAAAGGTTGTTATTCCACGTCGAGGGCCTTTGATATCACCCTCCTGGGGTCTATTGTTGCCGGGTCTATTGTATTGTGCGAGACGGTGACCGTGTTGTTTTTAAACAACGGCTCAGACTAAACTTTTGTGTCAGCCGCGTTCTCCTCATGAAACCAGATGTGTTTAACAAGGTGGGGAACTGAATCAAAAGAATTTCTTTACCACCGATGGAGGGACAAATGTGGTTCTCTAGATACCAGTCGCGAGTAATAAAGATTACAGTTTACAGATGAGATAGCAAAACGTGGGATGAAAGAGCACAAATGTGGGAGAAAATAAAATAAGACATGTAGGAAAAGATAGAGCGAAAAGTCTTTGCGCTCGTTTATCACACCGACCACACACTGGATGTTAAGTTGCAAACAAGCGCAATCAATGGACATTTCCAAATTTTGCATAAGTTCTACCACAAATTGAATCACCCAATGACGATAAATATCAATACTTCATTTTTATAACCAACTTGACTTTTGTTTTACATTGTTAACCTATAAGTGAATATTAAACCTGTTTATCTGTAACTTTAAAGCTGCAGTTGGATCAATCACTCTTGAGTGAATTGTATGTCTGCACCCGTATGGATCATACTGTTTTAAATACATAAATATAGAGAGCTATAATATTAATAATTGCTTAATCACCTTCAACCGGGGGCTCAGAAATACGAGCGAAAATATATTACCTCACAGAAGGGGTAGGAAAATAATAAGTTCAAGACAGATTATCGCAGTTGTTATGCTTGGTTTCTTTTTAAATCCTCTGAGGCTCCATAAAGCACCGTTCTTCTATTTATATCTCTACCTAGAGTAATTTCGAGCGAAGGTTGATACCTTTGAATACACTCATCATTTTTTTGTAAGTTTGGCCATTGTTAGACCACTACAGCGGAGCAGGGGAGACAATCATACCACAACCAGTAAGCTGTCATCACCTCCAGGCTGTCATCACCTCCAAGCTGTCAAAACCGCCAAGCTGTTATCACTACCAAACTGTCATCACCACCAAACTGTCTTCGCCACCAAGTTGTCATCGCCACCAAGCTGTCATCACCGCCTGCAAGATCTCTCCAGGTCCAGTGGAGTACTAGCAGCTTTTATCCGGACTAATCCAAAGGGTTTCATCAGGCCGGTTGATTGACACTAGAGAATCGTATCTGGGTTTCAACACTGATAGACACTTGTCACAAAACGTCTGTACGTGTTCTTTTGGTGGCTCTCTCACACGTTTAGCCACTACGGCAGTATCATTTCTTCTTCATTTTCTCTCCGATCGCTTTTATTTGGCATAATTTTTATGACCTTTCATTCATTATTTTACTCTCTATGCTGGATCTAGTAGGATGAAGTCTCTAACACTGAACTCCCTACGGAAGTACACTGCTATGGGACTATCTTTGTCTCTTAAATTTTGCTTTACCACTACTCAGACGTGTTCACGTTGCGCCATGTAAGTAGACCGGCCAGCCGATTATACGCCAGCCGATTATACGTTATCACATAAGCCGGCTGACCTCTTTGAACGTGACGGTCCAATATTTGATCCCAGGTGGATAGCGACCATACCTGTGTTTGCACAAGACGGGAGTGCACGATAGACTTAAAGAAAGCGACATTGTCTGTCGGCGACCTTGTCTGGTTGACAGACGAAAACACAGATAATAAATACGTAATTCACTTCCGCTGGCCCCTGTCTGTATCAAGATTACAGATAACCCGTCTGGGCGGAAGGTATTATCGAGGGATGAGTCACAGATTTGTTTGTATGAGGATGCCATCGGAAGTATTACGACTTATTAGACAGAGGTCACCCGTGGAATATTAAATGTAAAATTTTAAAACACGTGGGGGACATTTTGAATTAACAGACCCCAAGCTAGTGCTAGAGAGATTTGATTGGTTTTATTTAAGATGCCGGAATAAACAATGAATTCATTGGAAAATTCGGCGGAAGTACAATCTGTGATTGAACTAAGAAGTGGCAACTATAATCTAGCGAACTCAGAGACACAGAACAAGCAGCTTCGCAACTTCAAACGAGCAACTCCAAAAAAAGCCAGAAAGAGAAGGATCGGACCTAGAATTCCATATTTATAAGTGATAGATCGAAGTATTTGGGAAACTTAAAACCTTAAAAAAGTAAGTCTGCCTTTATAAATACAAGACTGTAAACTTAAGGGGCCAGGACTTTAAATACAGAGTCTGGACATCTAAAGGAATTGGATCACCCGTTAAAGAGGAATTATTACAGTTTCTCAGACCATCGCAGAACACCAGTCGAAGAGGAATTACTAGTTTCCCAGGCCATGTGTGTCACAGAACACCCGTCATAAGAAGGAATTACTATACTTTCCCAGACCAAGTGATGCGAGAGCATATGCACCGAAATTGCTCGTGTCCATCCGAAACCTGTGCGAGGAAATTGTGTATAACGCAAAATCTTGGGGTAAGGTGTGAAGATTTATTTTACAAATGTGAATTAACATGTTTTCTTGCTAAGTTGTTATATATGAGGCTGACAACCTCAACATACGAAAATAGTATATTCAATAACCACTACAGCAAGCGCTGGTGATTGTTTCTGGTTAGTCGTGCGGAAAACCCGACAGCAGAGGTGACCCCAGACTCCGACTGGAGCAGTGTTGAGTGATGATTAGATCACATGTGCCTCAAGTGTAGCATATCATTTTGTAAGATATATGTAGCTTGTTAATGTTAGTTCAGGCACAAATCATTTTTCGCGCTGTCCAGACACATTTTCCCAGTTAATACCCAGAGGAATATAAAAGTAAGTAGTTACAAGCATCAGACGGTTTAAAGTACTAACTTTACGACGCCACTCATGTGAGAGAAGTACACTCATCACCAAGAAGTGACGAAAACCACAGCTGCAGGACTCCCTTATAAAAGTTAAGTGCTTATAAAAAGGCAACAGCAAAACGGACTTTTAAAAAAATATATACTCACCTACGTCTCAGTGACGAAAACTTGTAATTACAGCAAAATTTCACCAATCCTTCCATATTTATTTTAACTGTTAAAGACTAATTCATTATTAAAATTGTTACATGTTGTTTTAAAACTAAACAATCATAGTCGCTCCAGTTTTTTATATGTATGAAAGCAAACGTATGAACCAGAATATTATATATATATATATATATATATATATATATATACATATATACCTCTACACCTCACGGTAGAAGGGGAACGACTAAGTAAGTAGTATATATATATATATATATATATATATATATATATATATATATATATATATATATATATATATATATATATATATATATATATATATATATATATATATATATATATATATGTATATATATATATATATATATATATATATATTTACCTCTAAACAGAGCTATACCATTATAAGAGGAATTCGCTGAATTAGCTCAGCTGGGGGCTTGAACGGGCTAAAAACCATTGCTTAAATCCTTCACAAAAGGCGACGGACACATATGTTAACCATTGCTCAGCGCTATGCCGCATGGTTTTTGACTTCTGAATTATCTTGTTAAAACTACCTTCAGATAGAAGCGTCATTGCACTTGTATCTACATCTCTGCCAAGAGTAATCTTGTGCGAAGGTAAACACCTTTGACGACTGTCATAAAATTAACCGTGATACAACGTTAAAATATCTCCAATGATACAACGTAGGGATACAAACTAATGCGTAAGCTACTAGAATACATGATCGCCCACGCCGCGGGTCACCACCCGCTATGGAAATTAAATTGTTAGACGTGGAGGCAAAACGTTTACCCTTGGAGCGGGATGAGAACGGAGATCAGAGGAAAAAATATGACTGAAACGTGCTTGAAACTAGCAAGGCTAAAAGGACGCAAATTGGTGGGGCAAGGAAAAATTCACGTCCCCAAGTTGACACAAGATAAAGAAATCGACAAAAGGGACCTTAGCTATTATACGCCACAGTCATTTCTTGGACGCTTTTGCGATAACTTAGTCCGTTTATTTGAATGCAGTGATGAACGCATTCCAGAAGATTCTAGAAAATATTTGAAAAGAAACTTTTTCTTAATAATAATGTTAGGAATATAAAACCTAGCTGGCCGGATGGCCCATCTTGAGCAGTGAAATAATATGCTTTCATTTATACAGACGGATAGATAATAAGAAAGATATTGACAAAAGACTGTGTTGTTCATATCAGCGAGCGACTGCATTGAAACAAAAAATGTCCCTAATTTTCAAAAACTGCAGTCTTGAGACTCAAAGCGCTAAAATCTAGTTGGTATGAAAGAGAGGGAATGTGGTGGAGAATTGTGGCTAAAAATAACTTTAAAGGCAAAATTGTGTAGGGGAAGGCAGAGTTGGTTCAAAAAACAAGTGTATTTTTTGTGAAACGCAAGTAGAGACGGACGGACCAACAGACAATAAGGCATACTTGACTGAGGTATGACTGAAATGACTTTTTGGTAGTAGGTTTGAATTTGAAAGGAAAAAAAGGCGGTGATTGGCCATAGATGAATATATTATCGGCGCTCAGACGCGCATTTTTGCCATTCGTTATAAGTTGTCCTAGTAGACACAGTAAATAATATAGTGGTGTATTCCCAGAAGCAAATTGATATCTTTAGAGGGACGCCATACTAAAGCCAGCAGCTCAGCTGAGTTTTGCTAGCAATTAACTGTGTTCTATATTCATAATTCTGGTAAGACTGAAAGTATTTCTTTGTATATTTTAATATGTGTTTAATGTTTCGAGTGATTTGATACTGCCATATCAAAATCTATCCCTTACAACAAGTAAGGATTCGCTCTAGACCCCCCGCCCCAGTTCAGGGTCTAGGGACAAATAAAATACATAAACTCCAGTAAGGATTATGAAGGACAGATCAAGTGTTGAGATCAGTGAAACATATCACCTATCCTATTCTATGGCAGAAAGCTAATGAACATATTTCAGAATATGTAGTCTGGGAGAACTTATCCTATGTGAAACCAACTTGGTAAGATGTGTTGTATGGTCAAAAAGATCTGACCCGTCTATGTGGTGTTGTTGTTGTGTGTCGTGTTGTGTCCAGAAATGGGTTAGAGGATGGAATTCTGACACATGACCAATACTTTATTGCAGAGCTGTGAGTTTTTATTTGGCACCAATGTGGTGTCAAATGATGAGTTACTAAAACAAGAGTGGACTCGTGCAGTTTATATTTTGGCAGAGCAACCTGATATTGCCCCCAAGCACGGAGAGGTGGGGCCACCAGATCTCAGCACCAGAGCTGCACATTCAAGCTACGTGAGCGTCTGGTCTGCTGAGAATTCACCAACTCAACTTGTTTTCTAACACACCCATAAAATTTCCATCAAATAACTGGACAATGTGTAGTCACCATAGACAGGGAGTGATGAGGCCACCCCAACAGCACATCCATTAAGTGTTCTCCCAAATAGATTACAACTATAAACAGTAGTAATATTAACTAGTCTAGTAACATACATATGTACACACCTTTCATTTATTATGTCATATTCATGCATTTCTTTCCTAATTGCAAAACCTTTCATATGTTCTGACCAAAATAAAACCTTGGTTCAGAACAAATAAATTTAAAGAAAATTACTATCCAAATTTTACACATCTCGAGTTAGTTCAGTGTGTTATAACATTTTATTACTATTATTAAACTTGTTAAATATCTGTGTGTGTGTGTTTACAAACCGCCACAACACATTACATATCAATACCCTAGAATTTTAACGTAGCCACATTCATTAGTAAAAAAAGATAGGTGTGAGGTCGTAGTGGTAGCAAGAAGGGCCTTCTGACAATTCACAGCTACACTTATCTCAGGAGCCTTCACAGCTGGCCTCATGCATCACATTAAGTAATATCACCATCATACAATACCATCAATCCACTACAACGAACTATTTAGATACTCTTGAGTTTTGGCCATTGTTGGACCACTACTGCAAAGCAGAGGAGGCAATCCGTGACAACTCTAGTAGTCTTTTTAAGGGTTTGGTATCTGTCAAAACTGAACTAGAGTTCAGGCACAGTGTTCTTTTTTGTTTGTTTGTTTTGTTTGGTTGTGTGTGTGTTTTTTTATGGTAATTCATCATAATCATCATAACCATCATCATCACCATCATCATCATGACCATCATCATCATCGGGATGATAATTACCATCATCACCATTATCATCATCGGCATAATCATCATCACTATCATCATCATCATCACCATCATCACCATCATCATCATCATCGGCATATCATCATCATTTTCGTTTGCTCTCCTTACGGAGCATGGAGCCACCACTGTAGTTGGTCCTCTTGTAGGAAGCCTTCACTAAGAATTCACATACTCTTGCAGTGATTGTTTCTGTGACAATTTGTTTCACATGGTTAAGGTTGCCAGCCTCATGCACCACTTCACATTAGTCGCCTAGTACGACATGCTTGATGATGTGCAATAGTCATATTCTTTCTGTGTCTCTTTGTAAACACGGGCCAATAATAACCGAATGTTTTCTGTCTGCGGCTGAAGGAAGCGTGTCTCGCCATAAGAAAGTAAGCAGTTCAAGTAAATTTGAAAAAAACTTGAAAACATGCACGCGGAGTAAGTGACGCAAGAGGATCGCCTGGAGCTACAGAAATGTGGCTTCACAAAAAAAAAGAAACAAAGATATAAAGATTTCATCTAAATATAAAGGATTGATTGATTATGTCTTAAGGGACCACGCCTATAGAAGGAGTGTATAGCCAGCTTAAGATGGAAGATATACTGGACAGTCTAACAAACATGGCGCGGAGAAAGATCAATAGCAATATAGCTGAGGCGCAGGCTGAAGTGTATGGGATGTTAGTGCGACACGCACAATGGAGTAATCCGGCAAGTACGTCGGCGGATTGAATCACGCCGGCATTACGTGACGGTCAGTAAATTTAAACAGACATAATTAAACACACACATTAACATATAATGCACGCGCCCCTTGTAGTTCCTGAGGGTCTTTGAAGACACATACACACATATATGATGAGTGCATCAGGCATGTCGTATAAGGCAACTAATATGATGTTGAGCATGGGGCAGGCAAAATCACCACGTAAAATAAGTTCCCACAGAAACCACTGCTGCAGAGCATGTTGCCAGCTTCCCGTAAAGGAACCACCTTTAGTGGTAGCTCCATGCTCCGTTAGGAACACAAATGAAAATGGTGATGAGGGTGATTAACATATAACACTTAGTGTAAATACTTATTCATCCAACACAATAACTCTTTACACGATCTGTGTTTTATTTACATAAAAAGGTTACAGATTAAAAATAGTTCCATAGCATATTTTGTCGTAGGGTAGTGAACTGTTCGATACTATATCAGGTTATCTGGTCAAGTTGCCTAAGAAGGGAAATTTACAAGAGTGCACAAATTATAGAGGAATAATGTTACTATCAGTGCCAGGAAAAGTATTAAACAGAATCATCCTTGAGAGATTAAAAGAGTCCATAGACAAGCAACTGAGAGATGAACAAGCAAGTTTTCGACAAAATAGATCCTGCACAGACCAGATAGCCACATTGAGAATAATAGTTGAACAAAGTCTGGAATGGAATTCACCGCTATACATCGGATTCGTGGACTATGAAAAGGCATTTGACAGTGTAGACAGAGAATTCCTTTGTAAATTGATGAGGCGTTATGGAGTTCCCATAAAGATCATTAACTTAATAAAGATGACCTATGAAAACATGACATGCAGAGTTCTTCATGAAGGACAACTTACAGAACTGTTCAGGATTAGAACGGGAGTGAGACAGGGATGCCTCTTGTCTCCATTTCTTTTCTTACTAGCAATAGAATGGGTTATGAAAACATAGACATGACACAACAGAAATGGAATCCAGTGGGATCTGACTAAACAACTTGATGATCTGGATTTTGGCTCTTCTGTCCCATAACCATAATCAGATGCAAGAGAAAATGAAAATTCTCGATGAGAGGTCACAACAAGTGGGCCTGAAAATACACAGGGAAAAGACAAAGATTATGAGAATAAATGCAAGAAATGATAACAAGGTTGAACTTGAAGAAACACCACTAAAAGATGTAGAATCGTACACATATCTTGGAAGTAATATAGACAAAGTTGGAGGGACAGACAGTGATATCAAAATAAGAATACAAAAAGCAAGAGGAGTTTTCATTGCATTGGGAAACATATGGAGAACAAGAGAAATCAAGTCCAACACGAAAATAAGAATCTTCAACTCAAATGTCAAGTATTGTATGGCTCTGAGACATGGAGAACAACAAAAACAACAACCTAAAAGCTACAGACTTTTATAAACGGGTGCTTGTGTAGAATAGAAGGACTGAAATGGTATGACAAAGTCACAAATGTGGAATTGATGACAAGAAGCAGACAAGTGCCAGTGAAACAAGAGTTGAGAAGAAGACGCTGGCGATCGATATGACACATTGAGGAAACCTGTTGATAGCATTACAAGGCAGTCCTTGTTCTGGAATCCACAGTGAAAGAGAGGCTGAGGTAGACCAAAAACACATGGAGAAGAGAATTAGAAACACAGGTGAAAATAATGAGGAAAACATGGAAAGAACTTGAGCGGATGGCACCGGACAGGGAGACTTGGCATATGTTTGTTGAAGGCCTATGCTCCTCGGGGAGCTAAAGAGTATTAATTGATATCTCAGTTGATTGATTTTGTTTAAATTCCAGTTTCTGTTTGAAATTGTGTTATTGTGGGGAAATTAAGAGAATTATTAATATTTAAATTGGTAAGGATAATTAAGGAGCTGCGTGTCACACCAACATTTACTAGACACAGTATTAAGATCTTTGTCTTGTGCGGACTGACCTATACTGTATAATAGGGGAACAACAGAAGTGATGGCGTCATTAATAGACTTGACTGCCCATGGTAAATTTCCGGTGTTATGTCTTGCGGTTCGCACTAATGACCCGTCATCGAAGCATCATTTTTTGGTGATGCCTAGATGGCAAGGAGGATAGTGTGATTCGCTTGCATAGCTAGGCGGGGTTGTCGCACGGAAGGTCCTGGGTTCGAGTCCTGGGTAAGCCACTCACGTCTGTTGTTTTTCTGTTGTCTAGTTTTCTACTTCTTTATTTCTTACAAGTGCCTGAAAGCATACCTTTATGTTTGTCTAATATTTAATTACGGGAGACACCCTTGGAGCATAGGATAGGTCTAGCAAGAAGGTGACTTACTTCACAGCTCTCTTCTATTGCTGCCATCTAGGACTGTGCAGTTAACGACCTAACTTATCTTGTACAATCCCTACCACTAGTTCACCAGCTCTCTTCTCCATTTCTGGGAATTATATCTATTTTTCTATCTAACATCCAGCTCGTCACAACCCTGTAAATATCAGCGACTAGCTGCTATTACAGCTACGCAGAAACTAATTTCACCAATATTTTATTCATCGAATTCAATGTATTAACTACGTCAACAAAATACCACAGCGCTTTTCATCATACCAACCTTATTCATCGCGATCGATATCTGAAGAACATTCCAGTTATAACAAAACAAAATAACTTTTTATTTACAAAAAAGAAAGTAGAGAATTAATGAATTTTAAAAATGTAATCTTCTCTCCATGAAAATGCCATTTGTAACTAAGCAATTTATAAAACAGAAGTGAATCCAGCAGAATCGATTTGAAAATCAATAAAATATGACATTTTTTTGTTGCAAGAATTACAAGAGCTAGTGAAGCAAGTAAACAGCGTAAGTCGTGAATATGGATTGGACATTAGTGTTGAGAAAACGAAAACTATGATAATTAGTAAAGCAGACGACAAGCCAACTTTCAAGATAATGGGAAAATCCTGGAACAGGTCAAGAGGTCTCGTATCTTGGGTCTTATAATAACAGAAGATGGTAGATGTGAAATACAAATCAAGATTATGTGCTATCGAAACAGAGACAATAAACAAGTATTTGGAAGACAGAATTGAAACCTTTGAGATCTGGATATATAGAAGATGGGGTATTGTCACGAGGTTGTTTTATAGGTTTTCTGAGGTCAGACAAGATTGAGTGAGATACTGATTGTAGATAGAAATAGTCACGAATTTGAATAGAGAGTGAAATATGGCCTTCAGGAGAGAAGAAGATATGTCTATGTATCAAATCTCTTCTCAGCCACCTTCGCAACAATCTTTAAATGTCATACTCTTTCTCTCCGAAATACTACATATTTCAGTAAGGACAGAACAGGTTAACATTCAAGTGACAGGTAAAATAGAAAATAAATAGTGACCGCAATGTACATATATATATTTATTAATGAAAATCCACACAATAGACCAGAAAAAAAGAAACTCGCTAGATATGAGTGGCCTGGCGTATCACACCCAAAAAAAAAAATTACAAAATTGAAGGGTTTGTAAACCAAATAAATCACACAGTAATATATAACTAGCAGGGGACTATCCCCAGTCTTCGAGAAAAGAAAACAACAACAGAAAAATCAAAAAGACGACTGCCTCCGACTCTTTAACTAAATTCCGAGGTATATACACCTCTTCCTTTGTAAAAATCACCGATGTGGGATAGACTGTGTCCGTCAAACAACAACCAGTCTAACTTGCGTGTGAAGCTTCCAGGGATAGAAAGTTCCCTTCCGTTGCTTCTGTCGATTTAATTAAGCTGTGGATATTGTAACACAATAAAGCAAATCCACAAATCATTTCTATGCAGCGGTACAGTGGTTCTAGGCTCTCACTCTCGTGGTATCTGCAGTCAAGTCTTTACACTGCCTTTTTGCCTTTCCTTGGGGACTCTGGCAAACCGAGACAGTGTGATGCCAGGACGTCAGAATTATATAGATGGATCTCCCAACTGGTAAATCCAGAGAGAACAGTCTAGGCTGACTGAAAAAAAACAAGGTGGGCTGGGTCAAGTGTGACGCGCAACCCGTTTGCGGTGGAGCTGCAACGTGGGATTTCTAACAGGTAGTGCAAGGGATAATGAGCTCTGAAGTAGTGGGATCATAGGTTGCCAGATTTATTCAGCAAAACAAAACCCAAGCTGGGGTTCCAGGAAGAGGATCCAATCAAATTGGGATCCAAAAAACAACTGGTATCCACTAAAACTGGTATTCTTAGCAGGATTGTCATTCAAAGCAACTACAGGGGGCTGTATTTGTCCGAACTTTGTAAATATTTCTCTGCGGAAAAGACAAACAATATTACCCTAGTAGCAACACACATAATTGTATATTATTCATGCCCTACCATACAGATAACGCCACTCATACCAACGTTATTTAGATTCCAGTCCCTTCAAAATATTTGACCTTAATCTGGCTCGCCCTAGTCATTGGTTCCGTCCTTTATCGATTGAAATTGCTCGTGCCACGACGCAGGGTCACAAACGAGGCCAAAATCTTAGGGAATTCCACTGTCGCGGTTTTCGACAGTTCAAAATATATGCACATATTTAATTATGCACTGCTTGTGGGGGTTTTCCCTACCCGTGCGCTCATAAATTTCATTGCCCGGGGCGAATGTTTGATACATACACAGCAGGGTTAGCCCTGCGTAGGGGAGCTCTTTATTAGTTAGTAGTAAACATTTGAAAGAATGCAGTGCTTTCCCCAAACAAGGTTTACCAAAAAATTACAGAGAAAACACTTATGCCTTGCAAAGTTTATATACAAAATTGAGCAGATAGAACAGTCATCATTAAATATATATATATATATATATATATATATATATATATATATATATATATATATATATATATATATATATATATATATATATATATATATATATATATATATATATATATATATATATATGAGAGAGAGAGAGAGAGAGAGAGAGAGAGAGACCTCGTTTAGCAAAGGTACTAGCATTTAACAAAATAAGTCACTAAAATTAATATAACTACACTCACACACACTATCCAGGAAAAACACAATTTGATAAACCCCGTAGTGATTTGGGTTGTGGCAAACTTAATAATATGAAATTACCTCGGCACGAAATGAAACTTTAGGAAAATCAATTAATCTTTAAGAAGATGCACTAGGGTCATATACCTGTATACGTTTATTTAAAAAAAAAAACAACTCTGGGTGGCTATTAGCTAACTAAGCGTGCTTACCAATAAGTTTAAATTAAGAAAATCCTTATAACCATGCATCTGGTATAGGCTATGGCACTTATTCAACTTCTTCTGTGGGGACAACGAGCATTGAGAGAAGGTAGGTCATGTTTATATAGCAAGAATATCTTACAAGATAGTGGCACTCATGGCCCACACCTGCACGGAGGTCGGCAAAATTCCATGTGTGACAACGTCATGAGGGAAATAGGAATTTTCTCCCTTACGACTCGGAATCAGACCGATTACGCATTAGAAACGAAGACTCTTCCTGTTGTGGTCGAATTCAAAGGGTCTACATGAACGAGAGCGTTCGGTCACTTGAAAAGCAAGGCCACTCAATCGTGTCCGTTTTCCCGTGACTCAAAGGACACGAAGATTCTGCCGCCACCAGAATGAAAGAGTTTTAAGAGACGGCACAAGAATACCGGCCTACGCACGTGTAAGAAGGAGGGGTTTGCCTGTATAGATTAAGAAATGACACGGCTACACTCGGAATTACGCTCGTAGGGGCTTAAACTGGAGAAAATGGGAGGAGACAAAATCCACTGGTAATAGAGAGGTGGTACTAACAGCTAGAAAGTGACACATAAACTCAATCAACTCTCAATAGGTATGTTTCACGGAAAGAGAAGAAAACAAATAAAGAGGTCCTAAACAACCTAGGAATTAAAAAGAGAATTAATGAAGGATATCACAATTACTCAGCTTGTTTTTTGGCCATGCAAAATGACACAACGCCAAGCTGAAGACCATAATGGAAAGAAGAGTTAAAGACAAACGTGCGACGGGAAGACAGCGGGAAGATATAAGTGGGAAGATAACATCAAGAGTTGGGCAGGAAGAGTCTCTCAGAGTGCACCGTCAAGACAATAGACAGAAAACGTTGGAGATCCATTTCAGCCTACCTTTGGTGTGAAGATGTCAGATGATGATGATGATGATGATGTTGTTGTTTTTTGCTCCTTGTAGTTTCCGGGGGCCTCTTAAGAGACAAAGAAAGAATATGACTATTGCTCCCTCAGGCATGTCGTACTAGGCCACTAATATGAGGTTGCGCATGTGGCTGGCTTCATAATCATGTAAAACAAACTGCCCCAGAAACCCCAACGATGCACAGGCCTGTGCCTGCGTGATGCAGGCTTCCTGCAAGCAGACCAGCTTCAGTGATTGGTCCATACTCTGAATGCAGTGCAAAGGAAAATGATGAATGAATGATGTTGCTGTTCATAATTACCTTTTGTTTTATTAACTAACAGCCTTAAGATGACTGCTTTCGTTGAACATATTCAGGTGTACGTAGACGAAGTGTTATTAAGTTGTGGCTCCATGCCCCGTATGTAGGGCAAAGAAAAATGATGATTTAATAATGTTGCTATTTGTAATTCCCTAATATTTTAGTAACTTATGTCATGAAGCAGGGACATCAGATATTAGTGTCAAAATGAGATGCCAACACGCAGTGTGCTCTGACAGCTCGGAAGTCTCCCAAGTACGGATGTACGTGGTAATCAGATACTATTTGTATCGATCATTAACATCAGTGTGTTATTGATTTTATGCCGCAGCTTAACTGTTACGGCAGTAAAAAAAAAAAAATGAAACAAAACAAAACAAACAGATGTTTCTGGACGACTGTGTGTTTCACTGGGGAGTTACTGTATGTCATCATCATCATCATCAGCTGCCATCTCCACAACGAAGGTCGACAGCAGTGATTCTCCAACGTCTTCTGTCTCTTGTCTTGATGGTATACTCTCATCTTTATACATGCCTTCAACTCTTCTTTCAATTATGGTCGTCATTAAGGGTTATTGTTGTGTAACCCTGGCAGTCTATGTTATGATTCACTCAGATGGGCCGACGGACGGATTCACACAACATAATTGAAGGGATAAACCAAGCCAGGACGATCCACATGGTTTATTTAACAGCGTAAGTTCAACAATAAATCTTCACACAGCATTTCAGGCATCATTTTCTGACATCACATTTCTGGTATCTTCGTTCATGACCCCTGTCATTAATACCGTACATATTTCTACCGTTGGGCTCGGTTATGTCAGAAAGTTTTTTTTCATCACAAACGTTGATACAAATCATGACATTTGATCACCCGTGTGTTACCGGGGCCCGAAAGGGGAGCAAAGAATAGTAACACTGTCCCCTGCCAAGCATGTCGTAGAAGGCGACTAAGGAGGGTTGGGCATGGGGCCGGTTACCCCATCCTGTAAAAAAAATTTAAACCACAAAAAACTTCAACAAATATGGACAAGTCAAATAAAGAAAATAAAACACAGCCATCCAAGACAGGGGAAGGTCCTCTCGCGGGGAGGCGTATGATGCAACACAGAGAAAGCCGAAAGGAGTCTGTGTTGCTGACTAACCTTCTTTCTTCTAGGAGAACTTCCAGATTTGGCACCTGGAATGTTCGGACATTGAACGAACAAGGGAAAGTGGCACAAGTAGCAGCAGAAATGAGGGAATACAAAATCGAGGTTCTGGGAATGTGTGAAACAAAGTGGAAGGGGGTAGACAGGAAGAAACTCATCACAGGTGAATTGGTGCTGTCCTCAGGACACGAAGACGAAAGTTCACACCACAGTGAAGGGGTAGCTCTTATGTTATCTAAAGAAGCACAGAAAGCACTCATTGAATGGGAAGCTGTGGGACCCAGAATAATAACAGCTATTTTCAAAACAGCTAAAAAGAAAATTCATGTCAATGTCATCCAATGTTATGCACCAACTAATGACAAAGAAGAGTCTGTGAAAGAAGCATTTTATACTAAACTACAGGAAATTATGGATAAAATAAAAAGAAGAGACATCACAATTTTGATGGGTGACATGAATGCAAAGATAGGTACAGTCAATACTGGATTTGAAGAAGTCATGGGAAAACATGGGCTAGGAGTAATGAATGAAAATGGAGAACTATTCGCAAACTTCTGTGCTTCAAATCAACTGGCTATAGGAGGAAGCATGTTTCCACATAAGAGAATACACAAGGCAACATGGATATCACCAGACCATAGAACAGAAAATCAGATCGATCATATATGCATAAAGAAGAAGTTTAGATCATCATTGCAGGATGTAAAGGTATATAGAGGAGCAGAATTGGCATCAGATCACCATCTTCTGATAGCCAAAGTAAAAATGAAACTCAAGAGATATGCAACAATGCAAAATTATAGACAACAGTTTAATGTAGGACAGCTAAGAAATCAAGAAACAAGAGACAAATTTGCGGTCACAGTATCCAACAAATTCCAAGTGCTCCAACAGTTGGAAGATGTAGAGAATACAGAAGACTATTGGCAGCAGGTCAAAACGGTATGGAAGGAGACATGTGAAGAAATACTGGGGAAAAGGGAAAGACAACAAAAAGCATGGATAACAACAGAAACCATCAATAAGATAAAAGATAGAAAAAAAACAAGAAAGCAGAGTTAAACACAAGCAAAACCAGAAGTTCCAAAGCCAAGGCTCAAGAAGTGTACACAGAAGCAAACAAAGAAGTAAAAAGAAGTATCAAAAGAGACAAGAGGAAGTATATTGAGGAGTTGGCAAGAGAGGCAGAAGATGCTGCAGCCAAAGGAAATCTGAGAGAACTGTATAGCAGCACAAAGAAGCTAACAGGGAAATACAAGCAAACAAGTTGCTTCATAAAAGATAAGAATGGGAAACTGCTCAGCAATATACAAGAGCAAATGAAGAGGTGGACAGAATATTTTGGGGACCTTCTCAATAGACCAGCTCCACAAAACCCGCCGGACATCCAGCCAGCAGAAGAAGAGCTACAAATTAACGGTGAAAGACCAACGAAGGAAGAAATAAAGAAAGCCATAAAGCTTCTAAGAGATGGAAAAGCGTCTGGACCTGATAGCATTCCAGCAGAGGCCATCAAAGCAGATATCGACACGGCTACAGAGATGTTATATAAATTACTTGGTAAAGTCTGGGAAAAAGAAGAGATACCAGCAGAATGGAAGGAAGGATATCTGGTTAAGTTGCCTAAGAAGGGAAATCTACAAGAGTGCACAAATTATAGAGGAATAATGTTACTATCAGTGCCAGGAAAGGTATTGAACAGGATTATCCTTGAGAGATTAAAGGAGTCCATAGACAAGAAATTGAGAGATGAACAAGCAGGTTTTCGACAAAACAGATCATGTACAGACCAGATAGCCACTTTGAGAATAATAGTTGAACAAAGTCTGGAATGGAATTCACCACTATACATCGGATTTGTGGACTACGAAAAAGCATTTGACAGTGTGGACAGAGAATCACTTTGGAAATTGATGAGGCATTATGGAGTTCCCCTGAAAATCATTAATTTAATAAAGAAAACCTATGAAGACATGACGTGCAGAGTTCTTCATGAAGGACAGCTTACAGAACCATTTGGGATAAGAACAGGAGTGCGACAGGGATGCCTCTTGTCTCCATTTCTTTTCTTGCTGGCAATAGATTGGGTTATGAGATCATCGACAACACACAACAGAAATGGAATCCAGTGGACTCTGACTAAGCAGTTGGATGATCTGGATTTTGCTGATGATTTGGCTCTCCTGTCCCATAACCGTAATCAGATGCAGGACAAATTGAAAACACTCGATGAGAGGTCACAGCAATTGGGTCTGAAAATACACAGGGAAAAGACAAAAATAATGAGAATAAATGCAGGTAATAAAAACAGGGTTGAACTTGAAGAAACGCCAATACAAGATGTAGAATCATACACATATCTTGGCAGTAATATAGACAAAGTTGGAGGGACAGACAGCGATATCAAAATAAGAATACAAAAAGCAAGAGGAGCTTTCATTGCATTGGGAAATATATGGAGATCAAGAGAAATAGGATCCAACACGAAAATAAGAATCTTCAACTCAAATGTGAAGTCAGTCCTATTGTATGGCTCGGAGACATGGAGAACAACAAAGACAACAACCAAAAAGCTACAGACTTTCATAAATGGGTGCTTGCGTAGAATAGAGGGATTAAAATGGTATGACAAGGTTACCAATGTGGAACTGATGACAAGAACTGGACAAGTGCCAGTGGAACAAGAGATGAGAAGAAGACGATGGCGATGGATAGGACACACACTGAGGAAACCTGTTGATAGCATTACAAGGCAGTCCTTGTTCTGGAACCCCCAGGGCAAGAGAGGCAGAGGAAGACCAAGAAGTACATGGAGAAGAGAGTTGGAAACAGAGGTGAAAATGACGAGGAGAACATGGAAAGAACTTGAGATGATGGCACGTGACAGGAGGACTTGGCATGTGTTTGTTGAAGGCCTATGCTCCTTTGGGAGTGGAGGGTTATGAATGAATGACATTTGATACCTTATAGGCTAACTTGTCTCAAAATCCCACATCCTTGGACTGTACGTTTTCAGAACACCAAGAATGGACACCGTGTCCTTCCACCGCCCGACTAACGTCTCTCCCTCTGACGTCACATTTCCCTTGACGTCATACTTCATAACGCATCTAACTTATTAGTATATAAGCCGCGCAACGATAATTGACTGAACCCTCTGTCGGGGACACCCTAAACCTTCAATGATCGTGCGCAATTTTTAACGTTATGTCATTTTACATGGCCAACATGTTTTAGCTGCCTAATTTTGATCTCCTTCATACATTATCTTTTAATTCCTACGCTTTCTATGATCTCTATTTGTTTTCTCCGTTTCCATGCGACGTGCGCCATATTACTCTGTATTGTATACTTTATTCATGGTTTTAACTCGCAGTGATTATTTTAGAATGCAATTTTTTTTTTAAAATAATCCTCAAATCATCATCACTTTCCGTTACATTTCTTACGGAGCATGGGCCCACGACTACACTTGACCCTCTTGCAGGAAACCTGCACCAAACATACTAATGCAGCTGTTGTTTCTGGGGCAATTTGTAAAACATGGTGAGGTTGCCAGCCTCATCAGCCATGGATTGCATTTAATTAACTGTGAAATTTACCAAATTTAACCCAATTAGTTTTAACGTGTTTCATTATAACTTTAACATAAATTTATGTATGATAGCTAGTCAACGTCAGGATATCTGGACTTTTATGAGTTAAGATACAAAAGAATAAAACATAGAAATCAATAGAAACCCAAGTCCACATCAAAAATAGGAATGTTCAACTCGAATGTCAAGTCAGTCCTATTGTATGGCTATGAAACATGGAGAACAACAAAAACAACAACCAAGAAATTACAGATTTCGATAAATGGGTGATTGCGTTGAACAGATAAATGTTAATGGTACGATTACCAATGTGGAATTGATGACAAGAACCAGACAAGTGCCAGTAGAATAAGATATGAGAAGAAGACGCTGGCAATAGATAGGACACACATTGAGGAAAACTGTTGACAGTATCACCAGTCAGCACTTGCACTGGAACTCCCAGAGTATCTGTCTATAGTGCGTTTCACAATGTTTGTCGCTGTTTAATATTCAATATCCCTGCAACCACTTGATCGTAATTGTTGCAACTTTGCATATGACCTAATGATCGCTATGTCCCGAGGGGGACATTTTTTTCCTCGTTAACAAACTTATGGTTTTAAATTTCCTTTATTTAAAGTATACAAAATCGACCACCTCCTAGTCCAACCGTGTATTGAAAGGGCTTACCCCTTCATATTTGTGAGCTATTTCGATTTAACATCTTGGACGTAATTCACCCGTGTTTCAGCTCACTACCGCACTGTTTTGAACATTACATTTATCCTTCCGGTGCGTTCAGTTACAGTGGCGCATCTTGGTATTGCGAGCTAGGCGTGCTGCTACTTAAAATGAATATGTACGCCTACTATTTAACCCCTTCCCCTCTTAATTTAATAACGAACTATATTTAATTACGCAACGATAGTTATTCGGCTGGAAGAAAAACATTAACTAAATAATACATAGTTTCACTTACAGGTTTCACTTGAATATCAGATCTATTCTTCTTTCCCTTTGCAGAAATTTCTCTGTTACAGCATCGTAAAATGTATTCTTCATTCTAACTTTGCTCAAAAGTTCCTTTTCAATGGACAATAGGCTAAGACTGGAGAGTCGATCTTGACCTTTTGTAGATCTGTGGTAACTGTGGATTCGCTTTAAAGCTGAAAACGATCTTTCTACAGAAGCAGTAGTTGCTGGAATTGTCATTATCAATTCTGCCAGTTTGAACACTTCTTTAAAGCCTGAACTGAGATCATTTTCAACTAAGAACTGCAGTAACTCATGAACTGACTTGTTGCATAACTCATCCGAACAATAAAGTACAACAAGTTCATTCTTCAATCTTGCATAGTCGAACATTTTTCCATAAACGTCTTTTAATTTTTTGATGACGTCCTCTGGCAAATATTTCTTGTACTGAAAATAAAACTTTCACACTATGCAATATGAAAGAACTAACATATTCCGCCCTCTCGCAGATAGACAAAGATTATTGGTGTAAATGTGAAGACCATGTCTTAAAAGAGGAAAATGACTATTGGAAAAAAGATGGACTGTCGTTCGTTCAGCCGAGAATAGTCATCAATATGTTAGACTCGTTTGACTCAGAATAAGTGTGTTTACCTTATATGTTTTATATGTTTTCTCCTCCATCTATGTGTATATGTAAACCAATTCATTTCCTTTTTATCTCCGCGATTTCACTACTATTTACACAGTACTTTCACCTCTTCATGCATCCATTCACGTTTTAGTATAAAGAGTAACATTTACAACGAATAGGCGTTATTATTCTCTCAAATATTTCGAAGAAATAAAAAAGGACCTCACGTAGTAATCGGTTAACAAACCCCTCTAACATTCGAATTGTATAGACGCCTATGCCGAAAATATGCAACTTCCTTCATTTACGGTAAATTCTTTTCTTCCAGGACAAAATAATTACTTCGTTAAAAAAGATCAAAGGAATTAGCCGTTGCAAGAAAAGAACACTACCTGCAACATTGAATTTTATAAAAACTTTGGGACATTGAAAATATAAGACCACATGCAAAAAATCATGTTTATCAGTGCAAGGAATATGGAGATATTTGAAGTCAATCGTCGACCGATCTTTTTGAAACGCACTATAGTATATATGTTGAAAACAGCCGACTTGAATTACACTTCCATTTAATGTCATCATCACGCAAGGTGTATTTTAGTGGCAGTGTAAGAGTGATTTGTGAACCAAATCTCTCTTTTGTGTGTCTGTTATATATGTCTTCTTTTTTTTTAAATAAAGACTTTTTCTTCTTCGGTCACTTTCAGACGACGACTTGAATATGTTCAGTGGTCAGTCTGAGGCTGTTGGTGTCTCCGTACAGTTTTTCCAGGAATGGTACTTGTGATGGCCATGTGCGCTTTCTCTGTTCCTCATGTCGGGCACCTTTGAAGTAGATGTTCAAAATAAAAGCTTGGCCTGCGTTGGCGATCTCGCTGTTGACCTCAGAGTTAATAAATAAAGATCGCACAAGGCATCTCCGAAATAATTTAAAAATTATGCTTTAGGGCAGTATAGTTAACAGTAAATATTGACTCGTTAAGAGATTTTCACCGGATGTAGGGGGCGTGGTGTGAAGCTGATTGGAGCTTGCCTTCTGCGTTATTAGTGTTAATACTGAGACCGTAATTAATGATGATACTGATAGTTCGTGTAGTCAGTTCTGCCCTGAGTGAAACTTTAATATAGGGTGCTGTTATCAGGAAAGAAGATAGCATTAGCTACACGCATCTTCGTCTTTGTGTGTGCTGTTTATCACCTTTATCATCATCAAGATCATCATCAAGATCATCATCATCCTTACCGTCATCATTATCATAATCCTTATCATCATCGTCACCATCATTATCATCCTCATCATCATTGTGACGCTTTTGGTCCTAATGAAGCATGGAATGACCACGGCAGCTGATCTCCTGGCAAAAAGCTTGCATCGAAACATCATCATAATCATCATCATCATCATCATCATCATTCTCATCCTCCTCACCATCCTTATCACCACCATCATCACTATCATAATCCTCATCGTCACCATCATCATCATCATGTCCCTTATGGTCGTAATGGAGCATGGAACGACCACGGCAGCTGATCTCCTGGCAGAAAGCTTGCATCGAAACGTTCACAGGCTGTTACATCAGTGATGGTTCTGCCGAAATTAGCTTTACATGATGAAGTTTCCAGACCTATACACAACCTCATATTAGTAGCCTCTTACGACATAGATGAAGGGGCAATAGTCCTATTCGTTCCTTGTCTCCGTTAAGACTGCCAGGAACTAAGCATTATGTCGAGCCCCTTAGATTTCCAGTTAGCCGTGTACCTGACGAGAATGCCAATTTCGCTACTTTGAAAAGCGTGAATGTACACGGTGAGCGGAGTACTGATGAAGTTGTCCATGTGCGTTAAAGATGGTATTTAAAATTAAACCAAAAGGTGTGGCGTCTGCCTCTTATTCTAAGGGTGCCGGTTTCAGTTCCCAGTTCAGGGAACATAGTTGATAGACATTTTTTTCTGAACCAGTGGGCACTAGTAATGTCATACTCCCCGCTGATCTCTTGGGTAGTGAGATCGGATGCCTTGCTTTCTCGGATAAAGGCGAAAAAATAGGAGGTCCCGTGTGCAAGTTTCTTAAGTTAAAAATTCCCCGGCATTTGGAAATCGTAAGGAGTAGGCCAAAGGGTCACTGCCTTGGCAAAAAATTTCCAAAATTAGGAAAACTTACCCACCACAAAAATAGTTATACAGGGTGGCGCAGAGCCGACTGACGTGTTTTAAATTTGAATTGTTGCGGCCGCCGATGATGTAGAGTGGTCGGTGAGGTGGCAGCGGAAAGAGGAAAAGACGCCATTTTATACTGACTCAGTCACAATGGATCGTTGGACTGTGCTGCATCGCACCACCGCCATGTTGACGAGGTTGCGGCCATTCGTGAGGACCTACGGAGACCCGTGTACGGCAACTTCCAGAAACGCTTGCAAAAATGAAATGGAGGCCATCTCTCCGATATAATTGTCAAGAAATAAGTTTGTAAGCATGTGATAGTAAATGGCATGTTTTCATCAATTGACCGGTGGTTTAAATAATTTCTCCTGTTTTGAATTCAATTATTTATGACGTTTTGAAATGTGTCAGTCGGCTCGGCGTCACCCTGTATAATGTGTGATTCCTGTATACACACATTGGGATCCTTGATGATGCTACGGAGTTCGTACACTGTGCTGAGATCATGCATGTGTGATCTAAGGGAGACGATCGGAGCACTGATGACGTTGTCCGTGTGCAATGAAGTTGATTCTTTAAAACCAAAACCAAACCATTACACATACCATCTGTTTGAAAACATGGAACAAACAACACAACATGATACCACCCAGAAAACATGGAACAAACAACACAACATGATACCACCCAGAAAACATGGAACAAACAACACAACATGATACCACCCAGAAAACATGGAACAAACAACATAACATGATACCACCCAGAAAACATGGAACAAACAACACAACATGATACCACCCAGAAAACATGGAACAAACAATACAACATGATACCACCCAGAAAACATGGAACAAATAACACAACATGATACCACCCAGAAAACATGGAACAAACAACACAACATGATACCACCCAGAAAACATGGAACAAACAACACAACATGATACTACCCAGAAAATATGGAACAAACAACACAACATGATACCACCCAGAAAACATGGAACAAACAATACAACATGATACCACCCAGAAAACATGGAACAAACAACACAACATGATACCACCCAGAAAACATGGAACAAAACAACATAACACGATACCACCCAGAAAACATGGAACAAAGAACACAACATGATACCACCCAGAAAACATGGAACAAACAATACAACATGATACCACCCAGAAAACATGGAACAAATAACACAACATGATACCACCCAGAAAACATGGAACAAACAACACAACATGATATCACCCAGAAAACATGAAACAAACAACACAACATGATACCACCCAGAAAACATGGAACAAACAACACAACATGATACCACCCAGAAAACATGGAACAAACAACAATACATGATACCACCCAGAAAACATGGAACAAACAACACAACATGATATCACCCAGAAAACATGGAACAAACAACACAACATGATATCACCCAGTGGAATTTGTTAAAATTAATTACAATTAGTATTATTTATTATGTGCCAGATTCGCTGAGCGGCTAGTGCTCTTGTCTTTCGGCGGCAAAGTTATCGAGTTGTGGCATCGAAACCTGGTAGCATCCCGCTACAGTTTACCAGCTGTAAATGAGTACCTCATTCTGCTCCTGAATTAGAGAAGGCAAAGGCAGCAATATCAAAATTAAATGGCTCAGGGAACTCAAGTTATGTTCTACTTCGTTGTTCGTGTATTTATTTATTTGTGCACAACATAGGCTTATACTTCAGTACTTTTAGCACAAAATGTGACAATTTGTTTGACTTTATATGTACAGAATACTAGGACTACTACTTCCACAGGTTGCTGGTAACCTCATGATGTACACAACATTGATACAGAAACCACCACAGCAAGAGAACAATAATACTTGATGCAGGTTTCCTGCAAGGGGATCAGCTGAACTGGTGGATGCATGCTCCATAAGGAGTGAACAAAAATGAATCAATCTATATACACGCACATATATATATATATATATATATATATATATATATATATATATATATATATATATATATATATATATATATATATATATATATATATATATATATATATATATATATATATATATGTATATATATATATGTGTTATATATATATATATATATATATATATATATATATATATATATATCTTTGTATGGTGTGTGTGTGTGTGTGTGTGTGTGTGTGTGTGTGTGTGTGCGTGCGTGCGTGCGTGCGTGCGTGCGTGCGTGCGTGCGTGCGTGCGTGCGTGCGTGCGTGCGTGCGTGCGTGCGTGCGTGCGTGCGTGCGTGCGTGCGTGCGTGCGTGCGTGCGTGCGTGCGTGCGTGCGTGCGTGCGTGCGTGCGTGCGTGTGTGTGTGTGTGTGTGTGTGTGTGTGTGTGTACACAGGGTGTTTCAAAATTATGCATACATCGAATTCATATAACTCACACATAACTTAACACATAATTTTGCTATTTTACAAGAATAGAGCGGAATAATGCTAGAAAGAAATGAGTAATGCTATTAGATTATTCATCTCAAAACGCCCACAGTGAGGGGCCTGAGACATAAAATTAAAACTGCATGTTTCGCTATTCATTTAGTAACATTACAGAATAGCAGTCAGTTGTTTATCGCTGTGAACAATGCATTGCTGCAGGTCGTTGACACTTTAAACATTGTGAGTTTAACTGTGAAAATGTCATAATTCTATCTCACTTGATAATTACGTTATCAGCATTCAAAGTGTATATACATCATTTTGAAACACCATGTATGTATGTATATATATATATATGGTATGCGTGTGTGTGAGTTTGTATTTGTATGGAGGAGTAGAGGTAGAGCTAAAGAGAGGGGTATTGTTTATGTACAAATAAAATGTGATTAAATTAGTTAGTGATTATTCCAGCGAGATAGCTAAGTTCTCAAAGCCAGGAGTGATGATAACACGTTACTGGAACATGTTGACAAACATTGTTTTTGGAGCACTGGCGCTCCACAATGTACTATTACAGGTCAATGTAACCAGATCAATGAGAAGAATGGAAAGTGCAGACTTCTAACATTGACGTGCTGAAGAGAAGCTGAGTCGTGGTGTTTTGGTCCCAGATGTTCATCACCGAGACCTGAATAGAACAGCTCATCGTAGCCTGCATGTTCTAAACGTCTATTTTTTTTTTTTTCTCACAAATAGCACTTTGAGCGCCCATCTATATTTCAACATGAATTAAGAAATAAAATTACCTACCGTAAGATTTTAAAAACATAATTGTAATGTATTATTATTGTGTAATAATGCTACATCGGACATCACTAGCGGGAAATGACAGTGTGATCCAACTCTACACTGACTCTCGTAATAGTTCAACACTGTACACAGCACATGGGGATTTTTAAAAAAAATAAAATTTTACCTCGTTTTGGCAAGGTGCGCCCCGTTCAACCAAATCGGTAATATTTGGGCGCATGTATAAATAAAAAAGATCTTTAGGTTTGGTGATACGTGGAGATGGGGACGCCATAACTCGACCACGCACGACCACCTCGGAACATCCTAAGTGCTGGCTCTGTTCCCACACTCAGACTTGTCCAAGTCACACGGGAAATGAAGTATATTCCCACCATCTTTCTTTTTGGAACAAGGTGCGCATTTAGCACCGTGAACACGAAATATCACACCATTTGGAAGAGGGCGTAGACCGTACATTTTCCACACTGAAAAATGGGTCAAAAATAATCGTGAAATTGGCGAAATCTGCAGATTTTTTCGTCGGTACGTATGAATAAGTGTCACTATCTTATAATTATACATAACAATAGATATTGAACAGAGAATATTAACATTTGCAGTCAAACTTATCTGTACAGTAAGTATACACACACACACACACACACACACACACACACACCAAACACACACACACACACAAAATATTGCTGTAGGAGAATGACAGAAATTTGTGGAGGACGATCTCCCATTTCGCCCAAAAAAATTATCGATACTGTCACATAATCATTGGGTCGATCTTTTTTCCTCTCCGGCAGTATTTAGTTACATGTTTTGTGTACTAAATTACTTGCAAATTCCGTGGTCGCCTATTTCTTTCTCTGCTATCAAGCAGATATTAACTATTTTTTTTATTAATGTTACACTCCCTACAGTGATGATTGATCATGTTTGCTTTGCGCTTCTCGGCTTTGCTAATACCAGGACGCAAGTAAAACCAAGATTGGCCCCGGTCTATTTTTGTATAGTGACCGCGTGTCATGTTTACATAGAAGTGCCCTGCGATAAATTATCGACCTGTCGGCATGTACTTGGTGGAAACGAATGACTTAATCATTTTCTGGACACCTTGTTACAAAGACATTACTTTCGATGAAATGAAGATGTTGTATTTGAGAAAACATTGCCGAAAAGATCGGATGTTTTCATTCCATATTTGGGAGACATGACCTTTGCAGTAATGCGCAGCAATTTCCATGTGGAAATAATTTGAATTACCCCACAAAACACGCAAGTTTTGAAACCATTGGATGGGGTTCGAAATAGAGGAAGAACCAAATTCCTGATTGGACCCTGCCAAAATCGTAACATAGTAGACAAGTGCAATATAACCTGACACTTTAGCCAGTTTAGAACACTGTGTGAAAATGTACTTCGCGCCAAGAAGACAACCAGACCTTGTCAGAGTTAAGACTAAAATCAGCTTTCATTTATAGGAGCGGATTATTGTTTGAGCGTCTTGAGGACTTAGAGCCCAGGAAAACTCTAATAATTTAACACGGACAACCAAAATCTGAGGGAACTGAAACACGAGTCAAAGTGGGAACTTATTGCTAAAGCAACCCCCCCCCCCCCTTCCCAAGACCACATGTAAGAGGAGTCTACAAGTGCCTTTATTTCTCTGAGCCAGCAGTCTGTGAGCCTAAAGATTGGCATAAGGTGTACATTTTGAATTCTATATTTTTCATTATTAACACGTAAACTATATAATACGTATACGTTGACATGTGAATATTAATATGTGAAAATTGCTAGTGGATATCCAAGTCAATCGGGGGGGGGGGCAACATCAGCATAATGATGATGTCATGAACCACCACTGCCAGGGCTGATGACTGCTTTATTGCGAATTTCTTATAAAGAACCAAAAGCAGAGGTAGTCCCAAGTTCCATATGGAACATGAAGGGAATGATGAAAGAAATTATGTATATACTTGTTTTATTATTAACCTTTTCAACCAGTGTAAATGTAAAACATATTCACTCTAACTGTAATGAAAGTTTACAACCTTTTCAACCGATGTAAATGTAAACATATTCAAACTATATTGTTAACATTTTCAACTAAGGGTATAAGTGGCCTGAAGTCGACGCTAGACACCATCATCAGACGTGTCTTAGAGTCGCGGGACCAGCTTTGCAGTTACTTCCTGATTCTACTTGGAACATGCTGCAACTCTTGTTCTTGACCAGGGACGCGAGCGATCCAGTCACTGATCTGCGAAGAACCAAAACATCAGCGGGAGCGGAAACCCCAGCAGCTAAGTGTACAAATAAAAGCTGCCAAGTGAAACTTCCCCTTATATTAATCTCCATTAACATCATATGATAATGACCAATATTTGGTAAAGAATTATTCAATTTTTTATACCTGTTAAAACCTAACTGATTATTAAATTTGTTACTTATATCTATCCATATTTAAAGTTGACTTAATCATTTTGAATGTGTTGTATCCGTATGTCTCAGACAATTTCTTAAATACACTTAAGCAGAGCTGTACAATAATGATAAGAGGAATAACTCCCTGAATTAAGTCAGCTGGGGGCTTGAACGAGCTAGCGAATTATAAGATAACCGTATCCTTCACAAAAGTTGGCGGCAGATACTACAGTTAACGGGCTCATTCAATGCAGCATTGTTCTTGCTTTTCTGAATATCTTGTGATGACTACCTGGAGGTAGAAGCATCATTATCCTTCTATTTACAATTCTGCCAAGAGTAATCTTTGAAGACCCATATTAGTTACTCTTGAGTGTTGGCCACTGTTGGATCACTACTGCATCGCTAAGGGGAGGCAAACCGTGACAGATACTTTGGCCATAAAAAAATGAATCGGAGAGATGGAGTAATAAAAGGTTTTTTTTTAATTTCTCTCTCTCTCTCTCTCTCTCTCTCTCTCTCTCTCTCTCTTTCTCTCTCTCCCTTCCCTCCCTCCGTGTGTATGGGTTGTTTTTTTTACGTACCAAGGCAAGATTTTTTAAAATATCCTTACGTTTACACAAAGTTTTGCGATAAAAGACCTGTTCATTGATTAGCAAAATTTCATTGAAGTGGTTTCCTTTCACTTCTCCCCATCTCATGATTGCTCGGTGGTTTCGTAAACCAATGAATCAAGATAAGTTTGACTACAAAAACTCAAAGAAGGTTAAATGGAATGTTAATAAATGACATGACTGCCGGAAAAAAAATAGTGACATTATTAGAACATGTGGCACAAAGATCACGCTATAATTCAAACTCGTCCTGTTTTGACGTGTTACTTGCTCATATATATATATATATATATATATATATATATATATATATATATATATATATATATATATATATATATATATATATATATAAGAGGTTGTGCCCGGGGCTGGCTAGCTCACCGTTTAAAACAAACTGCCACAGAAACCACCCTCTGTAAGAACACGTGACAGCTTGTGGAGGATTCCTGTGAGGGAACCAGCTACAGTGGTCACTTCATGCTCTGTAAGGATCGCAAATGAATATGATGATGATAAATGTGTTTGTATGTGTGGGTGTGTGTGTGTGTGGGTGTGTGTGGGTGTGCGTGTGTGTGTGTGGTTGTTGGTGTTGTTGATCATATCGTGCCCTTGATATCTTGCCCTTTTGCTATAGATCTTCCCTCTTATTACGGTTTTACAGTTGCGTACTGTTACACTTATAAAGTCACAAACTATATATTTCTATAATCTATTATTTAAATTCTATAAATAGAAAAGTACTTTTGAGCTTTATTCTGAAATGCCACTTTATAGAATACAAATTATAAAACAAGTAAAGGGGAGAAAAACACGCTTTATGAATGCACTGTTATTTTTTATGTCATATAAGAATTCCATAGCGATTATGGAATTCAAAGACATTTCTTAAAGATTCAGGTCAGAGAAGAATGTCTGCTTTCACCAACGACCCTCCTCTTAGTCACTGACTAGATGATAAAACAGATAGTAGAAAGAAAGAAAAAAGGAAGACAAAAATGACGATTTAGAAACAACGATTTTGATTTTGTAAATGACATGTGTCCTATCACATTTTTTTAACTTAAATTGTATCCATGTTCTATATGCGATGTCATGGCACTGGATCTTAATAAGCCATGAACTGACCTCTTCCTCAGTTCCGTTAGCTACGATGCAGGTGTGTCGTGGAATGCGAGCACCTTCTCGATTTCAGAGTACAGAAAAGGAAATCGCATCACGTGAAATGAGATGTGTAAGAAAAGCCAGTAAGGTTACTAGGAGAGACAGAATGAGAAATAATAACATCAGAAGAATTATAGAAACTACATCCTGCATCAGGTATGCAGAGCGACATAAAATTAAGTGCTTTGGCCATCTCATGAGAATGGAGCTCGATAAATTACCACAACGCACCTACAACAGCAGAAGATTCAGTGACAGTGCACGGTAAAGACCAAGATGCTGATGGATTTGTTGTGTTGTTTAACTAAGGCTGCTGAGCTTCTTGCTCTTTCGCAGCCAATACCAAGCTGAAGACTCGTATCTACACTGTAGATCTAGGCTTTTCCTGTGGCATTTCTGCCATTCCGAAGCGTCTTTAAAGAGTTGAAGTCATGAGCTCCAGTTTCTCCAGCTTGGCTTGCATTTAAACGATCGTCACATCTGGTCCCAAGCTAAGAGTAAGAAGTGCGTGGCATACTGTGCATTCCCCGCCATCCAAGGGGGCTCACCAACTATGCAGAGCTAAAATATTGTACTCTGGTTCTGGGCTCTCCCAAGGAATTGTCACGCGCTGCACAAAGTCACTCCTCGGCTTCCCCTGCCTATCACTTGGTCCATAGTGAGATCCTTCTGCATGCAGTCAACCAAGTGAAAGCCAAAAAATGACGCCTGGGGCTCAAGTAACTTCTCCAAGCTTAGTGTGCAATGCTAGGATCTCAACAAGTTTCACCACAGGGGGGAATCCCTGGAAGTGTGCGGATGATTTCACGAGTCAATGAGGATGTAATTAGCCTCACAGACATAGGTTTACTTCCACGTACGATAGATAGACAACATCACATACATCCTACAACAACACGACACACAGCAGCCACCGCGACTAACTTGGCTCAAAATGCAAACTTCAGCCACCAACTATACTTCACCTCAGCCCCCAACTATACTTCACCTCAAACCCCTGCTATACTTCACCTCAGCCCCCTGTGGCCGGGTAGGGTAGTGGGGGTTGCTGTTTAAATCGTGAGTATTAGATTTTTATGACTAGCTAGACTGCTAGAGGTGGAAATTTCTCACTGACAGTCTTACGGGATTTTACCAGGTTCGGGGACTATCCTCTAAGGTGTTGTAGTTTGTGAGCAGTTAGTAAGAATTTATAGGTTTCTCAACAGACATTACCTCCTTCCATTCATGGTTAAGGCTTAGCAATCAAATATACGACCTCTTTTTGATGTCAACGTTTTATTTAATAATCATAATATATACATGATAGCGTGAAGTTACAAACATGCATTTTTCATTCATAATATAAAATGCAAGTCGCTCTCAATGATCTAGCATGGGGAATTGACACTTGTATGTGTCGTGAATTATTCTAATCCCCATATATAAATTAAAACGTAAATGCAAAGCCTAACAAATAAATTTAATAAAAGGAAAGAAGAATGGTAAAGAACAGTGCTGTCACAATGACTGTACGCAAAATCCCCCTGTGTTCTCCTTCGTCTGCAAATTGTAACGCTTTCACGTTGATAGTAAAAGCCTACTGTATTATTACCCGCTTTCTTCAATGAAACGTGTACTGTATTTCTTGGAAAAACCTTGAGATACGCAAGCTGATCAATGACCTAAATTTAATATTTCATTCATTCCATTTTATACACGGCGTAACTAAAAGACAGATGGACTAAAGGATAGAGAGAAGGGAGAGGCAGAAAGCAAGGACTCATGCAACACTAAACACGCGTCGCGCGATACACAATTGCTGCCATCACGCGTGTAAGGCCACAAGCACTGGCTTTTTTTCAAATCGTCAGTGATAAAAACCCTACCCATACCAGAGTTAGGTTTTAAAATCCTGAAAAACGCTTATTGGGAATTATGACAGTACCCAGACACCCTCAAGTTTGGAAGTGAGAAGGTAGTAACAGCACGACTATCCTAGAAGAAAATGCATATTGGCTCCATTAAATTCGTATATTTGGGTTCCTTAGGGTTTGCTGACAAAGAATATGTAAAACGTTACGCAAATAGTCTAGGAATTACCAAGTTATGGCCAAAATAAAATAGTGGGGGTGCCTGACAGCATGAAATCATTTCTGCTCATAAAATTTTTTTATAACGTGTTTGAAAAAAACATTACGTTACGGAAATAGCCTACCATGTTAACTCCTATTTGATTGGAGCGCAACAAATGTAAGACTAAACACGATTGGTCAGGCTATAAATACTATCCTGTGTTGTCAGGGGAAACGTGAAAAGGAGTACTTTTTTGAAAAGATGTGTAGACATGGTTTGATTGGGTAGAGCTGCGAATATACTCAATTCAGAGCGTCTGTTCCTTGCCACATCTTGTAATAAACCTACTAAGAAGCAGTGCGTTGAGCACCAGTGTATATTTTTTATAAAATAAAGCCTGGGACATCGGCAGATCGGAGTTGTGCTATATTCATTGCCAGTCAACGAAACTGTTTATTATTTCCATGAATTGTGGTAAGCTTGAAATATTCAATATCTTTTAATGAAAATTGAATGTAAATTGATAATTTATGTCTGTATATATGTGTAGTTCAGTAGCGAACATGATGTAAAGCCTATAGTGCTCCAGCCTGAACAGAAGGTGTCGGAGGAAAGTAAAACTGCATGGAATGGCCAAACAGTACACTGACACCTAGATTATTGACTAGAAAGAAATAATGCTGGAATTGCAGAGGCGTAGTAACCATTAGGGAGGGAAATACTGGTATAAAGTATTTCAGATGAAGCTGACAGTTGGCCTAACGCTCTGAACTCAATGTTTGTGATGTATTGTGCTCAGTGTAGAAATAGAGTATAAATTAGTTCTGACGTAGAAGGTACAACCTTCTTGTTTCAGGGACCGTGGTCTTAAAGTTATTGAGCAGCACCTGGTCAGAGCTTTGCTGAAGCCAGAGGTGGACAGCATACTCCTTGGTCCATATAGCAACCAGTGGGGTGGCTCCAGAACTCATTAAAGTAATCGAGCAGAGGAGTCTTTTACTGCAGTCATCACGAAAGATAAGAGAGTGTGGCCATGGAGCTCAACATTATGTACCCCCATCTTAAAATGACATTGTAAAATAACATTAAGAGGGGAATTTAATTGTTTTAATACCAGGAACTGAGAACATCTCCAATACTAGTTCCAATAGAAACAAACTATTGAAGTCATGATGACAAATACCAACAGAGCTTGAACAAAATAAAACCAGTATTACCTCATATTACTACTACACAACTGACACACATAGGATACTATTAATAATATATGTCACTACAAGAATCATATTAATAAATTCTGTACATATAACTTGTAATTAAAAATGATTGTGATTCCTGGTTCCCTTTGTATTTGAATCAGGACACATATACATTCATGACAGCACTGAATACATATTGTTATTTGAAAAGTTATCAGTGACTCCTTTAAGATATCCTCGTAGAGTGTTTTATGTATGTGAGTGTCACAGTGTTGTCAAGTGTGGTGGAATAAATTAAATTGTTTATCTGTCTGTTGTTGTTATGACTTACACTTCATCATACACATACCCTAGACATATAACGTAGTCATCACACTATTCCAGAATAATTCTGACTGAGGTATACATATGTGGCAGCAAGTAAGGTTATCTATAATACACTACTCTTATTAGATATAGATACCTTCACAGCTGATCTCAGTCAGTACACTAAGTCCCCTATAAATATTTATAACATCCCACTTCACCACATGTATTGGGGTCTCGCTCTTGGGATTTTGAATCTTTCCCTATTAAAAATATTGGGGGTAATTCACTTCAGGGAATAATAAGAATTAAAAGGTATCCTTGGGTGAAAATAAATGAGGTTGAGCTCACAGTGCCTGTGTTGTCCTGAGTTAATTAGTCATAGATAAAATTGTTTAGTTAAATATTTTAGACATTTATCTGTTAGACAATGGCCGACCTGGCAAAATTTCGATCTGCTGCTGTACAGACTGCGAAAGAGTTAGGAATGGACGGGCAAATTATGATTTCTTATGTCACTGCTGAATGTGACAAATATATTGAACGGGAAGAAAGAAGATTAGAAAAAGAGGCCGAAAGAAAATTAGAATCTGAAAGATTGGCCGAAGATAAGAGAATAGAAGCTGAAAAAGAGATTAAGAGGTTGCAGATTGAGGCTGACAAAGAGGCTAAAGCATTGGAAGCCGAGGAAAGAAGACAGGCTGCAGAAAGGGAAGAGAAGAAATTAGCTGCAGAAAGGGAAGAGAAGAAATTAGCTGCAGAGAGGGAAGCAGAAAAGGAGGAGAAGAGATTACAAAGGGAACATGAGTTACGACTAAGGGAGTTTGAGTTTCAAGGCCATGCTCCTGAAAATGGTGCCAGTCCCTTTGCCTCTGATGCCACTGCTAGCCAAGGAGCCTCAACCTCAGCTATGAATTCTCAATTAGATCATTTTGTTGAGAAAGACGATGATATAGAGAGCTATCTAAATAGATATGAACTATTAGCTACCACGTATGGGTTAGAGAGAGAAAGGTGGAGCTTAAAGTTATCTCAAGGTCTTCGTGGGGCAGCTTATGAAGTTTTTGCAAAAATGAGCAGAAGTGATCAGGAAAATTATGACATGCTAAAGCAGGCTCTTTTGTTAAGATATGAAAAGAATGCAGAATTTTATAGGAAAAAATTTAGGAATGCTAAACTACTGTCAGGTGAAACCTATCACCAGTTCTCTGCACGAATAGAGACATACTTGGAGAAATGGACTTCTTTGGGGAAAACCCAAGATCTTAAGGAAATGGTCCTTATAGAGCAATTAAGAGAGTCCATGGCTCCAGACCTGAGAAAGTTTCTCATGGAACAAGGTGCAGAGAGGCTGGGTGAGTTGCTAAATGTTGCTGAAAGGTATCAAGCAGCTCAAGCAGAGGTAACAGGTAATAAAAAGAAACAGGTGGATAACTTTAGGGCACCCCAGAACTTTAATAAATTTGATCCTAGGGATCAAAACAAAGGTAAGCACCAGTTTGATAGGCCACGGTATGAAAATAAAAAATAAAACCCCACAATTCGATGAAAGGAAATATGATGAAAGAAAATCTTTCAACCAAGGAAAAAGGTGGTGTAAAAATTGTAAGATGAACAATCATGACACTGACCATTGCAGAAGGAAACCTGTGTATATGGCCACCCTTCAGGTCAGGTCGACCTCAAGACAGGAGGAGGATATTCTGTTGGATACCACTCCAGAAGAGATGAGGAAGGCACAGGCTGGGGATAAAACACTCAAGCCTTGTTTCAGGAAATTGTCAACTTGTCATACAACTCCAGGCAAGGGAGATTTTTACATGAAAAACAAGTTGATGTATAGGAAGACTGGAGCTAGATCCAAAGGTCAGGGACAGCTGGTACTTCCTAAAAGATATAGGGCAGACTTAATAAGGAGCCTAAATGTGAAACCAGATGGGGACCATGAGAAAATAGGTACCATCATTCAAAAGGTGGCTCACAATTATTATTGGCCCAAGGCAAGATGGGACATTGAGAATTTTGTAGAAAGGTGTAGCATAGCACATGAGGGAACACCCACAAGTGGGAACATTGATCAGGACCTGGACATGCCACGGGGCAAAATTAGGCCTGATAATAAAAAGAAAAATAGATTTGATAAAGTGGACCAAATGGAATGGGAAGCCCCTTTTCACGGACAAGCTTCACTTAACTGTTTTACAATGGCCACTATGCGGAGAGTGCAAAAAGATGTCTTACCCCAGGATAAGCCGAAAATCCCTCAATCGGACTTAAACAAACTGGAGGAAGAAGATGTAGAGAGGAAATCTCTCATCAAGAATTTTAAGTGGGGAGAAAGCCCCAAAAGAAAAATTGGTAGCGGTCGTTTTATGCATGATAATTCTGGGAAGAAAAATCATCACTATAGAGCTTCGAGTGGAAGAGACCATACCAGTGCATGGACAAATAGGTCCACAAAATTAAAGGTCCATATGTAGCTTTGTTAAGAACGTGGACTGATGAAAAGGCAGAGGAAAACATTACATCTTCATACCAATATGTGAATGAGCTGACCACTCGTTTAAAAACTGGCTGGAAACTTGCCAATGAAAATTTGAAACAAGCCAGGAAGAAACATGCTGCCTATTATAACAGGAAGGCAAAAGACAGAGATTTGGCTGTGGGAGAGAAGGTACTGCTTCTTCTCCCCGGGAGTCAGAATA
This sequence comes from Oreohelix idahoensis, assembly GCA_024509875.1. Classification (NCBI taxonomy): domain Eukaryota; kingdom Metazoa; phylum Mollusca; class Gastropoda; order Stylommatophora; family Oreohelicidae; genus Oreohelix; species Oreohelix idahoensis. Next base: position 1,187,095 of record JAMPIV010004781.1, on the reverse strand, counting down.
AGTTACAGATTGGATGGCAAGGTCCATATACAGTTTTAGAGAAGGTGTCTAGAACAAATTATAAGATAGATAGGAAGGGGAAAGAAAAAATCTATCATGTGAATCTCCTGAAGAAATATTTGGAAAGAGAACATCAGGAAGAGACACACTTGTTGACCTTGTCCATTGCCATGGAGATGAAAAAGGAACCACTTTCATCATTTGAATATCCATTACACCCCTGTGAGACAGCAGCACAGGTGAAAATCAGTACACATTTAACGAAAACTCAGAAAGAGAGAGTGCAACAGGTTCTAAATAATCATGCAGAGGTGTTAACAGACCGACCAGGGCATACAAACCTATTGGAATATGATATGAAACTGATAGACCCCACACCTGTCTGTATGAAACCATATTCGATTCCGTTTGCTAAGGAGAAAGCTTTGAAGGAAGAGATAGACTATCTGTTGAAGGAAGGAATTATTTCACACAGTGAATCCTCATATAGTTCCGGTGTTGTACTCTTAAGGAAGCCCTCTGGAGAACATAGACTCTGTATAGATTACAGGAGACTGAATGCTATTACAGAAGGACAGGTGGATCCATTGCCGGATACAAATCAGCTGTTTGCCAGACTAAATAAAGCTAAATATTTCTCAAAAGTGGATCTGAGTAAAGGATACTATCAGATTCCAGTAAAGCCTGAGGTTAGACCATACCTAGCTTTTAGTACCTCAGAAGGACACTATGAGTTTAATAGATTGCCATTTGGATTGAAGAATGCGCCTAGTGTCTTCTCTAGAATGATGAGAAAATTATTGGACCCTCTGAATAATCCATATATAACAAATTCATGGATGATATCCTTATAGCAACAGAAACATTTGAGGAACACATTGACTCTCTGAATATGCTGTTTAATCGACTTAGGGAAGCAAATTTAACAGCCCGACCAACCAAATGTTGCGTTGGATGTAAAGAATTGGAATTTTTGGGACACACAGTTTATCAGGGAAACATGACCCCTGACCCAAAGAATTTAGAGAAACTACAGAAAGCCCCGAGACCACAAACCAAGAAGGACGTGAGATCCTTTGTCTCATTATGTGGTTTCTACCAGAAGTATATCAAAAACTTTAATTCCATATGTGCACCGTTAACTGATTTGACACGTAAAGGACATCCAGATCGCATTACATGGACACCACAATGTGAAATGGCTTACCAAGAATTGAAGGAAAAGCTCACAAGTAAACCTATTTTGAAATTACCTGACTTAAGTCAAGAATTCATATTAAGGACGGATGCAAGTAATATTGGGTTAGGTGCAACTCTACTACAGAAATCAGATGCATTGGATGGGGAATTAAGCCCAGTGGCATATGCTAGCAGAAAGTTGAATAAAGCTGAAATCAACTACTCAACTAGCGAAAAAGAATGTCTTGCAGTAATATGGGCAATAAAGAAATTCAATATTTATCTGTATGGGAAGGCATTTAAGTTGCAAACGGATCACAAACCTTTATCGTTTCTAGCACAGGCTAGGCATGAAAACTCTAGGTTACTTCGATGGTCCTTACTTTTGGCTCCATATAATTTTAGCATTGAGTATATATCTAGAAAAACAAATTTGGGAGCGGATTTTTTAAGCCGCCATCCGTGTGATGAGAATCACCGTAAACCCCAGAAATAATAATAAATTTCTCTATGTGTATATAGAATAAAGGACTGACATATAATGTCTGTTTTAAGAGGGGAGATGTCGTGAATTATTCTAATCCCCATATATAAATTAAAACGTAAATGCAAAGCCTAACAAATAAATTTAATAAAAGGAAAGAAGAATGGTAAAGAACAGTGCTGTCACAATGACTGTACTCGAAATCCCCCTTGTTCTCTACTTCGTCTGCAAATTGTAACGCTTTCACGTTGATAGTAAAAGCCTACTGTATTATTACCCGCTTTCTTCAATGAAACGTGTACTGTATTTCTTGGAAAAACCTTGAGATACGCAAGCTGATCAATGACCTAAATTTAATATTTCATTCATTCCATTTTATACACGGCGTAACTAAAAGACAGATGGACTAAAGGATAGAGAGAAGGGAGAGGCAGAAAGCAGGGACACCTGCAACACTAAACACGCGTCGCGCGATACACAATTGCTGCCATCACGCGTGTAAGGCCACATGCACTAACTTTAATTCAAATCGACAGTGATAAAATTCACTACCCATACCAGAGTTAGGTTTTAAAATCCTGAAAAACGCTTATTGGGAATTATGACATTATACCGGTTTACGTTTGAAAACATGACAGTACCCAGACACCACATGGGATTGAAGTGAACAGGAGGTGGTAGAAAATGCACATTTTGAACGCAGCCACCTAGCTCCCTTAGATTGAGATATTTGGATTCCTTAGGGTTTGCTGACAAAGAATATGTAAAACGTTACGCAAATAGTCTAGGAATTACCAAGTTATGGCCAAAATAAAATAGTGGGGGTGCCTGACAGCATGAAATCATTTCTGCTCATAAAATTTTTTTATAACGTGTTTGAAAAAAACATTACGTTACGGAAATAGCCTACCATGTTAACTCCTATTTGATTGGAGCGCAACAAATGTAAGACTAAACACGATTGGTCGGGCTATAAATACTATCCTGTGTTGTCAGGGGAAACGTGAAAAGGAGTACTTTTTTGAAAAGATGTGTAGACATGGTTTGATTGGGTAGAGCTGCGAATATACTCAATTCAGAGCGTCTGTTCCTTGCCACATCTTGTAATAAACCTACTAAGAAGCAATGCGTTGAGCACCAGTGTATATTTTTTATAAAATAAAGCCTGGGACATCGGCAGATCGGAGTTGTGCTATATTCATTGCCAGTCAACGAAACTGTTTATTATTTCCATGAATTGTGGTAAGCTTGAAATATTCAATATCTTTTAATGAAAATTGAATGTAAATTGATAATTTATGTCTGTATATATGTGTAGTTCAGTAGCGAACATGATGTAAAGCCTATAGTGCTCCAGCCTGAACAGAAGGTGTCGGAGGAAAGTAAAACTGCATGGAATGGCCAAACAGTACACTGACACCTAGATTATTGACTAGAAAGAAATAATGCTGGAATTGCAGAGGCGTAGTAACCATTAGGGAGGGAAATACTGGTATAAAGTATTTCAGATGAAGCTGACAGTTGGCCTAACGCTCTGAACTCAATGTTTGTGATGTATTGTGCTCAGTGTAGAAATAGAGTATAAATTAGTTCTGACGTAGAAGGTACAACCTTCTTGTTTCAGGGACCGTGGTCTTAAAGTTATTGAGCAGCACCTGGTCAGAGCTTTGCTGAACCCAGAGGTGGACAGCATACTCCTTGGTCCATATAGCAACCAGTGGGGTGGCTCCATAACTCATTAAAGTAATCGAGCAGAGGAGTCTTTTACTGCAGTCATCACGAAAGATAAGAGAGTGTGGCCATGGAGCTCAACATTATGTACCCCCATCTTAAAATGACATTGTAAAATAACATTAAGAGGGGAATTTAATTGTTTTAATACCAGGAACTGAGAACATCTCCAATACTAGTTCCAATAGAAACAAACTATTGAAGTCATGATGACAAATACCAACAGAGCTTGAACAAAACAAAACCAGTATTACCTCATATTACTACTACAAAACTGACACACATAGGATACTATTAATAATATATGTCACTACAAGAATCATATTAATAAATTCTGTACATATAACTTGTAATTAAAATTGATTGTGATTCCTGGTTCCCTTTGTATTTGAATCAGGACACATATACATTCATGACAGCACTGAATACATATTGTTATTTGAAAAGTTATCAGTGACTCCTTTAAGATATCCTCGTAGAGTGTTTTATGTATGTGAGTGTCACAGTGTTGTCAAGTGTGGTGGAATAAATTAAATTGTTTATCTGTCTGTTGTTGTTATGACTTACACTTCATCATACACATACCCTAGACATATAACGTAGTCATCACACTATTCCAGAATAATTCTGACTGAGGTATACATATGTGGCAGCAAGTAAGGTTATCTATAATACACTACTCTTATTAGATATAGATACCTTCACAGCTGATCTCAGTCAGTACACTAAGTCCCCTATAAATATTTATAACATCCCACTTCACCACAGTATGAATCAGGCCTATCCAACTCCTGTCTACTTTTTCTGTTTAAATACCAGTTTGCGTTGATCCAATTTCATATAAGCTGTTCCACTTCAGACCGATTAATTCATTATTCACAAGGGGTTTCGTTATATGCTCATATTCTGCAATTGATCAATTTGTGCTTATACAGAGCAAATTCCATCATCTCTGCATTTGACTCATAGGTGCAACTTGCAGCCATGAATCCTTTTTCTAAATCTGCAACAATGGGTCAATAATTGATTAGTAATTAGCTCCTACTTACAGACTTCGAATATAGAAGTTAAATACACAAAAATGCACTTTGAAGAGAACATGCCATCATTCCTGGAATTTCTAATTCTTCAATTTAGATAACTTTCATGCAGTAAAACCACTGCGTTATCAGCACAAAACTTGTTCGTCTTACTAGCTCGACGCGTCTTTTTTCAACTAACTAGGTTGTTGGGGAAATTTCGCGTCTCCTCTACATTTCCTGCCGGCTGAATAATATTGAGCCTTACGATTGGATAAAAATCACGTGACTAATTTTGACATGTAACGCGACTCTATCCCAATTAACATTTGATCTGTTTCTCGGAAAGTAGAAATTTATATGCTAATCTGGTTTTTATAGCCTGTTTCCAAAGGAACAGCTATGTACACGGCTACATATAGATCCCGGGGCTCCGCAAATGTATCCCGTAGGGAGACATTTGAGTACTATCAATAACAAAAATTCATCCCCAAAAATTTCTAAGTTAAAAAAAAATCTGAAAAAATTCAAAGTCCAAAAATTTTTTCTAAGTCCAAAAATATTTCAGAAAATTTAACGAAATTCCTACATCTGGGCTCCTATGTCTATATGGGACTGTCGTCTATAAAGGGGCCTTATAGATGGACATCATCTCCAAAAAATTGCAAACTATCTTTCACATCAATACATATTTCAACCAAATTTACAAATTGGCAACACTGACCAACAAACTCTGCAAAACAATCATAAGGTCATCACCAAAAAATGTGACGAGTGGCAACACTGGGAAATGAACAATAAAATATCTTATTTGCAGAACTTGGCTGCATTATCATAATCTATTACATTTCATTCAAAAATATAGTTGATTACATTCTCTTGGATATGGTGGGGGGTGTTATCTCTTTTCTGTTCCTGTTATTTGCTCCATATATAAGTCTGCAAGACTTAAAAAATCTTTTTTTTTTTTCTTCCTGGCGTACTTATTTATTTTATTTTCCAAGTACTCTGCAATATCCTTAGTAATGTCCAGGATCTCCAATTCCTATGGTAATGGCAATCCACTTTCATAAAATAGCCAATGTTTTCATGGGTACTCATCATTTGAATGAGCCACTTGCTCATTATTACATGTAGAAAACATCTCTAGACATAATATGCATATTTATCAGATGATAATATAACTAGCATCGTTTTTATAAGTAATCATTTTTTTTTTTTTTTTTTTACAATAAAAGCATTAAAACCTCATGGCTTATCCTTATTTATTTATTTGTATGTTCCCTGTTATTCATGTTTTCTAAATGGTAAGTGTATGAATTCGTTCTAAGTCCGTCACTGTAGAAAAAATGTTCTATATTATATTCCCTTTTTTTTTTCTTCAAAATATGTGATGTTTGTCTCTAATATCCGTGCGTCTGGTGGTGATCCTGTCTATTAGTCAGTTATTTCTAATCATTCCTTCTTTTCTGTCAACACAGTATTTTTTTTTCTGTGAACTCTTTCCTAGAAATATTATTTGATATATATATATATATATATATATATATATATATATATATATATATATATATATATATATATATATATATATATATATATATATATATATATATATATATATATATATATATATTTTTTTTTTTTTTTTTTAAGATCTTCTTTGACTTGCCATACATCAATTTTCAAACATCTAATTATTCAGCAACCAACAGACGAATATGTTGCTATCATTTTATGAAATATAAGGGAAAAGGAAAATATAGTTTCAAATCATCATGAATTTTCTACATTGGGTTCCGTATTACTTTATTTTCTCTGTTAAGACAACTGCTTATACTCTTGACAATACGTATCCATGTTGTCACTCTCAAGGCATCCTTGTCTACAGTTTATATTTGTCTCCTTTTTTTTTTTTTTGTTGTATAACACCAATGTATCATTTATGGTGTTCCAATATCATTGTATCCATTCTAGTCCTCCTGTTATCTTGAGAATTCATCCTTAGTAACTCCTTATGTACCTTATCTAGCAATACATTATTCAAAAACACATCAAACAATTATTTATGTAACAATCAACTGAGATGTAAGAACTTTTGACAATATGAGATGAAAAAAAAATTTTTTGGGGTCATCACTCAAAAAATGTGACAGAAAGGAAGAAAATAATCAATTGATCGTGAGGAATCTACAATATTCTTATAAGACAAAGTTCCTGGCACTCTGACTCTTATTTATCCATATTTTTTTTGGTTATCCTTGCATACAGTGTACCATTTCCATTTTCTTTATAAGTCCAATTCATCGCTCATGGTGCTCCAATATTTACAAAGTGGATCCTTCCTATTCCTCTTATTCTGTACTGGAAATATATCCTTATTAATTGTCCATGTACTATATCTGCGAATATTTATCATCAATATATCAACTAATCATTTATAGAACCATTAACATAAATGTCTAGACTTTACCAAAACATGAACAAAAACATGTCTTTTTTACATATGTGCAAAATTTCGACACCAACTCTGCCTTCGCTGGTCGAGGGTTAGTCAGAGTTATGTGGTGCCTGTAACATCCGCTGACTACAGCCAGATGGGTGACTTATGGTACTTATAATTCAAAAATCTCGTCCGTCAGTTATCTTATTACAAAGGCAATGTGCAAAAATCAAAGAGATTTCTCCAAAAATGCGGATGTATCTCTATTTCCTTTACCTCTGGGCATAGCAATTATTCAGTCATTATTTTTTTTTCCTCCATTATTTAATCTCCATTTTGTGTCCTTAGTACCTGTGGTTCCATGGGATTATCATAATCTATTTGTCTCTTGTCTACTGACAATCCTTCAATAATGACTTCAAATATGGTCCTCATATGTGCAACAATCATCTGCTCTGATTTGTTCCATGTCCATGGTTTTCATAAAATATTCCATTATCTCCTTGTCTTTGCTCGTATCCACGAAAGACTAAGATTATTGTTCCTCCAATGTTAATGTGGGGGATTTTGTGCATAAACATTTCAACAAAATCTCAGCTGTGACAACATAAAGTTTCACCTTAATATAAAATGGCATCTTCATCATACATAACCAGTTGCTTCTTCATCTCATGTGTCATTAGTGGTTATCATGTGGTGATGGGGTATTCAATGTGGGTTCAGCATATACAAATGCTGTAGAGGGGTATTTCATTTGCTAGGTCAGCATGTGCAAATGCTATTTCTTTAACATGGGCAAAGGCATCATCAACAAATAGGTGCAATGTGTTCAATCTGGGGTTAGCATATACTGGGGGGTTTGGGATGTCAGGTATTGGTAGTACCTCTGGTTAAGGAGCTGTCATGCCCTTTTCAGGGCAGCTCGGCCACCTTTGGTCCAAACCTGGCATTCAGCTCTCACCTGTGGCTCCTCGTAGCTGTCAGCATGCGACAGCGGCCACCCCCCGGGAAACGGCTTTGGCAGGCCGGCTAAACTAGGTGAGGGTAGCCGACTGGTTATAAACCTTCGGTGAGTTAGGGTCTGCCTACCCATGCATGCGAAGACTGGATTCGGTAGACTGCGCGGAAGAAACCACCTGTTGGTTCAACGGGCATGACGGCGATTACCAGCAACGCGCTGTGGAGCGTAAGGAGCATGGCGAGGCACGTAGAAAGCCATGGTCATCCACTGCACCTGACTTCATCTCCAGTCGTCTTGACTTGTCTTGCCACTGGATTAAGATGGACCCAGGCGAGAGAGTGAGGTCGACGAATTGCGCAACTCTTCCTCACTTTAAACCAAATCACTGCGCAAGTCACTCTTTCATCCACTCATCCACTCATCCATCCACTCACAACAAGTCCTGTGGCGATGGGCGAGCGGCGAAGCGGCAGGCGTGGGTGCGCTGGCAGTCGTAGTCGCAGACCTACACACAGGCGGCTCAGGCCATATGGTCGTCTTCCACTGATCGGAGCAGCAGTGGGATTCGGCAGCCCCCTGAGTGACTGAGCAGCCCTCTTTAGGAAAGCACTGCTCACCTCCATGGCATGAGGAAGGGGCTAGAAAAGGTGCCCTAAACATTGCCTGCTCCACCATTACCTAACCAGCTTACCGCGGTTGGTGGGTACCCTACTTCAGCGGGCGACACATAAGAAAAAGAAAGGACAGATTTTTCCCCCTCATTCTAGGCGCATGGAATGTGCGCACTCTACTCGACAAAGACTTTAACACAAACAGACCCGAGAGGCGAACTGCCCTGATTGGGAGAGAACTGGCCAGATACAACATTGACATAGCAGCACTGAGTGAAACTCGACTTGCAGGCGAGGGCCAACTTTGCGAAAAGGGTGCAGGTTATACATTCTATTGGAGCGGAAGAGGAACTGAAGAAAGACGAGAAGCAGGGGTTGGATTTGCAATCAAAACAGCAATTATTGGCAAGCTAGCGGAGCCCCCAAAGGGAATAAATGACCGACTCATGACGGTCAAGATCCCGCTGCTTTATGGAAGGAAACATGCCACCATCATTAGCGCGTATGCACCAACTATGACAAACCAGGATGACGTCAAGGATAAGTTTTACGAAGAACTACATGCAGTCATTGCATCAGTTCCCAAAGCAGATAAGCTTATTATTCTTGGTGACTTTAATGCAAGAGTAGGCTCAGATAACATCTCCTGGAATGGCACTATCGGAAAGTACGGCGTGGGTCGCTGTAACAGCAATGGACTTCTTCTCCTCCAGACTTGCGCAGAACATAACCTCCTTGTCACCAACACCATTTTTCGACTTCCTATCCGCAACAGGACCTCCTGGATGCACCCTCGCTCGAAGCATTGGCACCTAATTGACTATGTAATTGTTAGGAAGAAGGACAGGCAAGATGTCCGGGTGACCAAGTCCATGTGTGGTGCAGAATGCTGGACTGATCATCGCCTCATTGTGTCTAAACTTAAAATTCGTATCCAACCTGCCAGGCGCCCTCAGGGAAAGAAAACTCAAAAAAGGCTGGATATTACCAAACTAAAGAAGACAAAAATTAAACAGTCATTCACTGACACCCTAGAAGACCGTCTCAAATCTATCTCGTTAGACGGCCAAAGTGCGGAAACAAATTGGACAGCCCTAAGCGAGCAGATCTACAACACTGCTACAGAGGTCCTGGGTCCCGCCATCAAGAAACAAAATGACTGGTTTGATGAGAACTCAGATGATATAAAGAAGATGTTGGCTGAGAAACACCATCTCCTTAAAGCATATTTAAATGATCCAAAATCTACATCCAAGAAAGACGCTTTCAACAACATGCGTAGAATCGTCCAACATAAACTACGCCAGATGCGGGATTCATGGCTGAGTAATAAAGCAGATGAGCTCCAAGGCTTTGCTGACAGCCATGACTTGAAAAATTTTTACCATGCACTCAAAGCGGTCTATGGTCCAACATCATCAGGATCATTTCCCCTCCTTAATGCAGATGGAAAAACACTAATTACAGACAAGGAAAAAATTCTCCAACGCTGGGTCGAACACTTTAATAATATTCTGAACCAGCCATCATCTATTAACGATGAAGCCATCAACCGACTGCTCGCCAAGACTGTAACAATCATCGAGGCATCTCACTACTATCAATCGCTGGGAAGATATTTGCCAGAATCCTTCTTAATCGCCTTACGGCTCATCTTGACAAAGGTCTTCTACCTGAAAGTCAGTGTGGATTCCGGAAAGAACGTGGAACCACCGATATGGTGTTCGCTGCAAGACAGCTTCAAGAAAAATGCCAAGAACAGCACTGTGACCTGTACACAGCTTTCATCGACTTGACAAAGGCGTTCGACACGGTCAGTAGAGAGGGTCTATGGAAGATCATGGCAAAATACGGCTGCCCAAAGAAATTTATCTCAGTAGTGCAGCAACTGCATGATGGAATGCAGGCTAGAGTTCAGGAAAACGGTGAGCTGTCGGAGCCTTTCCCCGTCTCAAATGGAGTTAAACAAGGGTGTGTACTTGCACCGACGCTTTTCAGTATCATGTTTTCTGCTATGCTGACTGATGCTTTCAGAGACGGGGACACAGGAATCGACATCAGATATCGTATTGATGGAAAATTGTTTAACCTTAGGAGGCTTCAAGCAAAAACCAAGGTCAAATCACACACCATCAGGGATCTTCTGTTTGCTGACGATTGTGCCCTCAGTGCTGGCTCAGAGGCTGATCTGCAGCGTAGCGTTGATAGATTCTCCGAAGCCTGCTCCAACTTTGGGCTTACCATCAACACGGGGAAAACAGAAATCATGTACCAACCAGCTCCTGGCACAATTTATACTGAGCCAGTCATCAAGGTAAATGGTGAGAAACTGAATGTTGTGAACAGGTTCACATACCTTGGTAGTACACTATCCCAGAACATCGTCATTGATGATGAGGTGAACACCAGGATCTCCAAAGCCAGCAGCACATTTGGCAGACTATACACCAACGTTTGGCATCGAAGTGGCATTAGTCTACAGACAAAGCTGAAGGTATACAGAGCTGCGGTGCTTCCAGTGCTGCTTTATGCATGTGAAACATGGACTGTATACAGGCGCCACGTAAAAAAGCTCAACCACTTCCATACAGTCTGTCTCAGGAAGATAATGAACATCAAATGGCAAGACAAGATCCCAGATACCGCCGTTCTTGACAGAGCTGGTATCCCTAGCATCGATACTATTCTGATGCAGTCACAGATTCGCTGGGCAGGTCATGTAGTCCGCATGCCAGACCATCGACTGCCAAAGATACTCTTTTATGGTGAGATGCAGAAGGGTAGACGCTCCCATGGTGGCCAGAAAAAGCGCTTCAAAGACACGCTTAAGGCTTCATTAAAAACCTTTGACATAAACCCAGACACATGGGAAGCTGCTGCGCAAGACCGAACTGCCTGGCGCACATCTCTTCGTAAAGGTGCAGTGGCATGTGAATCTTCCAGAAGAGCAGCAGCGGAACAGCGGAGACAAGCTAGAAAAGATCGTGAAATAAAACCTTCACATGAAGCAAACATTCCCTGCCCACACTGTCCGAGATCCTTCCAGGCCCGCATCGGGCTCATCAGTCACCTTCGTACTCATAGACTATCCTAACATCCTAATAATTGGATGAACAGAGTGGTCTTCATCACTTGTGATGGACGAACAACAAGCATATACTAATGCTCTCAAGGGATTCTTCATTTGCAGAAAATCAGCATGCGCAAATGTCATTGGGGTATTTGTGACATGCAGTAAAATATTGTTGGAGTATCAGGGATCAAGCTGGTGGGGTATGACTGGTAATGGGCATAGGGTGATTTATTTATTTTCTTCTTCAGCTGCTAACCTCAGGGCAGTCAATGTTTTACAATATTGGCTTATCATCATCAAAATGTGTGAGGGTGGCATATACACATAATACATTTTATATAAAAAAATTTCAATTGTTTTTTTCTCTTCTCATTTTTCTGTTATGTCTTTTGTCTCTTTTTTCATTTTTTTTCTTTTTCATTTCTTTTTTATGTTTGTATCACAAGTACTAAAAAATGATAAAAATTCAATTCACTAAACACTAAAGATACTATCAATATTCTTAATAGTAAATCCTAACCAATAGGGCTGCAAGTAATAGTTTAGGTTAGAATAGAGTGAATGTTGTAGCAGTGTCTGTTGTCAATAAGTGGCGAGGAAAGGGTACATCAAGGATCTCCTGATTACAACATGATTGTAATTCCAAGGAATGAATATGATTGGGATTGAAAAAAATCACAAGTCTAGAATGTCGTCTCGATATAGTGGAATGGAAAAATAGTAAGTTAAAGATGGTGTAACAGTGGGGTGAAGGAAATCTTATTATAGAGAGTCAGGGTTGGGATATGGAATCTCTTTAGGAGAATGTTTAAAATTCTTGACAGTACCAATATACATCTGGGTCTAAAATAATAATGTACATTTGAAAATAAATAATCCTGTGGAGAAAAATAGCATAACATGCAATACTAGTTTTGGGTATGAATTTTATGTTGTTAGGAGATGTCATAGTAGGAACAGTATGATTGATCAAGGTGATAGATATAAAGGAGTTTAGCATATTATAGATCAAAGAAATATTAGTATGGGGTAAGAAAAAGTACTGGTGTAAAGTGTCTGCATGACAACAGAATAGTGTGACACATGTGTTATAGGTAAGGTTTTGTAACATTCTAAATATCAAAAACTGTCTGACTAATAAGGGTGTCTGTAAACAAAGAACATTGTATCATCTGTGTCATCTTTATTTCAATAATCCAAATAAAAATGTCTAACTAGAATCCTCCGTGGGCTGGTCTTGATTTCTTTCTGGGCATCAGTATTCTAAGGCTGGAAAAAATAACTTTCTCAGTGAGGCTTTGACATCTTAGTCTGTAAGCAAGTCATTTGAACTGTCAAAAACTGAAAATAGAGTACATGGGGAGAGTTAGTACATTGTTAAACGTAAGTGCACATTCGCGGTGACCGTACACGGGATGGCATGTACATTGAAGACTTGAGGGGCGTGTTTTCAGAATAGCTTTGCGAGGTCTTTGAATTCTTTCGCAAACTCCAACATTGCAATTTCCCGACTGCTTAGGCGAGAATCATACTGAATAACTGTGGGTGACACTGCATTTGCTGATTGTTGGGGCTCTGAGGACATTGGCGAATGCGGTGATGGCTTAACATCTTTTGATTGTGGTGATGGTTTCACTGTGGTTAGGGTTTGTATGGCTGGAACATCTGTTAGTTTTGAGGCAGGTATATGTTTCGCCTTGATTTTTCTTCTGGCTTGGGCCTGTGGTACGTTAACGTCTTTGACAGTGGGCGCAGTACATTGCACACTGTTGTTTTTGACCAGTAAAGCTGAGGCTAATACTTCTCGGCTTGGTTTGGGCACTCGATAGCGTTTCTTCAGAATCTTTCGTCTGATCTCATTTTGTGGCAATTTCATGCATTTAATGACAGGAGATGATGCGTCTGATGAAGAAAAACAGGTACGTTTGCCAGCTGCTTGAATCTCCGGGGATGACGTACTAGCGAATGATGTATCAGTTGTGCAACTAGGACCAGGCGAATCTATACCAGAGTCTCTTTCATACTTGTTGGTTACTATCTCACCGTATGTTTGAACAGGGCAGATATTGGATATTTCGTCGGTGTGAAAACTTTGGTCTATTGGTTCTTGTGTGTCCATGTCAGAATCTGTGTCGTTAAAGGGGACCGAACATGTGGAGCGATAACGATATTTTGCCCTTCTAATGGGTCGGATGGATACTTCTGTAGAATTCTTCTCTTGTAGGGTAATCTTGCTTTCATCCCGATCTAACGTGCTGTTATAGTGTTCAAGAGTGCCATCATCCTGTTGAACCGTGTTTATTACTAAACAACGTATCTCATCTTGTTTGGCAGACAAGTTCACAGCAAATTTATCCTCTAGTAATTCATACACTAATTTGACCGTGAGAACGCTGAAATCACCCTTCCTCAAGATGTCATTTATTTCTTCCTGCAGCCTCTCTGTGCTCAGTGCAGTAACTGGGATAGCATTGAAGGATTTCTGTTGGGCGAACTGTTTCACTGGTGCTACGGGGTCGCAAACTTGACTTGGTGTGTCAGTGTCTGTCTGTGTTGCTGAAACTGCAGCTCTATTCTCTGTTTGTGTCGCGACAGAGGTCGTCTTTGGTTCATTCATAAATTCTTCTTGTTTGTGCACGATTCGGGTTAGTCTATTATGAGGGGGGGGGGGGGGAGGGGGTATGTAGCGTCGTGTTTACTTTCACCGAACTGACCTGTCTTCGCCATGGATGTAGTGGTTTTATAACAGCACGAAAACCTTCATCTGTGGTGACAATGCATGCCCTGTCAGATGCATGGAGATTCTTTATTTCGTAGGTCCTATGACTTTTGACATTGGTGAATAGGCTTCGGACTGCAATGCGGCAATCTCTTCTATTTAAACTCGTCCAGTGATTCTTAGCACGTCTGTTAAAATGATACAGCGTACTATCTGTGTCCTCGGTATGATGTCTTGGTAGACACGGGTATCGTAGGTTTCTTAAATTTTCGACAGAGTAACTTTCCGCATCCGCGTGTGTTGTTACTGCATTCCTCCTGATAGAGGTGTGATTACAATACTTCATATCTGCCCCATGAATAATGGGATGTAAGCTCAAGGATTTACGTTTGGGATAACCTCCCGTCAGAAAACGATTTTTTTCCTTGTCAGAGTCAGAGGGGCGGCGTGATTGGAGAAACTTGGGGAGGGGAACTGATGGGCAAAGCTCTGACACAGTGATGGCTCATGCTGCATAGGGTAACTTCCCGTCAGCAAATATTTCTTAGCCATGTCAATCGGTGGGCTGTAATGGTTGTGCATGCGTTTGCTGCTGTTGTTGTACTCTTGGTGTGGGTATTTCCTCCTTAGGTCCATCTTCGCTTCTGCTCTTTTTTAGAGGACTGGTCATACGGCACCATATAGACATGTGTGGCCGTTGTGGGTGGGGAATTGGGGGTTGCTGTTTAATTTCAGAGAGTGTTAGATCTAGAACTAGCTAGACTGCTAGAGGTGGAAATTTCTCACTGACAGTCTTACGGGATTTTACCAGGTTCGGGGATAATCCTCTAAGGTGTTGTAGTTTGTGAGCAGTTAGTAAGAATTTATAGGTTTCTCAACAGACATTACCTCCTTCCATTCATGGTTAAGGCTTAGCAATCAAATATACGACCTCTTTTTGATGTCAACGTTTTATTTAATAATCATAATATATATACATGATAGCGTGAAGTTACAAACATGCATTTTTCATTCATAATATAAAATGCAAGTAGCTCTCAATGATCTAGCATGGGGAATTGACACTTGTATGAATCAGGCCTATCCAACTCCTGTCTACTTTTTCTGTTTAAATACCAGTTTGCGTTGATCCAATTTCATATAAGCTGTTCCACTTCAGACCGATTAATTCATTATTCACAAGGGGTTTCGTTATATGCTCATATTCTGCAATTGATCAATTTGTGCTTGTACAGAGCAAATTCCATCATCTCTGCATTTGACTCATAGGTGCAACTTGCAGCCATGAATCCTTTTTCTAAATCTGCAACAATGGGTCAATAATTGATTAGTAATTAGCTCCTACTTACAGACTTCGAATATAGAAGTTAAATACACAATAATGCACTTTGAAGAGAACATGCCATCATTCCTGGAATTTCTAATTCTTCAATTTAGATAACTTTCATGCAGTAAAACCACTGCGTTATCAGCACAAAACTTGTTCGTCTTACTAGCTCGACGCGTCTTTTTCAACTAACTAGGTTGTTGGGGAAATTTCGCGTCTCCTCTACATTTCCTGCCGGCTGAATAATATTGAGCCTTACGATTGGATAAAAATCACGTGACTAATTTTGACATGTAACGCGACTCTATCCCAATTAACATTTGATCTGTTTCTCGGAAAGTAGAAATTTATATGCTAATCTGGTTTTTATAGCCTGTTTCCAAAGGAACAGCTATGTACACGGCTACACCCCTACTATACTTCACCTCAATGGGAATCGGGGGAAAGAAAAAGTAAGTAAAGAATCATCCCTACTTCCCCTGCCCCACACTCATATGATATTTAATTTGTAATACGAGACTGATTAAATATAGACAGCCGTGATTACACCAGCAAGACTAATCTTCATCTCTGACAAAATAATGGTTCTACAGTAAATATTCAGCGTTCTCAATACTGGGAAAATGTTACACGGCGCTACGCACTTTACAAATATGTGCGCTGATGAGTGAGAAGATGCCACACTGTAATTATATATATCAATGCTTTAGCTGTCGTAAATGTGGTAATCTATAACGGTAAACAGCAAACTGAGCACTTTTCATATGGAGTAATGATAGAAGGTTGCACTTTCTGATAAAGGTCGCGACAAGAATAGGGCCGTCTCAGGGGTTTCGGGACAAAGCAGATTCTGCGGCACCATTTTGCTCAATTTAATGTGACTGGGAAAAAGAGCTAATTGTAGAAATGTCTAACTAACGGGTGACAGTACTTATTAGTGTTCGGTTAGATCGCGACTTAAGCGGTCTCCGTTATGCGAATTTGAAATACCGCGAACTGGTCAAATGTGAAAAATTCGCTCCTGTTATTAAAATTAATAATTTATTGTTTTTATGCTTTTTATGTTGTTTAGTTCTTTTGTTTGTGCTTTTATTAAAATTTTTATTAGCATTATTATTATTAATTTAAATTTTTTTTTCTTTTTGGGAATCTGCTTCGCAGAACCATCCTACTAATTGTAATGTACGGAATTTCTATGGAGAATTTATCTCAGTTTGCGCGTCTGCTCAATGACACTCGCACCACAGGAACTTAACCCTCGCGTAAATCGAAATCGAAATCGCACTGTACTGAAAAATAGGGGGTAAAAGAACAATCCTGGCTTTAGAAGGAGGAGAGAGAGAGAGAGAGAGAGAGAGAGAGAGAGAGAGAGAGAGAGAGAGAGAGAGAGAGAGAGAGAGAGAGAGAGAGAGAAAGAAAGACGTAAGGGTGAGAGAACACAATTACATTTCTTTACTATATAAGTCTGTATGTTACACTGTATGAACTCAGTATAATGTAACAATTTATACGCTATGTATGAATTATATTACTAAAGACTTTACATAATATCTCATGGAAGTAAAGGTGTTGCAGTTTTGTATCTTGAAATAATGTATCTCTCTCCGGATTTTACGTCATACCTGGACAACATACTGTATCATCGTCAATTAGCAATGGATGAATCAACAAGGCTGAGACTGTTGGAGTTTGGCATCAAACGTGGGACTAGCAGAAAAGGACGTGAGAGAGGATGCATCCGTCGTATGTCCAACCAGCGTGCTACAGGTACAATTAGCATTCATACTCTTCGACATTTGCTGAGGGAGACTGAGCACCTATGGGTTTGCCCGGGGTGCAGTGAGGTCGATTCTGATTAACAATAACAATAACTATTTCCGTTGCTCTCCTTACAGACTTGCGGGTTGTGGAGCCACCACTGTTGCTAGTCCCGGGTTGTGGAGCCACCACTGTTGCTAGTCCCGGGTTGTGGAGCCACCACTGTTGCTAGTCCCGGGTTGTGGAGCCTCCACCAAACATTCATATGCTCTTGCAGCAGTGGTTTCCGTGAGAATCTGCTTTAACATGACGAGGTTGCCAGCCACATGCACAGACTAATTTTGCCTCTTACGACATGCGTGAAATACAGTAGACATATTCTTTTCTTAGTCTTATCTGAGACCCCCGGGAACTGGGCGGGGGGCAATGTGTCTGTCGAAATTTTTATTATTTTTACATGATAGGGTTTTTAGCATCCCACACAACCATCCTTAGTCGCTTTTTGTTTATACTTAGTCGGGAGCAGTGAATTATTCTTTGTTTCTTTGTACCAAATCCAGATTATAGCCGGGCGGTATCGATAAAGTAGTCGATACAGTTTGTGACAGACACCAACTTGGACTACTTTCGGCTGGCGACCTTGACCTTCTGGTGATAAATTGAATCCAACCGTTAATGGGTATTGTCTGCTGCTTGAAATAGAAGGCAATGATTTTATCTCCCGAGTTCAGAGAGGTAACCCCTGTTTGCAAATTGTCTGTGTCCTATATAAATGTATGTCACAGGGACGCTTAAAACCTGCTGTAAACATAATATTTTGTTTTCTGTTTTTATTTTTACAAGCGGCGTTTTTTGTGTTGTCGTCTGAAGCTGGTGGAATTGATACATCCAGGATGAAACAGCTAATTTGGAAATTTAAAAAACAGCTGATGCTGTTTAACCACCTAACCCACCCACCCCCTAATAAAAAAATTACATGATGATGATACTTGGCAGCAATTCCCCCGATAGACAGATGAGGCACGCAATGTATGGGGAAGACTGAATAAAAGTGAAATATCATGCACTCTTAGTTGAAGTGAGTTGCCCCCCTACGAAGTGACGCCCGGTCAAATGGCCCTGCTGATTCCCCTCTCGAAGGGCCTGCTTGGGAGTAATGACCAAACTGGAGCGCGCCCCCCACCGCCACTTTTAAGTGTCAGTACGCATACGGGTCAAAACACTAGTCTGAGGGAATCACTTCTGATGATCAGGTTTTATCTCGTTACCAAAGTAATAAGTCAGAAGAATTCATGACCACCACTGGTGTAAGACAAGGTGATATCCTGTCACCTTATCTTTTCATACTCCTCATGGACGATGTCATCAAGGCATGTAAGGAGAGGACAGGAAAGTATTCAGTGGGGTACTGGAAGATGAGACAGGTCTGTATTTCAGAGCTGGCATTTGCTGATGATGTTGCCCTAATTGCTAAATCAGAGGCACATCTTCAATCCAACCTGCAAGTCTGGAAGGAAGAGCTGGAGAAGAGAGGGATGATCATAAACAGCTCCAAAACAAAAACCACCATGATATCACGAGAGGAAAGAAGACATCAGATTAAGCTGGGAGAACAGGTCCTGGAGCAGGTCGACCACCTAAAATACCTTAGAGCTGTCATAGACCGGAAGGGAAACATCAAAGAAGACTTGGCTACCCGAAGAGCAGCAGCTGGGAGACTTTTTCAAGCCATAAATCGAGGATTCCTCAGCAAAAGAGAAGTTGTTAAGAACACGAAGATGGCTGTATACCGCTCCACCTATGTCCCAGACTTGACGTATGGATGCGAGTTATGGGCAATGACTACAACCCACAAAAGCCAGATCCAAACCTCAGAAATGAGGTATCTGAGGAAGGTGGTTTTT
This sequence comes from Oreohelix idahoensis, assembly GCA_024509875.1. Taxonomy (NCBI): domain Eukaryota; kingdom Metazoa; phylum Mollusca; class Gastropoda; order Stylommatophora; family Oreohelicidae; genus Oreohelix; species Oreohelix idahoensis. Next base: position 1,167,886 of record JAMPIV010004781.1, on the reverse strand, counting down.
ATATATAAACATGCTAGCTGGTTTTTATATGTAAACATGTTAGCTGGTTTTTATATATAAACATATTAGCTGGTTTTTATATGTAAATAAGTTAGCTTGTTTTTATATATATAAACATATTAGCTGGTTTTTATACGTAAACATATTAGCTGGTTTTTATATGTAAACATGTTAGCTGGTTTTTATATATAAACATATTAGCTGGTTTTTATATGTAAACATGTTAGCTGGTTTTTATATATACCCTTCAAAAGAAGTTAAGGACCATTTTTATTAACGGTGCAAGTGAAATGAAAATGAAAAATAAAAACACAGCACTTCAAAATATAACATGACAAGCTTATCAGTGACAATCAACACTATTTTCATGACGGTTGCATTAACGTGTGTAAAATGACAGCACAGCAATCAATACAACCCTCATTTTCAAAATTAATGAGAATAACACCAAAGGTCAACATTGTCAGTAGCGTGTGTGTCCTCCATTATTGGCGATACTTTCAAGGCACCGCTGTCGCATGGAAATGATGAGCTTGCGAATGAAGCATTGAGGCACTGCCTGCCATTGATGCTGAAGTACCAGAAGCAGTTTATGCAGAGTTGCAGGAGATGGCTGATGTTGCTTAACTCGTCGCCCAAGCTCGTCCCAAAGATGTTCTATGGGATTCAAATCAGGACTGTTTGCAGGCCAATCCATTCTATTGACACCCGCTTCTTGCAGGAAAGCATTTACTGCACGAGAACGGTGTGGTCTTGCATTATCATCTTGAAGGACTGCATTGTGCCCAATAACTTGCAGGGCTGGGATGGCAAGAGGCTGTAGAATCTCGTCACGGTAGCGGTCACCATTCAGATTCCCAATCACATGATAGAGGGGGGTTCTGTGGAGTAAACTAATGCCTCCCCACATCATCACTGATCCAGCACCATATCGGTTACGTTCGATGACTGCAGCATCACTAAAGCGTTGACCACGACGCCTCCATACTCTGATTCGTCCATCTGTAGGCTCCAAGACAAATCGGGACTCATCCGTGATCATAACGTTAGCCCACTGTGCACGTCGCCACTGCACGTGCTGCATATACCATGCTAAACGAGCTGCTCTGTGGGCAGCAGTCAAGTGTGGTCGAATGGCTGGACGACAAGCACGAAGGTTGGCATCGTGAAGGCGATTCCGAATAGTCTGATCACTGACTACAGTGTTGGTAGCATCTCTGAGGAACTGTCTGATAACATTTGCACTTGCAGTTCTCCGTTGCAGTGCTTGCCTCTGAATTAAGCGATCTTCTCGAGGTGTAGTGACTCTAGAACGACCTGTGCGTTGCCGTTCCTCGACGATTCCAGTCTGGGCAAAGCGCTGCTGCAGTCTGACAATAACTGAATGAGATACTGCAAGCCTCTGAGCGACATTTCGGACAGTAAGACCTTCCTGCAACCACGCAATGGCTCTTCCTTTATCCACAACACTCAGCTTTCGTCGTTGAGGCATATTGTTGTGCAATGGTTATGTAGCACTTGTGTTGCTTATAAAGACAATTTTGTGAGTACAGCTCAAGACCAACACTATAGTCTCCCACATGCATCACGCATTTTTGGAATAGCAAGTATTTTTTTCATGCTCAGACATCATTAAAAATACCCACATTTTGGCGTCTCAGCAGCATTTTTTCAGCGTGCTTGCTGAGCTGAACACTAGGCACACGGTATGCTGGTGGCCCATGCAGCACCTGTTGAATGTTTGTCGTTCGAGAAAAATCAATGTCAGATTAATTGCTTATGAAATATAATTTTTATAATTTTTATTATTTTTGGGTCATTTTCACCTACTGGTCCTTAACTTCTTTTGAAGGGTAAATAAACATATTAGCTGGTTTTTATATGTAAACATGTTAGCTGGTTTTATATATAAACATATTAGCTGGTTTTTATATGTAAACATGTTAGCTGGTTTTTATATATAAACATATTAGCTGGTTTTTATATATAAACATATTAGCTAGTTTTCTCTTGTGTTCTATTCAATGCCAGTCTTTTTATTTTCATTTTTTAATGTGTGACATCCAGATCTGTTGATTAGAAAAGAAATTTAGCGACAGAAGTTGGAATGTACTGTTCTCAGAAAACATCTCCCACTCAGCAACCATATAACGGCAAGACAAGAAGAGATGAAATAACGAGAAGATAATGACGGTAGCCGTATTTCTGCCTTGTGTTCCGTCAGGTGTGATGAGGACTGATGACTGATCGTACTGCTGAGAACAACATTTGATAAACACAGCTGATATAATTTTCTGGAACGATGAAATAGCCACCGACTGATGCTGACTGGAATCATCGCAGACAGTTTTCGTACGATTCCTTTGCTCATTTCTGCTGAAAAAATGTGTGTTTTTTTCTTAGAAATTTGTTGTTAAAAAAAAGGCTATGGACAATTTCTTCGTCGACGTTAACTCTCATATGATAAAAAAGGTAGTCCATGATTCAAACTGTCGTAGGGAAGTGATATGTTAGAGACTTCACCATACTAGGATCAGTTATTTTTTTTATGAGGTGGGAAGACCAGTTCCCTTCACTGCTGCCTTAGCCTTCCCTAACTCAAGAGCAGAGTCATATACTCATTTACAGCTAGATAGACTTGAGTTGATGCTCCCAGGTTTCGATCCTGTAACCCAGCAACTGTGACGAGAGAGGAAAGAGCTTTAATCGCCTAACCAATCGGATGCTCGCTCTCGTATAACCACCACATCTGTTTCTCTTATAGCGTGGACGGTCGGTCTGAAGCTTTTCTCGTCGCCATACAGTTTCTCCCTTAAATCAAGCTGCTAAAGGTCATACTGTCAGCCTGCTCTTCTCGTAAGGCTGAAGTTCTTGAAGGGCATGTTCTGCTGTTTGATTTTTTCCCTACATGTTTGTCTACCCGATATTTAACTTCTTGAACAGATATTATTTGAGTCTACAGTGTCCCGATCTCTGTCTGAAAATTATCACATGATCTCTTCTCGGCTAGGAAAAACATGCTTCAATCAACTCTGCATCTGAAAGTTGCCATTTTTTCTTTGAAGTTATGCTCGATAACTGCTTTTATCTCTTTGTATGTCATCCTGCCCTTATTTTGATTTTTAATTTCTCATTCTTTGTCTAGCACATTCGCCTTAACATTATTATATATTTTGCAGTCCCCTCAACCCCAACTTCACTGTACTTTTTAATTTGTTGAATTTATTGCTCGTTTCCACTTGTGCATCTGATAGGCTGCTACTTCCTTGAACAACTAAAAAAATGTCAGAGCATGCCTAAACCGAGGTCAACGAGTTAAGGAAAAATAATTACACATTTAAGATAGACGCTTTCAACAATTAAGAGAGAAAGCTATCAGATGGGCGAAGCTTGGAAACAGTGCAGAAATTTGGTGAAACAGAAATATAGTCAAGTTAGGATGCACTGCTGAAACTTTGTGGGGAAAATTATAGACAAATTAGGAGACACTGTGAAAATTTGCTGGAATTAAAATATAGAGAATTAGGATAGACTACAGTAGACCTGGCAAGGGTGAAGGCGAACAGCAAAGTCAGACCGAGCACTGAAAATACATAAGTTCCGAGAGCAGGAAAGTCAGCACATCCCAAACCAAGTAAACCAAGTTGCAGTTTACCATCTCTTCTTGACTGTGCAAATGACTGGGAGATGGCAGTAGGCCTACCTGGGCTAGGGGCATATCCAGAGAGTATCAGAAAATCTCGAAGACGGCCAGATATAGTGCTGCATTCCTCATCATCGCACCAAATTATAATGATTGAGATTACCGTGCAATTTGAATCCAGATTGGACAAGCAACACTCGTTCAGAGTAGCCAAGTATAATGATCTGGCCGCGGACTTGAGCTGCGATGGGTTCACTGCAAGGGTCATGGCTGTCGAGGTGGGTGCAAGAGGTCTCGTGACTGCCTCATTGTATGATCTACTGAAACTGTTGGGGTTGAGGGGACATGTCAAGAACAAGGGCACTTAAGAGGTTCAGCGAAACTGCGGAAAAGAAATATACCTTGTATAAATTAAAATATTCAATGGTATGAAATCAGTTTTACAAGTTAACGGTACACAGGAAACAAGGGACGTTTCGGGTTTTACCCTTCGTCAGCCACAGTTACGAACAGGTGACAATGACAAGAATTACATATAGGTACTACAAAAATATATGATGATGAGGAACACACCAAATGAGCGATACAAACAGATGGAACAACGGTGCTGAGCGAAACGAGAACAATAATAATGCAAGAAAATCATAAAACCAGAAAGACATATCGAAAAAAGAAAGTAAATAATCAACGAAACGAAGACATGGATGAACTACACTATTAAAACAAGTAAAAAGTCACTTAGCTGGATCCAAAAAAAGAAACAATTAAGATGGCTGTGAACATAAGCATCACTCGGAAGTGACGTATGAGCTAGTGACGGCTAAAATGATACAAAAGGATACGATACGAACCAAAGCAAAAACAAAGATAGATCAGAAAAACAACGACAGAAGAAATAAAGAGTGTGAAACATAGAGAGAAGCCACCAGAATTTATGCAAAATGATGCTGGACATTAAAGCCCTCAGAAGATCAAACGTCCATTTGAAAAATGAGACGATTCTCCAACGAAAAGCGAGTTCGCTCATCACCGACACAAGAAAAGAGGGCAGTGACATGAATATCAGATTTACCTGAATGGTCAGGCCTATTGAAATGAAGGGCCACCGGTAAAGGTTTGTCATGATAGATGTCATTTAAGTGCTCACGAAACCTGTCTGCCAAACGTCTGCCAGTTTCACCATATAGGTAATGCCACACCTCTTGCAGATGATAGCATAAATCAGGTTTCTGGATTCGCACGTGAAAGACTCGCTAATGACAAATGTACCGTTCCGAAAAGAAACTGACTGAGTTTGGAGTACAAAAGGACAGGTTTTACATATGCGGCGGTGGCACGGTTTAGTACCAAAGTGGGAAGGACTGGTTTGTCTCAAGCGACTGTGTACAAGAATATCCCTAACATTCTTATCCCTACGATATATCACCAAAGGGGCATCACGAAACAACTCTCTGGTATCAGGATTAGCGTGGAGAATAGGCAGATGACGAAACATAATTTTTTTCACCGCCAAACAGTGGGGGTGGAAAGTTACGACAAGTTTGAGTCTGTCAGATGTAGTAGTAGGTTTGGCAGTAAGTGCCACCTGACGAGTAACATGACTAATGCGATTAAGAGCATCGGATAATACTCTTTCAGGAAAGTGACGTCGGCGAAAAAACTCCGAGCATTTCTTGAGCTCGTTCACGCTAATCATCTTCATCGTGACATATCCGACGAAAGCGTAGAAGTTGAGAAAAGGGAATGGAATTTTTACAGCTCAGAGGGTGAGAAGAGGTGTAAAGAAGAAAACCATGAGCATCAGTAGGTTTATAAAAGACAGAAGTAGTAAGGCCAGTAGGAGTAATATTGACAGTAAGGTCAAGAAAGTTAACTGAAGTGGTAGAAATTTGAGAAGTGAACTTGATGGCAGGATGGAAATTGCCAACATAGTCAATGAATCTACAGAGGTTGACTTCAGACATGTCTGTAACTCCAATTCCATCGTCAATATAGCGACGGTAAAACTCAGGTAATGGCCCATCGTATCTTTGAAGCACCAAATATTCAAAGTGACCCATGAAGAGGCAAGCATAACTCGGGCCCATTTTGGTGCCCATAGCAACGCCACTAATTTGATTAAAGAACTGACCATTGCATTCAAAAGAGTTGAGTGAAAGAACCAATTCCGCAAGGCGAAAAAGAGGATCTGTGCTAATAGTAAGGTCAGTGCGTCGGTCGAGAAAAAAATTGTAGTGCTTTAAGACCATCAGAATGTGGTATAGAAGTATAAAGCGAACAAACGACCAGAAGGAAAAGACGTTAAGTGTGGTCAGGTGTGAATTGGATGGAACCGAAGGTAGTGATAGCATAGGTAGTGTCCTTCAAGTAAGAAGGTAGATTGGCCACTAAGGGTTGCAAAATACTATCCAGGAATTCAGAGATACGTTCAGTAGGATAAGAGCAGGCTGAAACAATGGGTCAACAGTAGTATAGTATGGCGGAAACGATACGGATTCAGGCGTTGGGGCGTGACTTTTATATAAGGAAATACTCCGATCAATTTCAGGCGTTGGTGCGTCAGGCGTTGGAGCGTGACTTTTTATATAGCGATATATATTAGCCGGGATGACTTCCTCTGACGCTCAGCTTGCGTCTTATCGTTATGTGTTGTGTATTACCATATTTATTTTATACATATATTTAGACAATATTTAGTTATACAATATATACATATATTACAATATTTATGTTATACACACACACACACACACACACACACACACACACACACACATATATATATATATATATATATATATATATATATATATATATATATATATATATATATATATATATATATATATATATATAAAAAAAAATACTAGATACATTTTATATATTTATTGACAAAGAGGTCTTAGCTGGTCTATATATATTATATATATATATGACGATGCATGTTGGGGTGTAGCTGGCGGTTGTAGGTTAGGGCGGGGGGGGGGGGGGGGGGATTTTTATTATATGTGTTGTGGTATTGTTTTGTTATTATGTGTGTTTATGGTGTGTTTGTTTATACATATATACATTTTATTAAAATATATATATATATAAAATATATTATTTATAAAAAATCGATAATGACGGAAAATAAAAAATAAAAATCGAAATCGATAATGTTTGGATTAGTAGGATAGAGAGCAGTACTAAGGGGGTTTTTGAAGCGAGTGGATGTCTTTTTAAAAGAAAACACTAGATACATTTTATATATTTATTGACAAAGAGGTGTTAGCTGGCTATTGGCGGGGTGACGATGCATGTTGGGCTGTAGCTGGCGGTTGTAGGTTAGGGGGGATTTTTGTGTGTTGTGTTGTGTGTTGGTGTGTTTGTTTAAACATACAATATATAAAAATATAAAAAATCGATAATGGCGGAAAATATATTAAAAAATCGATAATGGTTGGTTAGTAGGTTACTAAGGGGGTTTTTGAAGCGAGTGGAGTCTTTTTGTGCTGGCGCGGATGACGATGCATGGGTGTGTACATTTTGGGGTGTAGCAGGCGAGTGTGCCAGCATTGAGAGGTGGGAGTGAAGTGTTAGAGACGTCACTATACTAGGACCAGCATCGAGAGGTGGGAGTGAAGTGTTAGAGACTTGAGGTAGACTGGAGGATGACGCTACCTTGCTTCGAACCAGGTCTCTTTCCGATGACAAGCAAAGGGTCTTACCACTCTGTCACTCGGATGCTTTATTTCTAAGTGTGTCGCCAATAATTTTTACCTGACTTCTTTTATACCTTCGTCTGGTGTAATTTTTAAAATTATCTTTTTCCTGGAATATTTTCTTACTTCATTCTTTTTTAACATTTACAACCTCATCTTCTTCTTTATTATCTTTCAGGTACAGATGGAGCAGGAGTCTTAGTCAACTACTACCCTTCATCGTTATCCCCTTCATGTGTAATCTCATTTCTCCTTTGTATTTGGCCGATGGTATCTGATGAGACAAAGAATAGAATTATTGTTTCCACAAGGGGACTAAAATGAGTTCGTGCATGAGACTGGCAACCTCATCATGTACAACAACTTGCTACAGAAACCACCGCTGCGACGTGAATACGTGGTGTAAATGGGCCAGCTACAGCGGTAGCTTCATAAGGAGCGAAAAGAAAAACAAAGATGATGATGATGACACGTCTCTTAATTTAGGAATTCCAGAACAAGGACCACTTTGCAATACTATCTCATTGATGCATAAAACTGATGCAACCATTTCCGACTCGGTCGTTCCCTCAGGTTTACCATTACAGGCGATTACAGTAAATTTGTGCATGGAACTCATCAAGTGACCTCATCATAATGTGAAACTTTATTTCAGTTTCTTTGTTCGCTCCTTATAGGCGTGAAGCAGTGTATCCTAATTTCCTGTATTTCAATTCTACCACGTCTTCGCAGTGTATCCTACCTTTTCTATATTTCTATACTACCAAATTTCATGAGCGTATCTTAACAAATTGTTACTGAAATTACCACTACGAAGGCGACATGAATCACTTTGGGGTTGGTTTAGTGCATGGATGCTAGCTACTGTAGTGATCAGATGCTCGTTAGTGTGCAAGTGAGAAAAAAAAACGTTGAGTGGAACACGTGAAGGAACGTTGCATGGGAGATCTGATAGTGTGATATTATTAATAAAGTAATGAAGATTAGCAGGTGAAGCAAAGAATAAAGATTACCGGGGCAATCAAACAATGAAAGATTAGCGGGGGGAATCAAACAATGAAAGATTAGTGAGGGAATCAAACAACGAAAGATTAGTGAGGGAATCAAACAATGAAAGATTAGTGGGGGAATCAAACAATGAAAGATTAGTGAGGGAATCAAACAATGACAGATTGGTGGGGAAATCAAACAACGAAAGATTAGTGAGGGAATTAAACAATGTAAGATTAGTGAGGGAATCAAACAATGAAAGATTAGTGGGGGAATCAAACAGTGAAAGATTAGTGAGGGAATCAAACAATGAAAGATTAGTAGGGGAATCAAACAATGAAAGATTAGTGAGGGAATCAAACAATGAAAGATTAGTGAGGGAATCAAACAATGAAAGATTAGTGGGGGGAATCAAACAATGAAAGATTAGTGAGGGAATCAAACAATGAAAGATTAGTGGGGGAATCAAACAATAAAAGATTAGTGGGGGAATCAAACAATGAAAGATTAGTGAGGGAATCAAACAATGAAAGATTAGTGAGGGAATCAAACAATGAAAGATTAGTGAGGGAATCAAACAATGAAAGATTAGTGAGGGAATCAAACAATAAAAGATTAGTGGGGGAATCAAACGATGAAAGATTAGTGGGGGAATCAAACAATGAAATAATAGTGGGGGAATCAAACAATGAAAGATTAGTGGGGGAATCAAACAATGAAAGATTAGTAGGGGAATCAAACAATGAAAGATTAGTGAGGGAATGAAACAATGAAAGATTAGTGGGGGAATCAAACAATGAAAGATTAGTGAGGGAATCAAACAATGAAAGATTAGTGAGGGAATCAAACAATGAAAGATTAGTGGGGGAATCAAACAATGAAAGATTAGTGGGGGAATCAAACAATGAAAGATTAGTGGGGGAATCAAACAATGAAAGATTAGTGAGGGAATCAAACAATGACAGATTAGTGGGGGAATCAAACAATGAAAGATTAGTGGGAGAATCAAACAATGAAAGATTAGTGAGGGAATCAAACAATGAAAGATTAGTGAGGGAATCAAACAATGAAAGATTAGCGGGGGAATCAAACAATGAAAGATTAGTGAGGGAATCAAACAATGAAAGATTAGTGGGAGAATCAAACAATGAAAGATTAGTGGGGGAATCAAACAATGAAAGAATAGCGGGGGGAATCAAACAATGAAAGATTAGTGAGGGAATCAAACAATGAAAGATTAGTGGGGGAATCAAACAATGAAAGATTAGTGAGGGAATCAAACAATGAAAGATTAGTGGGGGAATCAAACAATGAAAGATTAGTGAGGGAATCAAACAATGAAAGATTAGTGAGGGAATCAAACAATGCAAGATTAGTGAGGGAATCAAACAACGAAGATTAGCGGGGGAAGCACATAATACCTTTTTATTGACATTATTATTATGATCATGCACCTCTTCGCTCCCCTTCCCACAGAGCATCGATCTACTACTACGACTGGTCCTCCTGTAGGAAGCTTGCACAAAAGCAATAATTATTTCGCAGCAATTTATTTAACATGATGTGGTTGTCAGCATTATGAGCAACCTCATTTTGGTCGTCTATTGCAACATTACTGAAGGAGTAAAAGTCCTGATCCTTCCGTGTTGCCACGGAGACTTCATGGAGCTACACGGGGACGTTTCAGACACGTTATGTGTTATGAGAAGGCAGGTAATCTTGAATACATTGTGACAACAGGAAATATTGAAAGATAAAGAAATTGAGGACGACAAACGCAATAAGTTTATCTAATTTTGTATATTCTTATTTTGATATCATTATCTGCCCCTCTGTGTCTATATTGCTGTCAAGGTACATGTATGATTCTACTTCCTGTAGGGGTGGAAAAGATTTAGATATACAATATTAGTAAATTTAGAAGTTAAAACCGTGATAAATAGGAATTTCTTAAAACACCCACACGCGTGCGCGAGCAGAGAGAACGAAAAAGAAATAATAATAATAAACAACGAACAAAAATCTTTATGTGATGGCGCTAAGAAAAGAGCTTTGTGGCATTTCAATATTAAAAAAAGAGACGCAGAAAAACAAAACGGTGGAACTTATTTATAATTCTGTCTACCACTAAAAATATAAAAACAAAAAAAGACATTTTATGACGAGAAACAGTCGTGCCAGCACAAACATAGCGATGTCGGTGAATTTTATTAAATGATCCCTGTTTACGTAGACACGAACTTTGGTCACATTTCGGTCTGATGTTGATCCTGCGTTGAAAGCCACAGGAACGAGGCCGTAGTTTCCAAAATGTTGACGTTTGCATTTCAACAGCAATGTGTTCTACAATTTACATAATTAACGAAAAGAGGTAAATGGTAGGCAGGCGTAAGACAGACAGAAAGGCAGACAGAAAGGCAGATAGAAAGGCAGATAGAAAGGCAGATAGAAAGGAAGAAAGAATGAAAGAAAGAAAGGCTGATAGAAAGGCAGATAGAAAGGAAGAAAGAATGAAAGAAAGAAAGATGTATATAAAGAAAGAAAGGCAGATAGAAAGAAAGAAATGTAAATAGAAAGAAAGAAAGAATGAATGACAGAAAGAAAGAAAGAAAGGTAGACAGAAAGAAAGACAGGCAGATATAAAGAAAGAAAGAAAGAAAGAAATGTAAATAGAAAGAAAGAAAGGCAGATAGAAAGAAAGAATGAATGAAAGAAGAAAGAAAGGCAGATATAAGAAAGAAAGACAGATAGAAAGAAAGAAATGTAAATAGAAAGAAAGAAAGGCAGATAGAAAGAAAGAATGAATGAAAGAAGAAAGAAAGGCGGATATAAGAAAGAAAGACAGAGAGAAAGAAAGAAATGTAAATAGAAAGAAAGAAAGAATGACAGAAAGAAAGAGACAGAAAGAAAGAAAGGTAGACATAAAGAAAGACAGGCAAATATAAAGAAAGAAAGATAGAAAGAAAGAAAGAAAGAAAGGCGTACAAAAAGAAAGAAAGGCAGATTAAAAGAAAGAAATGTAAATAGAAAGATAGAATGAAAGAAAGAAAGAAAGAAAGGTAGACAGAAAGGTAAACAGAAAGAAAGACAGGCAGATAGAAAGAAAGAAAGAATGAAAGAAAGAAAAGCAGATAGAAAAAGAATGAATGAAAGAAAGAAAGAAAGGCAGATAGAAAGAAAGAAAAAATGAAAGAAAGGGAGAAAGAAAGAAAGAAAGAAAGGCAGATAGTAAGTACGACAGGCAGACAGAAAGAAAGAAAGGCAGATTGAAAGAAAGAAAGAATGAATGAAAGAAGAAAGAAAGAAAGAAAAAAGGCAGATAGGAAGAAAGAAAAGCAGACAGAAAGAAAGACAGAAAGAAAGAAAGGGGACACTAGACAGACAAGTAGCAGATGTGGTAGGCATTCCAGGGTTTCGAACTAGGGACCATCGTCCGAACGGTGCCATCGCCTCGCTGAGAGAGCGAAATATAATACATGACTAGCAACGCACCCTAAAAAGTGCATCATGAGAGGTAGTCACTCTCATAACATTACACACAACTGTGGAATTTAGGACCTGGAACGACTGAGACCAGTTTACAGAATCTATCACCCCCCATAACGTTTCTCTTCTAACGTATAGGCCATATAACACAAAAAACAAAAGCCGTAATAATATATCTAGTAGATCATAGAAGAATATAAATATCGAGCAAGTAACCCGCTAAAACATGGCGAGAAATAATTATAATATGCTCTATCTGCTGCATGTACTGATAACTGAGCTAATTATCGTGTGGTATTATATTCCTTTCCATTTCAACTTTATTGTTTCTTTGTAGTCAAAGGTATCATGACTTATGGTTAATGGTCAACAGACAATGAAAAAAAACAAACGGAAAGGCTTGCATGCTTTTAAAATCGGTGTTCCATTTAGTTTTCACGGTGCGATGCGCATCTTTCTTAATTCCAAAAATGCACCATGACAAAAATTGAAAGGAGTCTGCATTTTCTTTCAATGGGTGTTTGTTACCAACAGATTACTGGTATATATATATATATATATATATATATATATATATATATATATATATATATATATATATATATATATATCTATATATATATATATATATATATATATATATATATATATATATATATATATATATACAATGTATATATTTATTATTATATTTATCTGTCGGAGGGAAGGTATTTGTTTTTAGAATCAGGATGCTTTCCTGTTCAAAGATATATCACTCATGATTGATTGATACTGTTGTTATATGGATTATCTCCCCTGGAGATCGAATTTGGCGTATGAATCTGGATTTTGTTAGTCTGTGCCTTGTTGGGCCAGAAAACAGATTGTTCTTGTTTAGGTTTATGCAAGAATGTTTATGGTCCGAGTCCATGTTTATTCTGTGTCTATTTCAGACGATTCGGTCTTATATCGTGATATCTTGGCATGTCTATGTGGAACTATTTTTCCTTGTACTGTACTTTGGGGTCAGGTGCTTTCGGCGCATGAAGGTACGTTAGGGAGTTCTTCGGTGATGAAGGAGCCTGGCGGGATGTCATGTCTTAGACCTGTCCAAAGTTTGTGATCTCTTCGATTGATTATGGGGACGAAGATAGTTTCTTCTAGGATTGTTAAATCCATGAGTTCCCCAGTGTTGATTCAGTAATGCCAGGAGAGTGTTTGTGTTTGCTAGTATATTTCGTATGGCAAGGTAAAGAACTGTTCACTGAACTCTTTCATTCTTAGGCTCAGATGGGCAGACGTCGATATGAATTTACCTATGTATATATGTCGAGACGACATGTTTATCTAGCAGCACTGTATATGTTTATATGCAGCAACTATGAGGACAGAATATGCCGATTCTTGTAGAATCATTTATTGTTGATGAACAAAGCTTCGGTTGAAGATTTGCTATACATCCGTATAGTGAGCGATGCTCAACAGGGAACCAGAAGCCATTTTGGAATCCTATGTATTTTGGAATCCTATTTATTGTCGATCATCAATCAGAGAACGGGGGTGCCCCCCCCCCCCCCTTATTATCAGGTGATGATTAAGAGATCACAGTTATAAAGAAAACCCAATACTAGTGGGTTAACATTATCTTCACATAGATTTGCTGTACTTTACCTAAAGGAATCTTCGCTAGAAAAGAGGTCCTGTTTAGGAGTCAAGTTTGAACAGTATTTATTAACTGACATGCTCGGTCAGTAAGACAGATGATTATCTATATTGGAATCACTGAATGCTAACTTGTGATGGTAGACCATTGATCAACAATATGCCATTTATGTCAACCTGTGTTCCTGTAACGATGCTCGTACTGTCCATGTGTACGTCCTATTAAATAATATGAAACGACCACAGTAGTCCAGCCATCCTTGACTTCCACCTGTGATTGGAGTGAGTGACCTGTGCACCTGTCGAACTGTCATCCATTCGCGTTTGTCATCATTGATGTCTAGACTCACCCATTACATCAGAATACGCACTTAACAGTACACCTTGTCAGGGCCCCAACAGTAGGTAACCTGACCCATTTACAGAACATTGTGACTGGACGAGCTATTCACAAAAAACCAGTCCATACTAATCTGGTGCGAGAAACAAAGCTTTATTAGTGTGATGTCCAGTATATAAAGACCTTATCAATGTGGTAGGCCAGTTTCCTGGGTCAATCTGCACAGTGGACATTTTGAGAAGTCAGCTACTGAGACCAGACCGTTTCCTGTGGCCTGATACGACACACCAGCAGTACAACGCTACAGTTGAAGTCAGCATGACCTGTCCTGTCAGCGTATACGGTATTTAGGTCAGCGCTCGTTAACAGACGGTGTTTACATAGAACAGACAGCATTACACAGCAGATTTGTTTACAAGAATTAACTGTGTTAGCAAGAAGTACTATGGAACTGAGAGGTCTTACACGTCAACGGTGGATCTTCTTGTGTTCTGCTACATATTGTTGAACTGTGTAATAGTTAAAACAGAAATATAATTTATTAAAGTGGCAATTTATTTTGAGTAGAAACTGTACCATAATTCTGTAGAACTAAGCCTTAGTTGCAACACATTACATTGCATTTATATGACATATATATATTTATGTTTACATGTTTGCATATTATTTGTGTGTCTATGTCGTGGGAGGTTGGTGAGGTGACTATTATAGGAGATACCAAGTCATATAGGTCCTATATTAGTGTTCTGTAGGGAGCAATTTTCTTAATTGAAAATTTGCACGCAACATCTGTTGCTATTTTTGTTAGCTGTGATGATTTGTCCCATCGTTGTTTTCGTAATATTTTTTCTGTTCTTCAGTTTTGTTTTGATTTGTTTGTATTTGTAGGTCTAACCTTTCCTTTCATTTAATTCTATACACACTCTATATTTATACACTGTGACGTCATTTGTCTTGTTTATTTTCTTGCAGTTATCATCACATACTTTGTGACATTATTTTTGGTTAAGCGTTTTCATTTAGTTGATTTCTGCGAATGTTTTCATGTTGTCTTTTATAATTGTTTTGTTGTGTTCTTGATCGACATACACTATAGGAAACATATTTGATCATACACTACTAGCTGTATAGTGAACTTATGAGTAATAATCAACTGATGATTAATGGCTGTTATTAAAGGTACACAATTGATTATACAAGACCTTATTTAAAGGCTTGTTTCCCACAGAGATTGTGATAAAAAGAGCTGATTATTCAAGCTATTAAGAGCTTGTTTCCATTTATTTGGAGATAGATTTCATTATTGCTATTTCAGGTATATAGTCACATATTAGTATACATTATGTCGACTTTAGATTACTTTATTGAGCAAGGGAAATCCCTAGGCAAGACTGGAGATAAGTTGGAGGAGTATGCTACCAGTCAATATGAAAAGGCACAAAAATTGGAAATTGAAAAACTGAAAGCTGAAGAGAGAAAACCAAAAAGTGAGGATAGAAAATTGGAAATAGAATTTGAACAAAAGAAATTGCAGATGCAAGTTGAGGAAAAGAGATTCCAAATGGAAATGGAAAAACAAAACAAAGAAGCTGAACAGAAAAGATTAGACAGAGAAGCTGAACAAAAAAGATTAGACAGAGAAGCTGAAAATAAAAGATTAGAAGCTGAGGCTGAGCAGAAGAGATTAGACAGAGAAGCTGAGGAGAGAAAAGCAGTAAGAGAACATGAACATCAAAAAGAACTTTTAGCATTTGAGTTAGAAAAATTGAAATTGACAAATATGAGTAATGTTAATCAGTCAAATGGTAACAGCGGTAAACCCTTTACTTATAAGGTCAAGGTACCAGCGTTCAATCCTTCCAGTGACGATATTACATTCTGGCTGGATCGTTTTGAACGTTCTTGTCGAGCTCATAATGTGGATAAATCACAATATGCAAACCAGTTATCAGAAAATTTGAAAGGTGATTCTCTGACTTGTTTAAGTTTGGTTGAAGAGGCTGACAAGGATAATTATGATGTTATTAGAGCAGCCTTATTGAAAAAATATCAATTAACAGAGGAAGGTTACCGTATTTTGTTTAAGAAAATGGTACCTGAATCAGGGGTAGAATTCTCAGAATTCATTGCTAGGACACGTCTTACATTTAATCGTTGGATTGAATTGTCCAAAACAGAAAAGACATATGAAGCCCTTATGGACTTGTTGCTCAGGGACAAGATTATGTCAAGTGTTAATAAACCATTCCTTGAATTCCTACATGAGCGTAAACCCAAGACACTAAAAGAAATGCAAGAATATTGTGACCAATACGTCACGGCACACCCTGACGTAACTCTTTGCAACACTAAGATTAAAGAGAGTATGCCGGTTGCTTCAGCAACACCATACAATTCTAATTATTCACACAAATTTCAGGGACCACAAAACAGATTTGGGAAAAAAAGTAACCATAATAGTTATCAAAACCAAGGTAACCAATCATTTCAGGGTTCTTCTTCGAAGAACTGGAGACGAGCCGACAGCCCTCGATTCAGAGGTGGTCATAATTATAGAAATTTCCGCAGAGGAAGTCATTATAGGAACTATCCAAGTTATCCATCATGGAGACAACAAGACCATAATTATAGAGATACTCATTATAATGAATATGATAATGGTAACCATGAGAATTATGACTCAAACCCAAATAGGGGTTACAATAGAGGAAATAATAATGATTACAGAGGCAATAATAATCGAGGTAGATCACAATACAAAAAACATAAATCTCATTATCAGGCAAACTCTGCACAGCAAGAGTCACATGAAGCCTATAAACAGACCAAAGATAATAATGATGCTAATAATATGGGATGTTCCGCTTTTGATTTTGGGAGAGCATCTCAGTGCCCCCAATGCAAAACATTATTTGAACTAACTATGGTATCCACTTTAAGTTGTGGCCATCCTCTTCCCGCTCTTCCTGCGTCAGTCGCGCATGATGGAACAGGTTCTCTTGTCTTACATAGAGGTTTAGTAAATGACAATTCAGTCTCAGTTCTTTTTTATTCTGGATGCACCACAATTGGTGTTAGGTAGTCGCTTGTAGATCCTTCTCGTGCCAATGGAAAAGTAGTCAAATGTGTAACATTTGGCGGCACCTTAGAGAAATACTCTACTGCTGTCATTAGGATTGCTACTCCTTTCTTTACAGGAGATGTACACTCATGTCTTCTGCCGAATCCGATCGCTGATCTTATCATCGGTCGTATTCACGGAGTCAAAGAATGCACTCCACAACAAATTTCCGTTTGGGAAAAACAAAATATGCAAACTGCTAATGCTGTAGTCACTAGAGCTCAAGCTCTTAATATGCCTCAAACTTCATCTACTGAAGATAATGAAGTGCATAACCAGGATGATCCCTTGGTAATTTCTCGTGACTCGTTTATAAAACAGCAAGAAGAGGATCCGACTTTAAAGAATATCTTCACGCTTGCAACAAAAGGTGATCCGAATAAAGATACAAAGCGTAAATCTTGGATTACAATGAAGAATGGCGTACTTGTACGTATGGTGCAAGACGCCGCTAAGTCAAGTTATTCTCAGATTCTTGTGCCCAAGAATTTGAGAGTTAAAATTTTGCAACACGCACACGACTCTCAGTGTGCTGGACATATGGGTTTTTCCCGTACAAAGTCAAGAGTTCTGGCGGCTTTCTTTTGGCCTTTTGTGAACAAAGACATACGGATTTATTGTCAATCTTGTATAGATGTCAAGAAGTCAAATCCAAATGTCCACGCCATGCTGCACCTATTCAGGCTGCAGACATTCCTATTCGACCATTTCAGAAAATGGCGATAGACATCATTGGTCCATTTAAGATCAAATCTGCTAGAGGACATCAGTTTATCTTAACGTGTGTGGACATGTGCACACGTTGGCCAGAGGCTATTCCTCTGAAGAGCATTACTATTGCTGACATTGCAGATGCTCTTTGGCTTATATTTTCTCGTCTGGGATTCCCCGGAGAAATATTATCAGACCATGGCACCGAACTAATGTCGGATACCATGTCTCAAGTGATGTCGACTCTGCAGATAGAGAGATCTTTGAGTAGTATCTATCATCCTATGTCCAATGTGATGGTCGAACGGCTAAATAGAACACTCAAAAACTTGCTAGGGAAGATAACTGAGGATCATCCTCAAGATTGGGACAGGGTTTTACCCGCGGCCCTCTTTGCTTACAGAGAGGTCCCCAATGAACATGCAGGATTTTCTCCCTTTGAACTTGTTTTTGGCGCGCGACCGCGCGGCCCTATGTCTTTGCTTCATGATCTCATAACCGCTGATAATATTACCGATGACACGAAATCTTCTTACGAATATGTCATCGCGCTGAGACAAAAGATTATCGAAGCATGCAAATTGGCAACTTCTTCTTCTGAATTTGCTAAGCAGAAAGCAAGACAATTTGCCAATAAGAAAAGAACCTTACGACAACTTTGTCCAGGTGACAAAGCATTTGTTTTACTACCTTGTAGGGAAAACAGACTTCTTATTTCTTGGAAAGGTCCATACGATATAATCTCGAAAATTTCCGATGTTGTCTACATTGTCGATATTGATGGAAAGCATAAAACCTTCCACATCAATATGCTTACGGAATTCCATGAACGTCCGAATTATTTACAGCCAATTTTCCAGGCAACGGACGATTCACCAGTCCAACATGGTCATTACTCATCACTGTCCGTAATACAGGATGAGGAAACAAGTTTTTCGGATGTTAATCTTCCGCTTCCGATGATTCCACTTCATTCGAGTGAATCATGGAAAAATGGTACTGTCTCTCCTGATTTATCTCTACGAGAACAGCGACAAGTTTCGGCTATGTTACAAACATTTCAGGATGTCCTTACTGACATCCCTGGACAAACTCATGTCATTGAACATGACATTATTCTGACTGACCATAATCCTATTAGAGTCACACCTTATCCTATCCCTATACATTTTCAAGCACAGGTTGAGAAGGAGTTGGATGAGATGATAGATTTAAAAATAATTGAACCATCCACTTCTGCATATTCTTCGCCGATGGTTATTGTTCGGTAAAAAGACAATAACATACGTCTTTGCGTTGACTATCGCAAATTGAATCAAGTTACGAAGTTCGATGCTGAACCTATGCCTTTATTAGAAGAGCTACTTACTAGGCTTTCTAAATCTCATTTTTTCACTAAACTAGATTTGTCTAAAGGATATTGGCAAGTTCCTTTATCTGAACGCGCCAAACCAATTACGGCTTTTTCTACACCTAGAGGCCTTTTTCAATGGAATTTCATGCCTTTCGGCCTTATGAACGCACCAGCTACATTCGTACGCATGATGCGTCGAATCCTATCTTATCGGTCAGATGTCATCGCGTACCTAGACGACATCTGTCTTTTCAGCGATACTTGGGAAGATCACTATTCAGGGTTAGTTGAATTACTATCTACTCTACGCGAGTATAACCTGACAGCGAAACCCTCTAAAGCCTGCATTGGTTTTAGCGAAATTTCTTTCCTAGGCCATCGAGTGGGTCATGGTTTCCTAAAGACAGAGGACCATAATATCACTAAGAAACTTAACATCTCTATTCCTAAGACTAAAAAGCAAGTGTGAAGTCTCTCAGGTCTTATTCAATTTTATGGAAGATTCATTCCGAATCTATCCTCTATCATGGCACCTCTTTCTACACTACTAAAAAAAGGGTCGCCTAATATGGTCCACTGGTAACAAGAATGCCAATCCTCTTTGGATAAGATCAAAACTTTGTTTTCAACTCCACCTATTTTAGTGTTACCTACTACAGATAAGACATTTGTTCTTCGTAGTGACGCTTCATCCACTGGGATTGGAGCGGCACTAATGCAAGAGTACTCTGGAACTCTGCATCCTGTAATGTATATCTCCAGAAAACTTAATGCTGCAGAAAGGAATTATTCGGTTTTAGACCGTGAACTATTGGCTATGGTTTGGTCAATACTCAAACTACAAAGATTCCTTCTAGGCGCACATTTCATAGTAGAAACCGATCAGAAAGCTCTTACGGCTATACAGAGTAAGAATTTGAAGAGCTCGAGGTCTACTCGATATGCAATTGCTCTTCAACCGTTTCATTTTTCGGTACGAGCTATCCGTGGATCAGATAATGTGATGGCAGACATTTTGTCTAGATGCTCACATGATTCCACCTAACTGTTGGGTCTTGGACTTCTTAATACATCCAACTCTACAACAGTTTTTCTTTTCTATATCAAGATAGATACACATGGTCATTTGTAATATAGTGATTGCATCACTGCTATGACTACGTTCATTGATATATGTTCACCGCTACTCTTTAATGATTTTTCTTCTTTGTCAATCATGTACTTATAATGCTTAAAATGTGAAATTGTTATATGCATTGTGTCATTGCCAGCATTGTAATATACGTTGGTGGCACCTCCCTGGAAACATTTATGCTTAAGAGAAATGCTTTCTCTGAGATGTTGAGATGTATTCTCACAAGTCGATATATGCTTCGACTTTACCTTAATTTGAAATTATAAATTGCTCTTATTTAGTCATCTGCGCATTATTCGTGCGTGGTGAGCCTATTGTATGTTGCTCTCGGATGAAAAAAAAAAAGAAAAATTTCATTTTTTTCCCCGGGGGTTGCGGTAGTCTGTTACCAACAGATTACTGGTATATATATATATATATATATATATATATATATATATATATATATATATATATATATATATATTTATATTATATATATATATATATATATATATATATATATATATATATATATATATATATATATATATATATATATATATATATATACATTGTATATATATATATATATATATACAATGTATATATTTATTATTATATTTATCTGTCGGAGGGAAGGTATTTGTTTTTAGAATCAGGATGCTTTCCTGTTCAAAGATATATCACTCATGATTGATTGATACTGTTGTTATATGGATTATCTCCCCTGGAGATCGAATTTGGCGTATGAATCTGGATTTTGTTAGTCTGTGCCTTGTTGGGCCAGAAAACAGATTGTTCTTTTTAGGTTTATGCAAGAATGTTTATGGTCCGAGTCTATGTTTACTCTGTGTTTATTTCAGACGATTCGGTCTTATACCGTGATATCTTGGTATGTCTATGTGGAACTATTTTTCCTTGTACTGTACTTTGGGGTCAGGTGCTTTCGGCGCATGAAGGTACGTTAGGGAGTTCTTCGGTGATGAAGGAGCCTGGCGGGATGTCATGTCTTAGACCTGTCCAAAGTTTGTGATCTCTTCGATTGATTATGGGGACGAAGATAGTTTCTTCTAGGATTGTTAAATCCATGAGTTCCCCAGTGTTGATTCAGTAATGCCAGGAGAGTGTTTGTGTTTGCTAGTATATTTCGTATGGCAAGGTAAAGAACTGTTCACTGAACTCTTTCATTCCTAGGCTCAGATGGGCAGGCGTCGATATGAATTTACCTATGTATATATGTCGGGACGACATGTTTATCTAGCAGCACTGTATATGTTTATATGCAGCAACTATGAGGACAGAATATGCCGATTCTTGTAGAATCATTTATTGTTGATGAACAAAGCTTCGGTTGAAGATTTGCTATACATCCGTATAGTGAGCGATGCTCAACAGGGAACCAGAAGCCATTTTGGAATCCTATGTATTTTGGAATCCTATTTATTGTCGATCATCAATCAGAGAACGGGGGTCCCCCCCGGCCCCCCCCCCCCCCCCCCCCCCGCCGCCCCCCCCCCCCCCCCCCCCCCCCCCCCCCCCCCCCCCCCCCCCCCCCCCCCCCCACCTCACCCCCCCCCCCGCCCCCAACCCCCCCTTATTATCAGGTGATGATTAAGAGATCACAGTTATAAAGAAAACCCAATACTAGTGGGTTACCATTATCTTCACATAGATTTGCTGTACTTTATCTAAAGGAATCTTCGCTAGAAAAGAGGTCATGTTTAGGAGTCAAGTTTGAACAGTATTTATTAACTGACATGCTCGGTCAGTAAGACAGATGATTATCTATATTGGAATCACTGAATGCTAACTTGTGATGGTAGACCATTGATCAACAATATGCCATTTATGTCAACCTGTGTTCCTGTAACGATGCTCGTACTGTCCGTGTGTACGTCCTATTAAATAATATGAAACGACTACAGTAGTCCAGCCATCCTTGACTTCCACCTGTGATTGGAGTGAGTGACCTGTGCACCTGTCGAACTGTCATCCATTCGCGTTTGTCATCATTGATGTCTAGACTCACCCATTACATCAGAATACGCACTTAACAGTACACCTTGTCAGGGCCCCAACAGTAGGTAACCTGACCCATTTACAGAACATTGTGACTGGAAGAGCTATTCACAAAAAACCAGTCCATACTAATCTGGTGCGAGAAACAAAGCTTTTTCAGTGTGATGTCCAGAGTAAAAAGTCGTTATCAGTGTTCAAATTAGCTTTCATGCAAGCCTTTTCCGTATTTTCCAGAAAAGCTGACGGGATTTGTTTGATCGTTCGTTACAGGACCTGTCACTTAGACAATTTGTATTATGGGGGATTATGAGTAACTCTGGTTGGTTTAAGTAACTGACGCCCGAATACAGAAATACAGAGAGAGAAAAACAAGAACGCTGTCAGTAGAAAATAGATCAATGGTAAAGTAAAGGTGGTCCCATATCTCATACTGCCGTAGGGGAGTGATGTGTTAGAGACTTCACATATACTAGGTCTCTACTTTTTTTTAGATAGGGCAATAAGTTCATCGGTACTTGACCTATAGTGCTGAAAGGCACTGATCATCCCATCTCGTAAAACTGGACCTAGTATAGTGAAGTCTTTAACACTTCACTCCCCTACATCACTACCTGTTATGGCACTACCTTTACCTTTTACCTATGAGAATGTAACGCTGGCAACAGCGAGGAATCACGTGAGTACAATGCACGAGGAACTGAACTTAGAGGATTTTACAAATAATATGAAGCTAGCAATTGCGTCCTCACCTTTCGTGGTCACTCGGGATCTATGATGTGACAGATAATAACATACGACTGCGGCTATCTCAGGCGTGTCCTCACAGGCGACTAATATGAGATTGTACAACGGGACTGGTAACCTCATCATATACAACATAAACCACCTTGAGGGCTTCCTGCAAGAAGGCCAGCTCCAGTTGTGGTTCCTTGCTCAGTGGGACGTGAAAGCAAAAATGATGATGATGATATTCTCATACTGGAAAAGTAAAGATCATCTGCCCTTGAGACAACAGTTTCTGAGGTGTATCTAAAACATCACGAAACAATGAGACAACAGTTTCTGAGGTGTATCTAAAACATCAAGAAACAATGAGACAACAGTTTCTGAGGTGTATCTAAAACATCAAGAAACAATGAGACAACAGTTTCTGAGGTGTATCTAAAACATCAAGAAACAATGAGACAACAGTTTCTGAGGTGTATCTAAAACATCGAGAAACAATGAGACAACAGTTTCTGAGGTGTATCTAAAACATCAAGAAACAATGAGACAACAGTTTCTGAGGTGTATCTAAAACATCAAGAAACAATGACATAACAATTTCAAGTGGTGTATCTAAAAAATCAAGAAACAAGAGATAAATTTACGGTCACTGACATCAAATGCTTCAACAGCTGGATGATGTAGACTATACAGAAGACCACTGGTAACAGAAAAAAAATAACATGGATTTGAGACACGTGAAAATGTACGAGGTCGTCTTTCGCGACTATATGAGGAAGCAGTAGTCCCGTTCTTTCTTTGTTTCGCCGGAGACCCAGGACTGACGGGGCATGAGTAATAGACTTGGTATTTCCCCTTCTTCTTAAAGTCCCCAGGGAACTTTAAGGTGCTTACTTTATTCAAGTGTCCTTATTATGTTCATTTAGCATATATTTTACAGCATTGTTAAGTAGTCATACCAACAGAGAAAACAACAATAGAAAAAGATTAATGTATCTTCATGAATACCGCTCATTACTAAAGAATGCATGATGGTTAGATAGAAAAAGGAATTAGCATCACTCATTAAAACACAAACAAAAGACACGAATCAATGTAACTACGATTTTAATTTTTATTCATCGCTAAAGAATGTGTGACTGAGAAACGAAACATTTTCGCAATTTTCTCAGCTGCTCGTAGTTAACAGGAATCACGATTCTATGCTATATTTAGAACGCGGGCAACTAAAAATAATGTTATCCCCTGAATAAATTAGATTTTATGTGACGTGTAATTATGTTTTCTCACTTGTATTGTTTGTTGTGTGTTGTGAAATATGTAAGAATGGTTTTATGGACTCAAGAGCGCGGAGTGCCCTAGCTTGTTGAGAACTTTCTTCTCAAGTCAAAGTTACCGGGTTATAAACGTGATACCGTTAAACGCTAATCTACCCAGCTGTAAATACAGGACTATTGAAAAGTGATTATCTATCTATCTATCTATCTGTGGTAGGGTGGGCGAGATGATGATGATGATTATGTTGTGATTGTGATATCACTCTCTTGTCACACTCGCACCGACCCGAACAACAGTAAAACTCTTGATTCTAGAGGCAGGGGCTATATTTATTTTTACAGCCCATTCAGTGACAAAGCAAACATTAAACAAACTAGCGAACATCACAAAACAAAACTAAACAAAACACCCAACAGTGCCCGATGCTAATGTGTCATGTCTTATTGTTCTTCTGTGTGGGTACACAGGGCGCCTCGTTTCGTTCCCTCTTGTCTGGTGTGACGAAAGTACTGAGATTCTGTCTTTCAAATGGCCCATGTCTTTTTCTCCTTGCATTTTGTTCTCTATTTTTGGAGGGATTACAGAAAAATCCTTCTCCATGTTTCTTCTCCTTCTATTATTTACGTTTTTTTTTCAAGATGAGATCACGATGGAGTTTGATCTATGTGTTTAGAATGGGGGTGTAGGGAATTAGAAAGTATTATTCTAGATTAAGATTATAGATGCTAGATCAGGATTGGCACCAGATTGTCTTTTTTTAAAGATAGTGCGTGGCCATATACGCATTTTTCGGGAGTTAAATTATTTGCGGCCATTTTTGCTTCATTTCCGCAGTATAGGGCTAGGACCAATTCCCGGTTCTTTGTCTAGCAGAAACTGGTTGCATCAGAACGATCTAAGGTTCTGATTGGCTGAGAGGTAACTGCAGTTGAAATGCAGAGCTCTCATTGGCTTTAGAACCACGCCGCGCATATGACGTCATGAAGTCGGCGCGTGGGGGTCTTGATTATAAAAAGGCCTATATTTCATAGCCTCTTTCTCTTTTAATGAAAAATTGCCAAAGCCGGGTTGCCAGAGTCAAGTCGATTGCCCTTCAGTTGGACATTCGAGATTTGGTAAGCATGACTTTTTGCGTGAGGACTTTATTTAATTTTTCTAGTCCTAGCCGATCATTTTAGTTTCTTTGGGAAGTTTTAGTTTAATTTAATTCTTAACTCCAGAGCCATCAATTCGATCTGAGTGATAGACATGAGAAACTAGGTCCATTTAATTCCTTGTTGAAAGAATAGCGGCATGGTTTAAAAGTTGAGATATCACCGCTTTGTATTATTGCAAAGTCGGTCGGGAGAGAAACTCGCATCTGCGAATTTTATTTATTTACAGAATAGTCGGGAGCGTGTAATGTGTATTTTCATTTGTGATTTTAGTGAGAGTATTGATGCTCGCTATTTATATAGTTACGCATATAACTGTGGACGGAAGTGATAGAGGTATTAATTGGAGCACGTGTGTGCTATCAGTAATGAATGTATGCAGGAGCGCGTGGTTGAAAAACTGCGGCACCACGTGGCTGAACTACGGGGTTTTCAATTTGATAATCGGGGGTTATGTATAACTTTTGACGGCAGGTAGATGCTAGCGTAAACAGGATTATATGTTATTGACTGTGCATTATTGTTCTGTGAATTCAGAAGATGGGAGAAGTAATTTTAAAGGGAATTATTTTGTATTACATTTTGAATGTGATTACTATTATTGACGGGCATTTTAGGAATTCCTAGAGAGGGCTAGTTTTAGTTGTGTTAAACATTACGGCATTAGTGTCAGCGTAAGAAGTAGGCCACAGTACGTCTGCCCAGACGGGCCAGTGAAAATATTGTTGTTGCTCGGAGTTAGTCAGGCAGAACAAGCGATCTGGGTTAGCCAATGTTTACTTTGTAGGCTCAGGTAGAGAGGGGAGTTACGTGGTGAAGAGTAAGGAAAGTTAATTGTTATTTGAAATGTATTATTATGGTTTGTTTAGCTGTTGTTTTGTTTTGTCTAAAAACAGCAGGTACCGGCTTTGTGGGAATGAGAGCGGAATTTTGAGACCACAAAATTTCTCCCACGGCAAAGTTGGGGCATTCGCAGAACCGCAAGGGTTTTACGTTAGTTGCCAGTAGTGGAAGGAGAGGAAGAAAATACGTTTTCCCAGCCAGGGGAAGACATTTTCCAGCGAATAGGATTTTTGTGGATAAATCCTGAGCTCTGACGCTCGTTACACTCGCAGATTTGGCAGGCTGCCAGCGTTGTGGTAATTTTATGTTCGCTTCTTCACGGCCATAATAAAGCCGACGGCCCAGTTATAGGTACTCGGGCAGGTAATTTCAGAGTGGTAGAAGTCCGCTACAGTTCCAGTCCAGAATCCAGTGGGGTTCTGTTAAACCTCAGTCATCAATTCCAGAGTTAGTGGAGAGAGAGAGGGTAAACATTCTCTCTACTGAAGTCAGCACAGATAGGCAGAACTGTTAGTTTTTGGTGAATCATAGCAGAGGACAGCTGCTGAAGTTTAGAGGTGCAGTTAGTTGTGTTCAGGAGATTCCAGGATAGGCTGTGTAGAACCGAAGTCTGTGCAGAGATTGTGTAGTCACTTCGCCGTCGTTCCAGCTATCAGTGGACTTAGAGTTAGAGTTAGAATTTAGAACAGCTAGTTTGGAGTGTAGGCGACATCAAGTGCAGTGTAGTTCATTTCAGTTAACCTTACCTTCTTTCTCCATACAGGTTGCAATTGTGGGAGAAGGGTTGGGGTTGATGCATTTTTAACTGTGCTTGATTTTGTTTTTCAGGTGTGCATCCTCGCCCTTTATGTATATGAGTTGTTTATAGGTGTATAATAAACTTGTATAAATTGTAGCTGGCATCAGTCATTTCCTTTAGTACAGTAGCTATATGTTGTCTGTACCTTGGTGTTTGTGAATCTTAATTGAACCTTATCCCATAGGGTAGTTAGAGGTGGTTCGAGGCCATAGCAATTTAAAAACGTCCGAAGTGGCGAGGAAAGAATCAACCTCGGTTCTCAACCTCGGAGCCAATGGTCTCAACTTTCACATTTTGCACTATATTTCTATCTGAATCTATCATTTCAGTCTTTCTTCTTACTATTGTCTTGTCACTATATGTAGACAGTCTCTAGTCCTAAATCCATTTCGTGACAAAGTGGGTGCTATCGTCCGGTGAATCATCTTTGTTACGTTCAATTCTGTGATCTTGACAAAGTGGGTGGCGTCGTCCTTGGGATCATCTTTGTTGGGATCAATTCTAGATTCATAGATTGTCTCTGTAGAAAGTTCTGGAAATAGATTTCTTATAAATCCCCTAGACGTGAGCTATATTAAGACTGATCCAGCTATAAGTTTTTTCCACAGGTTGTAGTCAGTTTAAATGTTAGTTGTAGTAAGGTTGTTTATGACTTAGAAGTAATTGATGGCTAATTGAATTTTTTTTTCTTAACAGGAAAGTAAATTCGGGTTTTGGGTAGCTGGATAACTTGAATTTTTTTCAGGTAGTTATTAGTCAGACTTGGTGCTAGTCTGAGTGCGGGTTTTTGCGACAGCATATTCCTAGTAGGTAACAGTAAATTTTTCTTGTTCCTTTTTTGTCATTTCCCCTCGTTGTGAGTACTGCTGATTTGTCAGGTAAGATGGCTGAATTGGTCAAGCTACTTACTGCATGGAAGGACGCAGCTAAAAGCATGGGGATGAATGAGGCTGAGACTAGGGCTTACATTATGAGGGAACAGGACCGGCAGACGGAGAGAGAGAAAAGGGAAGCGGAGAAAGAAGAGAAGACCCGACTGGCAGAGATGGACCTGCGTAAATTGGAAGCGGAGAAAGAGGAGAGGCAGGCTGAGATGGAACGTCGGAAATTGGAAGCACAGGAGTGGGAGAAGGCAGCAGAGAGACAGCATGAACTTGCCATGCGTTCTCTGGAACTGCAGTACCGATCTTCGGAAGGCAGTTCGGCTAACGGAGATTCTCCCGGAGCAGGGGCGACAGACACCTCAGGAAACGGAGGGCCCCGGATGGCAGCCATGAATTTTCCCATGGACCCTTTTCCTAACGGGAATGAGAAAATTGAGGTATTTTTAGAAAAGTTTGAACGGATGGCAAAGGCATACGGGCTGGATGGTAGTCTTTGGTGTCTCAAATTATCTCAATCTCTAAGAGGACATGCGTATGAGGTCTATAGCAAGATGCTGGTAGATGACCAAGGTAACTTTGAGGCTCTGCGGAACGCCCTGTTACAGCGATTCCAATGGACTCCCCGGAAGTGCCAAACGATGTTTAGGGAAAGTCGACTGGAGAAAGGAGAAAGTTTTCCCCAGTTCGCGGAGAGGCTGAGGAATTACCTCACTCGCTGGAGAGAGTTGTCGGGTTTGGCTAAATCGTTTGAAGGACTCGAAGAGCTCATCATGTGCGAACAGATAAAGGCCAACATGTCTCCGGACTTAAGGAAGTACCTGGCGGAGCAGGGCGCCCAGCAACTGGACCAGATAATTCTATTTGCAGAAAGGTTCCAGTCGGCACAGGCCGAAGTACTGGGCCAGAAAAGAAAACACCCTGACCTGCCAGCCCCGGACAAAGGAGCATCTTCATCGCATTCGCCTTCCTCTTCAGCTCACCAGCAGCAAGGGCCGTCTCGCAAGGAGCCCCCTCCCAGTCATAACATGCGCTCCCAGCCGCCTAACAGAACACAGGGGCCGACTTCTCATGAACCCGTCAGGAACCGGGGAGATAATGAGAGATATTGTAGGTTCTGTCGGACTACTTCTCATTGGACAACACGGTGCCCAAACAAACAACCCGCTCATCAGGTGGCTTGTTTAAGGCCTGTGAGGGTGAAACACGGGAAGAAGTGGAAACCCTTCCAGTCAGAGAAGTTGTTTTCCAACAGCGGACCAGCCGAAGTGAACGGGACGGGGACAACATGCTTATTTGACAGCGGGCTTACATACCCCAGCATAGTCGCCCGACATCTGGTGAAGCCTTGGCAGATGACTAAGGAAAAGGTCAATATTGGTGGAGTTTTAAGGAAAGGGACTTCACAGTGCTTTCCGGTAGCCAATATTGAGGTGAAATGTAAGTACGTGTCTGGCACCATCAAGGCAGCTGTAACGGCTCAGCCGGCCTACGACTTCATTCTCGGTAACCCATATTTAGTTTTGGGGAACCCGCCCACACCGATCCTTGCTGATGCAAGGGGGCCTACTGCAGGCCAGATAAGTGGAAAAGGAGAACCCCTAATTCACGGAGCCCCGAGCGGGCTCAAACATAGCTGTCGTGCCAAGGAGGGGTGCAACGCCTCTGACGACAGTGATATGTTATTTGCAGAGGCAAATTCGCCCGCCAGCCCTGTTCAGCCAACCGGCCAAACAGTGGTGACGACACCTCTGATTCAGGAAGTACACTCTTTGTTGTCGGGAATTAGGCCCCCGATGGTATTAGCTCCTTCAAGTGAGGGACATACTGACAAGAGCGGTATTACATATGTCAACGACCAGCGCCATCTTCATAGGGCACACGATAGCGGTCTGAGCGAGCATATAGTTCCAACCAGCCCTGGAGTCCCATCCGACCAGCACTTTACTCAAACGGAGGTGGACAGTGATCTGAGTATCCGTTTGCCTATAAACGGAGATGGGCCCCACAACTCTCGTATCTCGTTTACAGGAAACGACTCTTGTAACGAGGAGCCTGAAAAATTGGCTATATTTTCCAATTTGTTTCAAGGAACATTGGAACCAGTCACTGAGAGCTTTATCTCAGATTCTCCGCGATCTAACGGGATCTTAAACCGTCAAGTGTCACTGCAGGACACATCCCAACTGACGCCAGTAACTCTTACAGGGGAGGGCAAGGTTGAAGGTAGAACCAGGGTGTTAGACGGAGAGCTCCCGTGGTCTACAGTTTCATCTCACCAACTTTTCAGGCCAGAAAAGAGTGAGAAAAGCGACCTCACGCATTTGCAAGGAGCTATATTGGAGAGCTCTGTCCCGCTTCAGATTGGTAGGGGAAGAGCGAATCCAGAACCACTGCCAGGGGCAGATCTTACCTACTTTTCTTCAAAGGTAGAAGCTATTGAGATCAGTGAGGACTCAATAGAAAACCAGCAAGAAATCGGAGGCTCTACACCAGAGGAACCCGAGACGTTGCATCGTTCTCGCACGGTACCAGCAGTCACAAACCCGCTGACGCGCAGCGAGGAAGTCGCCATCGCCAGGTCGCCACAGCGCCCGCCGGTCACATCAGCTGACCAGAACAGCCTTTTGACGGTCATAGCAAGGGAAAGTTCAGACCCGCCATTAGACGGCACAGGTCTGAAGAGAGATCAACTCTCCCAACGGAGCATAGGAGCTCATTCTAGGAGAGGAGGAAGGAGGAAACGCAAAAGAGGAAGGTCGAAGAACACTGAATAGGAGGGGTAAGGACAGACAGCCTTGTAGACAGGAATAAGGGCCAATGTGAAACACAGAGATTTCAGTAAGGAGAACGTTGCTCAATCTTTGAAAGGGGGGAGTGATGTGACGAAAGTACTGAGATTCTGTCTTTCAAATGGCCCTTGTCTTTTTCTCCTTGCATTTTGTTCTCTATTTTTGGAGGGATTACAGAAAAATCCTTCTCCATGTTTCTTCTCCTTCTATTATTTACGTTTTTTTTTTTCAAGATGAGATCACGATGGAGTTTGATCTATGTGTTTAGAATGGGGGTGTAGGGAATTAGAAAGTATTATTCTAGATTAAGATTATAGATGCTAGATCAGGATTGGCACCAGGTTGTCTTTTTTTAAAGATAGTGCGTGGCCATATACGCATTTTTCGGGAGTTAAATTATTTGCGGCCATTTTTGCTTCATTTCCGCAGTATAGGGCTAGGACCAATTCCCGGTTCTTTGTCTAGCAGAAACTGGTTGCATCAGAACGATCTAAGGTTCTGATTGGCTGAGAGGTAACTGCAGTTGAAATGCAGAGCTCTCATTGGCTTTAGAACCACGCCGCGCATATGACGTCATGAAGTCGGCGCGTGGGGGTCTTGATTATAAAAAGGCCTATATTTCATAGCCTCTTTCTCTTTTAATGAAAAATTGCCAAAGCCGGGTTGCCAGAGTCAAGTCGATTGCCCTTCAGTTGGACATTCGAGATTTGGTAAGCATGAATTTTTGCGTGAGGACTTTATTTAATTTTTCTAGTCCTAGCCGATCATTTAAGTTTCTTGGGAAGTTTTAGTTTAATTTAATTCTTAACTCCAGAGCCATCAATTCGATCTTAGTGATAGACTTGAAACTTTTTAGGTCCATTTAATTCCTTGTTGAAGGAATAGCGGCATGGTTTAAAAGTTGAGATATCACCGCTTTGTATTATTGCAAAGTCGGTCGGGAGAGAAACTCGCATCTGCGAATTTTATTTATTTACAGAATAGTCGGGAGCGTGTAATGTGTATTTTCATTTGTGATTTTAGTGAGAGTATTGATGCTCGCTATTTATATAGTTACGCATATAACTGTGGACGGAAGTGATAGAGGTATTAATTGGAGCACGTGTGTGCTATCAGTAATGAATGTATGCAGGAGCGAGTGGTTGAAAAACTGCGGCACCACGTGGCTGAACTATGGGGTTTTCAATTTGATAATCGGGGGTTATGTATAACTTTTGACGGCAGGTAGATGCTAGCTTAAACATTACGGCATTAGTGTCAGCGTAAGAAGTAGGCCACAGTACGTCTGCCCAGACGGGCCAGTGAAAATATTGTTGTTGCTCGGAGTTAGTCAGGCAGAACAAGCGATCTGGGTTAGCCAATGTTTACTTTGTAGGCTCAGGTAGAGAGGGGAGTTACGTGGTGAAGAGTAAGGAAGTTAATTGTTATTTGAAATGTATTATTATGGTTTGTTTAGCTGTTGTTTTGTTTTGTCTAAAACAGCAGGTACCGGCTTTGTGGGAATGAGAGCGGAATTTTGAGACCACAAAATTTCTCCCACGGCAAAGTTGGGGCATTCGCAGAACCGCAAGGGTTTTACGTTAGTTGCCAGTAGTGGAAGGAGAGGAAGAAAATACGTTTTCCCAGCCAGGGGAAGACATTTTCCAGCGAATAGGATTTTTGTGGATAAATCCTGAGCTCTGACGCTCGTTACACTCGCAGATTTGGCAGGCTGCCGCGTTGTGGTAATTTTATGTTCGCTTCTTCACGGCCATAATAAAGCCGACGGCCCAGTTATAGGTACTCGGGCAGGTAATTTCAGAGTGGTAGAAGTCCGCTACAGTTCCAGTCCAGAATCCAGTGGGGTTCTGTTAAACCTCAGTCATCAATTCCAGAGTTAGTGGAGAGAGAGAGGGTAAACATTCTCTCTACTGAAGTCAGCACAGATAGGCAGAACTGTTAGTTTTTGGTGAATCATAGCAGAGGACAGCTGCTGAAGTTTAGAGGTGCAAGTTAGTTGTGTTCAGGAGATTCCAGGATAGGCTGTGTAGAACCGAAGTCTGTGCAGAGATTGTGTAGTCACTTCGCCGTCGTTCCAGCTATCAGTGGACTTAGAGTTAGAGTTAGAATTTAGAACAGCTAGTTTGGAGTGTAGGCGACATCAAGTGCAGTGTAGTTCATTTCAGTTAACCTTACCTTCTTTCTCCATACAGGTTGCAATTGTGGGAGAAGGGTTGGGGTTGATGCATTTTTAACTGTGCTTGATTTTGTTTTCAGGTGTGCATCCTCGCACTTTATGTATATGAGTTGTTTATAGGTGTATAATAAACTTGTATAAATTGTAGCTGGCATCAGTCATTTCCTTTAGTACAGTAGCTATATGTTGTCTGTACCTTGGTGTCTGTGAATCTTAATTGAACCTTATCCCATAGGGTAGTTAGAGGTGGTTCGAGGCCATAGCAATTTAAAAACGTCCGAAGTGGCGAGGAAAGAATCAACCTCGGTTCTCAACCTCGGAGCCAATGGTCTCAACTTTCACATTTTGCACTATATTTCTATCTGAATCTATCATTTCAGTCTTTCTTCTTACTATTGTCTTGTCACTATATGTAGACAGTCTCTAGTCCTAAATCCATTTCGTGACATCTGGACTGATACTTAAAAAAGGGCCGCTGGTAGTTCGCTATCTCTTTTTATAGGCACTAGGCTAATCACTCACTTTACTGCGCGCTAGGCGTATTAATCTTGGCTACTTAAATATCACAAGCGATTATCGCTTTAGGAATAGCGAAAACAGAAATAAAACCTACAGCTATTTAATATAACACACGAATATCAAATATGACTCACAACTATACACCACAATTAATTCTCAGGCTTTATTATGGCCTCATTACATATCTTCTACTTCAGACTTTTCACAACCCAGAATGCTTCGCGCACATCGAAAATAATCTGCCTAGAAACAGGTAGGGGGCGGGCGTCTCCTTTTCGGCCCCATCACATATCTCCCTCCTGATTTTGTTGTCGTCCCGACAACATCACTACCTCAGGCACTTCTGTCGAAATCTCTTAGATCGTTGGTGCTGCGTTTGATTATTTCTCAGCGGCGATGTTTTGGGCTCAGATTCTGTATTCGGTACAACTCGGCTGGGGACCCTCTTGGTCGTTATGTCCCCAGTTGTACGTTGTCGGGCTGGCAGTTGCTGTGGTCTAGAAGACTCGCACACCTGTGCCGCATCGCTGCCTGCCCGTGACGTCTGCCTGTCAGTGCTTGTAGCTGTCGAATCTGTAGGGGGATTGCTCCTGACGTGCTTGACACTCGTTTTGCGTGGACGGTGGCCAACATTCCCCACTATCTGCTTTTGATGTGTCTCCTCCTCTGAACCTTGACTTGCACTCCCTCCTCTCTGCTTAAGACGAGTTTCCTCCCCTAATCGACTACCAATCTTCTCGGCGCCCTTAGGGTGACAGTTGTCACGGTCATCGCTTGGCTTGCACCCGGAAGGAAACCTGGTTGTGGTAGCACGTCTCGGGAAAGAGCTCTTTGAGGGACAGGCGGCTATCAAATGTTCAGTTGACTTGCATCGAAAACATCTCTTCGGAAGCGGGCCTTGAGGGCACTTGGCTGCCATGTGGTCTGACAGGTCTCCACAATTGTAGCATCTTATCTTTCTGGGCTTCCTCTGTGCCATGGGTCGCTTCCTGCTGCCTTTGCATTCTTGACCGCCAATACCGCACACATAGATTGCTTCCATGCCCTGGACAGATGGTTTGCTGTCAAATTCCACTCTCTCATTTCTCGCCAGACTCCGGAATCCCTTTCTGAAGATCTTGGTCTGATGTACAAATACATCAATACCTCCATCATCTGGCGTGATGAATCCCCATCCCCTGCGGACACTGTACCACTTGCAAACTCCTTTTCGCCTTGTAGGTGCAGCTACACTGGTCGGTACTGTCAGCTCACTGCTTTCGTTAACAGCTTGACTCTCACATACCAGAACATGCACCTCCTCGTCGTGCTTTGGCTGCTTCCGCGGTTGGCTTGGTGCTTTTTTTCTCTGCACCTCCTCTTGTGCTGGCGAACTGGCCTCTGACATCTGTGCTATCTGGGACTTTAGGAGGGATAATTCTGCTCTAAGTGCCTCCTTCTCCTTCTGAACTTCTGCACTTGCTATTTGGACCAGTGTCTCAGGCTTTTTACTTTCACCATAAACAGCATATTCCCAAGGGAAATTTCTGGTCATCTCACTTACTAGTGGTTGCTCGCTGTAGGCTTTTTTGACAATTTCCAGTAACTTCTCAGGGCTGGCCTTGGCTCCACCATGTATCCGTAATTCTCTAGATACCCATGGTGTAACGTTGTTCCATATCATGTCTAACTTGTCTTCTGCACAAAAAGGCGCCACCTTCCACGCGGCTTCCACATCCTCCACAAACTCTTGCCAAGTGGGGCTCCCCTCTCCACTAAATAACCTTATCTCTGGCTCCTCCACGTACAGTACCTTCATATGCGCATTAGCCATCTTGCTGCACGACTGCACTGCTGGGTGTTTACAATATTTGTTCGCTTGCTGTTTGCTCAGTGTCACTGTCTGCCTTATCCTGCCGACGACGCCAATTGTGGTAGGGTGGGCGAGATGATGATGATGATTATGTTGTGATTGTGATATCACTCTCTTGTCACACTCGCACCGACCCGAACAACAATAAAACTCTTGATTCTAGAGGCAGGGGCTATATTTATTTTTACAGCCCATTCAGTGACAAAGCAAACATTAAACAAACAAACTAGCGAACATCACAAAACAAAACTAAACAAAACACCCAACAGTGCCCGATGCTAATGTGTCATGTCTTATTGTTCTTCTGTGTGGGTACACAGGGCGCCTCGTTTCGTTCCCTCTTGTCTGGACTGATACTTAAAAAAGGGCCGCTGGTAGTTCGCTATCTCTTTTTATAGGCCTAGGCTAATCACTCACTTTACTAGCGCTAGGCGTATTAATCTTGGCTACTTAAATATCACACGCGATTATCGCTTTAGGAATAGCGAAAACACAAATAAAACCTACAGCTATTTAATATAACACACGAATATCAAATATGACTCACAACTATACACCACAATTAATTCTCAGGCTTTATTATGGCCTCATTACATATCTTCTACTTCAGACTTTTCACAACCCAGAATGCTTCGCGCACATCGAAAATAATCTGCCTAGAAACAGGTAGGGGGCGGGCGTCTCCTTTTCGGCCCCATCACATATCTATCTATCTATCTATCTATCTATCTATCTATCTATCTATCTATCTATCTATCTATCTATCTATCTATCTATCTATCTATCTATCTATCTATCTATCTATCTGTCTGTCTATCTATCTGTCTGTCTGTCTGTCTGTCTGCCTATCAGTCCGTCCGTAGCAGTATTAACAGTAATAAGATGTCTACTTTTGCAGCTATCGATAACTGGATGTTAGTATTACGGGTCGGTCCTTGTTCTGATCACGTGGAGAAGAGAACTGAAAACAAAAGTGAAGGTAATAAGGAAGGCTAGAAGAAACATTGAGCTGATGATATTATTGTTGCCACCGTTTTGTTGAATTCGGTTTTTGATCTTTTAAACATTTTAATTGAAGAATGGGTCTTCATGTATTACTATTCTATGTACTTGGCCTATGCTCTGTGGGGAACATCAACTTCAGTTGATGAACAAGATATCATTAACCTACACACTCGTAATGGAATATTTTTTTTTTAATAGCCCAACAATGGAAAACATCCGCTCGGGTTAATCCACATTTCGCAGCCGATTCTCTCAGATAAAAGTCGACTTTCACTTGTAAGATAAATAATCCGACACTTTTGTGTATGTTGACGCTGCATTCCGCGAAACAGGACTAAATTCTACAGGTAGTACAAAAATAACACTATCAAATTCCGGAAAGAAAACCACCCGCAGTTCTTCGAGTATGCAGTCTTGTCATGAGTACTTGAATCCTGAGATAAAATAACCACAAGATAGAATTAGACAGCTGAAATATTTTGGCCATATAAAGAGAAATAACACCTTGCTAAAGACCATCATTGAAGGAAGAGTTGAAGGCAAATGTGTAAGAGGAACTCTTAGCACACTACCCTGTGGTCGGACACGATGCACGACGTGCAAGTATGTCACCCAAACCCAAAAGGTGTCTTTTCCTAAGGCCACGTTCACCATCACCAGTAGCTTCACGTGTTAGTCGCGCAATGTCATTTAAACAATCATATGTAAACGTTGCAGCAAAAATTATATTGGTCAAAAAGGCAAACGACTTGGGGACAGATTCAGCCAGCATCTTAATGACATCTCTCAGCAAAAATCCACACCAGTTGCCATACACTTTAATGGTCCTTACCACCATGGTCCCATCGACATCCAGGTCACGGCGATCAGATTCTGCTCCTCTGACACTGCTAGCCGAGAACAGATTGAGAACCGTCTTATCCATCGCATGGGGTGTCTAAAACCAGCTGGTCTTAACACCCTACAGACCTTTGTCTGAGATCACCCTTTCCACTCTTGTTCTATTTTGACCCTTTCCATTCATTCAATTTTTCTATTTCTCCGTCGCCCTCTAATAGTATATAACAAAATGTTCAATGTCTTTATTTTTTATTTAATATGTATCTATCTCCAACTCATTCTGTCCTCTTCTTTCTCCAGTCCTCATTATTATTACGTTTGGGTAGTTTATTGTTCAGTTTCGATTTTTGGTTTCTTAGTATGTACTGTTTGCCTCCGGAAGTGGCAGTCATTTCCTTTTCCGGGTACGCACGTTTGTTCGGCGGCAAGCGTGTTAGGACTCAGCTGCCTTTAGGGAAGTACCCAGGTTTTATTTTTATATTTATTTAGATTCTTATGTGTCCTATCTAGCCTTCACTTTCTTTTCTTTCCCGGACGAAGGCCTGGTGGCCGCAACGTTGGATATTTTCTTTGTCTTTTGTCCTCGTAAGACGAATCACCTTTTTTCGATTTTTTTTTTTTCATATCCATCCTAAGAGGAACTCAACGCTATAAGTGGGAAGATAACATCAAGAGATGGACAGGAAAGAGCATTGATATGTGTACCATGAAAACAAGAGGCAGAAGACGTTGGAGATCCATTACAGCAGATCTTCGTTGTGGAGATGGCACCTGATGATGATACTAGGATGTTTGCTGACGTTATGTTTATAAAGGCTTGTACTCACTCAAAGTGTTTGTTAAGTGTAAAGTTAAGGTAGTCACTTAGCAGATACTGCCAAAGGTGAGTGATGTGTTAGAGACTTCACTATACTTGGTCAAGCATCGAGCGGTGAGGTGACGAGTTCCCTTCCTCGTTGTCTTTCCCATCCCTAACTGACGAGCAGAGTCACGTACCCATTTACAGCTGAGTAGACTGGAGCGAGATGCCACGGTGTTTAAAACGCAGCACCTTTGCCCCGAGATGCCAGCGCTCTAACAATTCTGCGAGTCGAGCGTTCTTGCGAAGAGCACTGCACTATATTTATGATTTCAGTGACTTAACTTAATTTATTTTATTTGCCTTCATTTGTTTGTTTTACTGAGATAACTTCAGTTGATTGCGACAATTACTTTATAATGTCCAAAGTATGAACATTTAAATTCGCGCAATCAAGAACACCACCATCATTATTATCATTAAAAACATCATCAGCAACCACAACAAGCGCCTCACAATATCGGTAACATGTTATGGGGATACGTTTTCTAGCCGTAGTTCTGTGTATCACGTGCCTGTCACGCGACGCGGTGACTGGCCCAGACTTTATTTCTTCATCTTCTTTTCCCCCTCTTAATGAGGAGATTACTCACCATTCCTCCTCATTTGATGAGCTGTTGAGTCATTCATTTCAAGGCCACGTCATCTTCTTGAACGATGATGAAATTAAGAAGAAATTCTAGTGCCATAAATTTGAAATATCAGTGAATTTCAGTTTTTCAATACATGTATGTTTTTTCGTCTTCTTGTTTACTTATTTCCTTTTAGTTTTAATTACGTGAATCCTCCCTTTAAATGTGAGTGTACAGAAGAATGAGGCGCATCTCTTGGAAAGAGAAGAAAACAATTAAAGAAGTCATAGAAAAGCTAGGAAGGAAAACAGATTTCAAGACTGAGAAAAAAAAAATGAGAGATGATATACTTTTAGCTCTAAAAAAAAAAAAAAAAGACATAAAATAAAATAAACAGAAACAGAAAGAAAAGTTAAAGACAAATGAAACATGAGGAAGACCCAGCGCTACAAGAGAAGATATATCAATAAATGGACACGAATGATAGTATCAAGGCAAGAGCACCATATCTCCTACTTAAAACTTATCTAGGGTTAAAACGATTTTTTCCCTCCATCTATAAACAGAAAAGAAGAAGCTGTTGAAGATTCATCGGAAGCGTCTTTTGATGCTGCGATGGCAGCTGATCTCACATGATTCTCATTGACTCACCGGTTGATGACTAGAGCAGTCATTTTGAAAATAGCGAGCTCCAAGGCTTTCAGGACCCCCCCCCCCCCCCCCCCCCCCACCCCCCCCATCCAGACACATCGATCATTATCAGGAGCGCGAGATTGCAACCACCCTTTTCAAATTTGCAACGTTGTCTAAGTAAAATAAAAATGGCAATCCAAAGGATTGAGAATCGTAGAAATATCGCGAAATGTGAGTTCGATCGCGCGATGGTCGTTTAATATACTGTTCAAAAAAAGAAACGCATAGCTATCCGAGGGCGCATTTTTATGAGTTTGTAAGTAAAATTTGGTGCTAGGGTATATAAAAACCAGCCTCAAATGTTCTTTACAGTGTCAAATGCACGTGTTGACCTGAATTGCGTTGTTTTTGTAATCGTTACAACGCAGTGGTCAATAGTGTTTATGACGCAATTTTTGACCACAGCTCATGTTGCGCGCACGTGAAAGCAACAAAATTTATGGTGAACACTATTCCCTGACTACGCAACTGAAACCCTATAAAAGGATAACGCTACACACAGAAATTCAGTTCATTTTCAAGCAGATATTTATGGCGTCTCTATAGATAAATATAAGGAACATTGCTATTGGCCGACTGCATGCAGGCGAAAGTCAAAGTCAGGTTGCCAGGCATCTAAACGTGCATCAGAGTACCATCAGTCGACTTTGGCACCGGTTCCAAGCCACTGGCTCAGTTGAAGACCGGCATCGCAGTGGACGACCCAGAGTGACAACAGCAGCGGAGGATCGCTTTATTCGGCTTCGTCACCTCAGAGACAGGTTTTCAACAGCTTCCTCAACTGCCCAATCATTGCTAGCAGGACGTCATGTGTCTGATCAAACTGTCCGGAATAGACTGCATGACGCTGGACTTTGGGCACAACGACCTCACCGAGGACCTGTCCTTACGTGCCGCCATCGCCAAAATCGACTTCTTTGGGCCAACCAGCATCGTCCCTGGGCAGCTGACAATCAATGGAGACGTGTCTGGTTTAGTGACGAATCTTTCTTTTTGTTGCAGCGTCATGATAGACGGCGTAGGGTCTACCGTAGGCGAAATGAACGTTTTGCCCAAAATTGAGTTGATGAAGCTCCGCCGCACGTGTGGTGGAGGTGCAATGGTGTGGGGAATGATCAGTTACAACGGAAGGAGTCGATTGGTGCACATTGAAGGAGGCTTGAATGCGCAACGATACGTCAATGAAATTCTTCGACCCCATGTCCTTCCACTTTTGGCTGCCCAAAGGTCTGTATTTCAACAGGACAACGCCAGACCCCATTGTGCACGGTTGACCACGCAGTTCCTGACTGCCAACAACATTCTCACCCTTCCCTGGCCATCCCTGTCTCCAGACATGAGTCCGATTGACCACCTGTGCGATGAGCTGCATAGACGTGTTTGCCGCCGAGACGTTGCTCCAGCCAATCGTCGTGATCTGTTCCAGGCACTCCAGGAAGAGTGGGCAGCCATCCCACAGGCACACATCAGACGTCTGATCGCATCCATGCCCAGGAGATGCCAGTCGCTGATCGATGCAAGAGGAGGCCACACGCCATACTAACGGGAAAGCCCGTACGCCAAAAAACTCTCGTGACCCAGATGCAAAACAACTGTCAATTGATTGGTTGAACCCTAAGGTATTCTTGTGTGCAATTTGAACAATTAACTCGTTAAATTTAAAAAGTTATTCAATGTCAAAATTATGGCTATGTGTGTGCCTTCAGCAGCTATGCGTTTCTTTTTTTGAAGAGTATAGCTATATGAAACGTCTTTTTGGATTGTTCGTTTGGTAGATTTATGTCATGGGGTATCGTGGGTTGACTCCCCTGCTCTGCAATAGTGGTCCACTAATGGCCAAACTTCGAGTAAAATGATGAGACTTTCAAAGGTATCAACCTTCGCTCAAGGTCACTCTTGGCAGAAATATAAATAAGGTTGGTGCTTCTATTTCAGGGAGTCTCATAAGAATTTTCAGATTGAAAGGTATAGCAACTGATTCATCTAAGTTCCGCCCACTTCCGTGAGAAAATATTATTTGACTCGCATTTTATGAGCCCCCAGCTGAACGTGATTCAGTAAACTATTAATTACAGTATATGTTTAGCTCTGTTTATTGTATTTAGAAACAAAGGAGTAATGGGGGTGCAGATATCAAATTCCCTCCCAAGTTATTAACTGAACTAATGGTCTATATTTACATATAAAACAAGAGATTTTTTAAAGATATATAGCTGGAACAAGGGTAGAGAATGAAGATGGTTCAATCAGTACACAGTTAAATAATTTAGTTTCTAGTCTAGTCTTTAAGAGAATTTGTCATCACTAGATGTAATAACTGAAAAGGTGACGATTTTATTGAAGAATTCCCTTCACTGAAGCCCTAAGTTTTGACTTAACTTTGCAGATGTCTGCAGTGAGTTTTCTCTGGACGATTGTTTTTAGTGAAGTCTTGACTGTTCCTTCTCTGCAGGAGATGAGTGATTTGGTAGCAGCACTCTCCTTGCAATGCCAGGGTAAATGCTCACATTGCCTCGTCAAGTGTCCTCGAGACCCGTCTGTTATATGTGTCTAGTGTTGAATTCTGGCAACTGGTACCAAAAACTGAGAGAAACAGAAGATCTAATCTCTCTAAAGATTCCTGTCTCCTGATCGAATCTCCTCAGCTTTTCTCCACCATTTCATCTTCCTCAGAATTTCTACTGATCAAATCTCAACCCATCGAATCGGATGAAAGTGTTTTAGGAGAGAAGAAGCTAACAAATTAATTATTTTCATATATATATTATCCACTCCCTGCTCCATATGGAGCCTGGGGTTCAAGTCCCATATTCCACAGTACATCAA
The DNA here is from genome assembly GCA_024509875.1 of Oreohelix idahoensis. Taxonomy (NCBI): domain Eukaryota; kingdom Metazoa; phylum Mollusca; class Gastropoda; order Stylommatophora; family Oreohelicidae; genus Oreohelix; species Oreohelix idahoensis. The sequence continues at coordinate 1,125,942 of JAMPIV010004781.1, read as the reverse complement.
TAAGTACTTTATAATGTCAATAGCAAATAAAAAATAGTTACAACTCACCCCAAATGGATTAAGAATTATATCTAGACTTGATGCACAGAAAGGCCGTAGTGCCGTGTAACTGTTTAAAATGCAGTCGTCCCTTGGGTGGTTAAGGTTCTAATTTAACATAAACTCTTAACTCTTCACACTTGAGTACGTTGCCTCGGACTTGTGGCTCTCAGTACTATATTTGAATTTTTATACTTCCTAATTTTAGAAGATACTCCTAGTCCTATGGCCTGTCCTGTACTGGAGTCCTTATTACTACTCTCTCTTCTGGCTTTCTATGATATCTCCTTGGCGAGATAGGAAAATGCAGTGGGGAAATCTTAATATGTGCTAGGTTTTAAGGTGAATTTTCTGGCCACACACAAATGTCACCTTGTGAGGTTCTGTTAGGTGAAAAGCCAATCATAATTAAGTTTAGTTTAAGATTATAATTTCAAACCAACCACAAGTAAGGCATTTGATTTTTAGTATAAATGTTACCCCCACTAACCATTCTGAAAGTTACTACATGACCATATAGGGCATTGCACTTTAAGTTTTATTTTTACCAAAATCATTATATCACGCGGCCTGCACAAGGGCATGCATGGTAATGAGAACTGGATTTTACGTACAAAATATCGAGTTTTTACTTGAGCTTATTTTATTAAATAATCATCGAGGTATCGATTGAGCAAGGTTTCATGACATAAAAAATGCATTTGATGTATCAAAAAGCATATTTTCTGTACTACCCCCAATCTATGATTTGCAAATTTGTGCCGAAAATGCAAGATTTGTCGCTCAATAATACCTTGGTTACGCTGTCCATATCGTGGACTATGTGGTATCGATAAAAAGGGAATTTTGTTGTCTGCCGTAATATAGCAAATTCGAAACTTTTTTTTTCCCTAGCTCTGAGTGATGTGGGTTTGAAAATTTCCGTAATTTTACGCTAACTTCCTTATAAGGAGTGGTCACGTGGTGACCTCATTCCCTCATTCCCGACCCATTCAAGACGCGTTCGTAAACACATGTTTTGATTGGTCATAACATTTTGGCTGTGTGCGCAAATGTGGAAGATAACAACGGCATCTTCCGCCCGTAAACAACTTAATTGTTTGCTGCATGGAACGTGGCGTTCGATTTTTTTCTCTTGTTTAAATTTCAGTGATTTGTGTTCTATTACTTCAAAATGGGAAGAATAGGTAAGAGATCAAACCAACTATCTGCTGCAAGATCGCGTCGACAATATGTAATTTCTAGCAATGGTAAAGGTAAGACAGAATCAGCGGTGAATGATAAGCAAACTGATGTAGTCTCAACATGGAATTTCTGCATACCAGTATCCGATAGGCCTATAGTTCAAACTGCTGATCCAGTAGTGCCGTTCACCACTGGCCCAAGTCGATCTGATATAAAAATTAACTTGAGCACGAGCAAGAATTTTGCATCTCATAATACTGTCTACGCCCAACCTAAACCTACGTACAGAACCATTGTGGACATTTCTTTCTTCAACAACCTTCTTAAACATGTGTGTTGCAATGTGTGTAAGCAAAACACATTGCAAACAAGAACTGACAACACCAAGTCAAAGGGTTTCTCTCTCTTCCTGGAAGTTGTGTATCACACATGTGAAAAAGCAATTTCTAGAACGTACACATCCGAGAGGGAACCAGAAGGCCGTGGCCCTCGGGGACATGCAATCAACAAATCTGCTGTTCTTGGTGCCCTCATGTCTGGAAAGGGGGCATCTACGTTCAATCTCTTCTGTGAGAACCTATACCTCCCTGGCCTGCACCAGAAAACATTTCATAAATATGCAGATCAAATTTTTGATCATTTGGATACCATGCACTCTACAGTATTTCAACGTGCCGTCAGCACCGTTCGAGCTGAGCATGCTAAGAGTCAGCATCGTACCATTAATAAAAAAGAAGTCATTGACATCGTTGTCAGCTTTGATGCAACATGGCTAACTAGAGGTCATAAGTCACTGATAGGTGTTGGCAGTGTTATCGACATCTTGACTGGCATGGTCATCGATACGCATGTTATGTCTTCCTTCTGTCACACCTGCGAGAATACTGGATAGTGGCAACTGAAAAATCTGCCTGACAAATTTGAAAAATGGAAAGCAGAGCACCAGAAGGACTGCTGCCGTAATTACGAAGGGTCAGCCGGAATGATGGAGGTAAAAGCCTGTGAAGTTCTCTTTCTTCGTTCAGTGGCAAATCACAAGCTACGCTACACTGTTTTTCTATCAGATGGCGATTTCAAGGCCTACAACAGACTCTGCTACATCAAACCGTATGGACCAGAAGTTGACATAACCAAAGAAGAGTGCGTCAACCATGTTGCAAAGCGATTAGGCACTGCACTGAGGACACTCATTACTGACTGCAGGAAACAAAAAGTCACCCTTGGGGGAAATGGCCGTGGTCGTCTAACATAAAATGCCATACGAAAATTGTGTATTTACTACACCAGGGCCATCCGCAAGCATAGTACAGCCCGAGAGATGAAACAAGCCATCATGGCCTCTCTCTACCATGGGTATTCGACAAACGACAAACCCCAACATAATTTGTGTCCGCCAGTCAAAGACTCCTGGTGTTTCTATCAGGCTTCCATCGCCAAATTAGAAGCTGCCGGACCACACGAGACCAAGGTTCACACTCCACTAGACTACAACCTGCTCCATAAGCACTTAGCCCCTATTTATGAGCGTCTTACTGATCAGCATCTGCTTAAGCGGTGTGAGCTAGGTGCAACACAAAATGCAAATGAAAGCCTCCACAATGTTATATGGAGTTGTTGCAGCAAGCGGAAATTTGTGTATTTAAAAAAGGTCAAATTCAGTGTCCTTGTGGCCGTTGGAGAGTTCAACTTTGGTCCATCAGCCAGTGCAGAAATAAAAAAGATGTATGGTCAAGCCTTGGACAGGTGCGATTAGGGAAACGTCTGGCCAACAGCCAAAAACATGAGGCTGACAAACTTGTAAAAAGAAGAAAGTTTAGGCAAGAGGCAAGACAAAGGCGAGAGGAGGAGCTACAGGAAGCTGAAGGAGGTGCAGCATATAGTGCTGGACAATTTTAAACACATTCAGCCCCCCAGAATGGAGTATATTGGACAAGACAAGGCACTCGGTGAATGCATTTTTCTTAAAACTAACGTTTTATTAACAAAAAATTTTATTACTAACAAACTATCTAACAGATCAGTCTGAAATTTGGCATGCATGTAGTACACATATATACCCTTAAATTGTCGCATGCTTTTTTTATATTTTGGTAATTTGCTTTGATAATTTTTTTTAAATATTTTATTTTTATTTTTTTCATTCAAATATAGTGTATTATTTTTTTTAATCATTAAAAATAGAATTTTAAACTTATCAAAAAAAAGCATGTGTAAAATTTTTTTAATTGTCAGTCACAACATGTGTGTGCAATTTGATAAAGTTTGGTCAATGAGAAACATGATTTTAGCTCTAGAAAATTGGTGAAAATCCAATTTGGCGGACTTTTTTTTTTTTTGGTTACCATGGTAACCACATGTTTTTTAACAAAATAAACTGTAGAATTTGGTTCATGGACATACACTGTGTCTATTGAGCACATAAAAAGTTTGAAAATGTTATTAGAACAAAAAGTAGTTTTCACTGTAGTTTATGCCCTTAATTGTTATCGAATCACTTTCCATCTTGTTTATTATAACAAGACGTCTTGTCGGAAGTGATTGTATCATTTCCTCGCGTCCCTGTGGCGTGATGAATGTTGGATAGAAAATTAGAAAGTAGTTCACACAAATGGAGAAGTTAACTGGTGAACTAGTGGTAGGGATGGTACAGGACAACTACGGAAGTAAACTGCACAGTTCTAGATGGTTGTGACCAAATAACCTCGAACATCACATGTTCTTGTGTCATCTTGTAATTCATTCTGTGCTCTGCACTTACTTGTTCCTACCTCTGACAGTAGTTATGACTTTTGATTCATTGTTTACACTTTCTTCCTTCAATTCTTGTCATATCTGGGCTTAATCGACCATCATTACTGATTATTGTAATCACTGACTTTCGTTTGAACCCATATTGACTCCTGGATCCTGTGTCGTTATTGTGGTCCGTTTAAATATCTCTTGTGATTCACTCACTAATTGTGGCGAAGGTGAGATAAGTAATTACTAGTCTCCTATATGTAGTAGATAATATAGGAGATAATAACAGATAACTCAATAGTTCTCCAGGAAAATTTATCTAAATAGAAGTTTAGGCTCGTGAAAGGAGTAGAAAATGCCTGGCGGAAAACTATGGGACAGAACTTAGAGAAAGCGATGGGTACGGATAATGAAAAATAGATGTCTGATCCAGATCTTTATCTCTGCCACTGCTGTCCTGAATTATCTGAGACCACTGAAATTCAAAATAGATCAGATCCGACAATGATATCTGATAGACTGTGGCTCGACGATGCACCTTCCTGACGTATAGTCGAGGATTAGAATATACTGGATGATAAGGCATAGATGTAAGGATAAGTGAAGTGAGTTCTAATAATAAGAATGGAGAATAACTGGTCACGCACTTGTTACAACATTGAAGTATGAATTTAACAATACTCTGCAGTTATATTATATAAATATAACGAATAGCATTTATTACAAAGATTTGTGTTCAACACTTTGAGATAATATAATAACCTAAATTCAGACAAGTGATCATGTTACAAATCAAATAAAACAAATGTATTAATGAGTTTTGTTTCCTCCAAATATTACATTTACTTAGACCATCCTAGACAGGGATTGTTGAGTGATAATTTTGTTAATTTTAGAGAAATGTAATTACAAAGTCTTATGTAGAGTTAAACTTTGCATTTAAATCAAAATACAAATAGCAATAGCCGTGAATTGATTTTCAGTCCCTTAGGACTTATCTGTGCTTGGCTGATCCCTTCTTAGTGTATAGCCAAAGGGTTGGGGTGACTCTCTTTCCCCCAGTCTGTTTCCACGATGGACTATCGGGACACTGTGTTTGCCTTCCTTGACAATGTGCTAAGAACACCAGCTTCTGATGCCAACAGAGACTAAATAAAATATAGATAACCGGAAACCGGTTAGAATTTTAACTATAAATCAGAGATTTGTCTTGTCCCCCGTCAGTGATTAATTACCCCTGTCTCAGAGTTTAGTGGGCGTATTACTTTTATCAGTTTTACCCCATATTTACTGTCCGTCAAAGGTTAGGACATAAAAAACTCTGACAGTTTCTGGTGCAATTGAAAAGTGTCGCACAAAAAAGCTTTGTAGAGTTCCTGGTGTCGGAAAACCTACATATAAATATACAAGGTCAGAACGACATATACAGAAGGCACAGGTCACAATATACATTTCGTCACCTGAAATACATATATTCATTAATATAATACAAATTACGTAACTCAACTCTTTGTTGAGCTCAGAACTTCACAGAACGTGTTTCTGGTCGGCGTTACCAGAGGTGGCTTTTCTATAGTTATTTCTTCTGAAGAAGCTTTCCGAATTTATGCTTTTCTTGCTAAAACATTTTAGCTAGGAATGCACTAGATAATTAACTAGTGTTTTAGAATTTGCTGTGGGCAAAGCTTACAAAACTAATTTTATAGCTTCTCTGACTTTCTCACTGATGACATGGCGCTCATTGGAGGCAGTTAGCTGAGAGTGAGGGAATATTGTATGTTCTCTATTTTTATGTGGTTTCTGTGGCTTCTTCATGTCAGCTAACAGCCTGAACAAGAAACTTTAGATGCATAAATGAGTCTCATTTGGCACGGCCTGCACGGGAAATCCAATCTTTTAATCTCAAACCTGTAAATTGAGTTCTGTCCCGGCAGCGTGACTCGCATGCCAAATCACATACGTGGGAAAGGCGAAACAATTGGATGGACCGTGAGAGAGAAAAAACTTAGGGAAACGGGCTAAATTACCTGCGTGGGAAGGGTGAAAGGATTTGAAGGGGATCGTGATAGAGAGAAAACTTAGCGAAATAGGGATAGCGAGAAAGAAAAACCAAAAACATTTAACCAAGAACAAATAATGCACGAAAAACGTCCCGTCACAGATCCGTAGGGTGAAAGGTTGTTTACGAGTGCGTAACATAATTCCGACCAGACAGTAAAGGCACGGATTACAACGTAAATAAAGTGGAGGTGGCCACAGTCAGTTGCCTTATCACTAATACGGCGCTGTTACCTCTGATTTGCTGTCTGGCCGGTTTGTTGCTTGATAGTTATTTGTTTTCACAGAAACGTGCCGGAAAATATCAATCTGGTGACAGATTAAAGACACGCACGTAAGACAACGAATGGAATTTTGTTGCACGTAAATGGTGTAATCGTTTCCGGAGCGATTTATTGTAGGCAGTAGTTACGATAGTGTACAATCTTGAAAGATATTATCAGTGATATATCTGTGAAGTGGTGAGTTGTGAACATGATCAATATCAACGGAAGAAGCAATACCTTATATGGGAGAGACTTTTGAGAATTCACATTTTATGTGTTACGTAGGAATTTTCCATGAGAGATTGGTGGGAATATTTGGTATTCAGTTCTGATATATACAAAATTATTCTGTGTTCAGTTCTGATATTAACAAATTATTTGGTGTTTTCCCAAAAAATTAACAAGTTCAGTGTTTAGTTATTATTCTGACAAAATTATTCGGTTTTCAGCCCTGATATTGATAAAAGTATTCAGTGCTCAGCAAATACACATAAGCAGTAGTATTCAATTTAACTTAGTTGCTTGTTATTGTTGAACAGGATCGACATCATTGCGCGCCGGGCAAACCCATAGGTGCTCAGTCTTCTTCAGTATATGTTGAAGAGTGTGAATGTTAACTGTTCCTGGAGCTCGCTGGTTGTACACACAACGGATGTATCCTCTCATACGTCCATCTCTGCTAGCCTTACTTTTGATGCCAAACTCCAACAGTCTTAATCTTGATGATTCATCTATTGAAGTGTCATTCTCTATCAAGCGATCACCAATTGTTTTCATATCTCTACCTTATCCATATCCAGGGTCCCCACTGTGGGTGCTCTTGATGCTAGTCTGTACGCTCTCTTATTACTGCGTATCCCTGCATGAACCATTTCCTAGGGGAATGACCAGGACAGTAGATCCACACCAGCTCCTGCAGATTCGAAGCTTCTATGATGGTTTCCATTCATGCCGTAGCCAACCATTTTGAACTTTCGAAACATGGAATCAGATGTAGCATAATTTGTCAACACAGTCTTCGTTTTATGAAAGCAGGACGAAAGCAGCGCAGACTAGGGGTATGGCATGGTGTGGCATTTTTTTCTTTTGCTTTGAAGGTACCGCCATACAGCCAAGCTTTGCACCTCTTATAGGATACGTTAGGGGGAAAGTGTGGGCAGGACAGAGAGCAGAAAAAACATGGCGATCTGAAAATTGCAATTTCGGGAAAGAAAATTAAAAGCTACAATAGTATGCAGTGTATAATACTGATGAATATGTTCGAATTTGTGAGAGGATATTTTGATTAATGAAAATCCAGAAGGAAGATGCGAGGACGTGAGTAGTATTAAAGAAATTTAAAGTTTTGCTTATTCTTCACATCTAGTACGATCAAAACGATAGACTTTAGAAAATCCTAATAAATACATGCCTTAACAGATTTCGATATAAATCATATGACATGATAGCTCCCAATAAGGAAAAATAAAAGTAGGTGGATAAGAACGGGACAGTTGACAGTGTTTAGTGGTACGGAGGAAAAGTTGGTGGGATACATGCACATAGTCACTCAGAAAGGATGGATTCGTGAGAAGAAAGATGTACCCAGCCGAGTAAGCTCTCCGATACGCCCGCGCTAGCAGTATATAAAGGATCAGCGCTGGATTTGAAAACACACAGATCAAGACAGCACTATAACCAGCGTCCTTTTCAGGACGTACACAGCGCTCACCCAACAGATCATTATACGTTAGCAGTATACCAAAATGACTCGTACCAAGCAACAAGCTAAAAAGAGGAAAGTCTATACAAGCCCTCAAACACTTGTCAGCAGCATCAAGCAAGAACCTACAAAGAGCAAACAGAGGCATCCAGAGAGCACGTGTACTCCTAGCGTCGTGGCCAGTCCTTCTCAGAAGACGAACAACGTAACCTCTGATACTACGACCGATGATCGACCCAAAGATTCGAAAGCAGATGACAAACAAGCTCCGAAACCAGACTTAGCAACATCACCGCTGAAACAAGGTGTCGAGGCGGTAGCTACATTGTGCAGTGACAAGGCAACATCGAAGACAGAGGGTAACAAAGCATTGAAACCAACAAAATCAATTCACCGACAAAACGAGATGTCATTGTCGAGTCTCCATCATACAGTGACCAGCCAACTCCGGTGAAACTTGACCAGATGCAGACGAGCCAGAATGCGAATCCGCCCCGCAGACCGCACACTCAATCGGAGACAGAAGTTGGAACGTGCCAACTTCGCAAGCAACAAAATGCCGTCTCTAACGTGGTACTACAGGAGAGGATTGTTAAGATCACACAGATGCCTGGAGGTGAGGCCTCGCTCAGGGCCCTACCAGATGAAAAAGTAATCACTATCCTAGAAGCAATAACTGGTAAGAGAGGCATCGCTAAGGTACGGAGGCACGAAAAGGGAGTTGTGCTTTCGCTCAACAGCACGGAAAAATCAACTGCACTGATGACAGAACTGGAGGCAGGACCGAAAGAATTCATGCTGCCTCACCAGATAAAAGTAGTGATGGAGACCAACAAGACTACAAAGAAGTTTGTCGTAAGAGGGGTGGACACCAGATGGCCCGCAAGCGAGGTTCACAACAAACTTCAGACCGAAAACGCAGACATCAAATTCACTCAGGTCGAAAGGCTAAAAACATGGAACAACAAAGACACAAACCTGATTGTGGTAACCGTCGAAGGGCCGACAAGACCTGAGAAACTGACGCTCGAAACTATTTCAAAAAAGACAGAGGCTTTTATCCCGCCGGTCATGCAGTGCTCTAACTGCCAGCAGTTTTCGCACACAAAGAAAACGTGCAGGAGAGATGCAGTTTGCCGGTATTGTGCGGGTAGTCACAAATATGGCGACTGCCCCAGGGCAAAGGAGGACCGCAACTTCAAAGAAACTAACGCAAACCGTACCTGTGCAAACTGCCACGGAAACCACGGGGCAAGGTACAGAGGATGCCCTGTGTTCCAGGAAACTAAGAGCATCTTGAAGGAGGCCGTGTCTAAAAACATACCCTTCAAAGAGGCCAAACACAGAGTGACTGCGGATGCTGCAGAAAAACAGCGCACGATTGACAGACGACAGCTACACAAGCTGACCGCTGAAATCAACGAAATGAAAAGGAAACTGCAGAACGAAAACAGAAGCAAGCAGGCTCCCGAAGACGACAAGGACAGAGGTGAAGACGTAATAGATATGCAGAGCGTCAGAGAAATGGTACAGAGCGCCCAGGCAATGCTACAGGAAATAAAATCCATCAAACACGAGATAGAAGTCGACATCGCCAAACTCACAAAGCTAAAAGAAGAGAACGAAGAAATCCTCCAAAGAATTGAAACAGAGAGAAGGATCGTTGAGGATATCCTTACAAAAACTAGAGAAAAAAAACAAAGAAACGAAAGACAAAATGAGAATCGAAATCGTACAACAAATGATACGCAATCAAGAAAGAGCACGTGCAGCCATGAATGAGGCCCTACCAAACACACTATAAAGACAGTCATGGGACAACGCACAACGAATCAGACAACAACGAGAAAGGACCAAGCAGACAACTAGTGGTCCGTTGCAGTCAAATAGTTGAGGCAGGACATAAAAAACACCATAAGCGCGACACGGCACCACAAACGGACAAAGAGGAACCCAGACAGCCAGCTAGTGGTCCTTTTCAGGACCGATCACCTCCAGGACTACGAACGAGATACCAGTGAAGACGATAACACCCTATATACCCCAATTATAACCAAACTTTCAGGTTGAACAGGGTATTACAGCAGCATAGTAGACAAAAACAACAACAACAACAACAATTTGAAAACACACACTAACACAAAATCCGCCAGAGTGAGAGACTGAGGAGAAAAGTAGCTGCCAAATTAATACTATCCTATCTGGATGCAGTGCAGACATACTTCACTACAAACCAGTCCTACACTGAGCTTATATCGATTCTAGAGGGTATGAAGGTTTACTAAAGCTATTTGTTGTGAATAATATAATTTTATTTCAGGGTTTGTTGAAACATAGAGTCTTTCAGACCAAATATTTGTTTATACGGGTATGCTGGATGAAGATTGAAACCAACCAATATAACCTAACCAGACCTTGTCTGGGCTAACATAACAAGTCCTTGTCAGGACTATATAACCATGCTAGTCCTTGTCTGGGATATTATAACTTACCAGCAAGTACATCACTGACTTGGGAGGTATAGGGGGAAGGCAAAGGTTGCATCATACCCATGAGATTATATTATTTGATTTATTTTTGTATATTATTATTTGACATGTTCCACAAGTAGACACTTGTCTATCATACTAAACCTGACCTTATACTGAACCATGTATCATTCATCCAATACGCATACACTGAGACAAATTCGCCTCATGAACAGTAAAGAATATGTGTACTCCATACCACAGAATAGCCACATATTATTCCTTGTTCCAGGTTCATATTCGAGTCTTGATCAGAAGCCAGTCAATCCCGGTGCCTATATTCTCAAGGAGCACAGTGATTGAATCTGTACCAGACCTTAGTTCTCCTCAGTCATTGGGTGGGCTAAAGGAACAGACTGTCAGGTGTGTCACACCAGTGAAAGGACATTGTATAGCAAAAGATGAGTATAGTAAAACCATTCCGGTGATTCTGTGAGCAGTCAAGAACGATAGTCTATGATGATAAACGTTACTAAAGTCCAGGATAGTTGAAGACTAGTACCAAAACTTGTGTGGAAGACATTTTAGTGTAATTGAATTGGAAAATCCAAACTTTTATTTTATATATACAGTATATATAAATGTACAATCATCAGCTGTAATATACTTATCCATTGAACACCATCTTCCAACACTCACCATTCATTACAGAATTAGATAGAAGTAAATAAAGAGGATATATTAATTGTATTCCACAGCATTATTCACTTACTAAAGTTTTGTTGAATTATTATCACTTGAGGTCACACAGCAGGGTGGCGCAGTCAGGTCTGACTGTTCTGTTCAGTTCCAGATACTTTCACAGCCGTGGCTATCGAGTGATAACAATGTACTTCTCTGTCACAGGGACCTCACACATTCTGGAGAGTAGTATTATTCTATTTCTTCTCCAGCACTATCATCACATATCTGAAAAACCCTTACGCTACATCAGAGTCTAACACAATGTCGCTTAAGAACAAATTTTATATAAAACAGTGCATTTATTCTAGTAGAAAGAAATTATAGCCAGCTCCAAACTCAGAAATGAGGTATTTGTGGAAATGTAGTCCAAATGACAAGAAGGGACATGGTACGCAATCAGACGATACGTCTTAGCATCAAAACCCAGCCCACGCCGACCCGAGTGGAACAGTCCCAGTTGCGTGGTTTGGTCGTTTCTGCAGAATGGAAGGAGACTGGCTACCACGACAAACATTGGAAACCAAGAACCAGGGATCCAGACCTCTAGGACGATTCAGGAGTTCGCACGGAGGACAACATTAGACAATCTCTGAAGGACCGAGGACTGGACTAAAACCAGGTTAAAAAGAAGACAGCCGGTAGGATAGCATGGCGCTCTCTCTGGCTAACCTCTACACCCCAAGGTAGAAGAGGAATTACTAAGTAAGTAAGTGAGAAATTAAAGACTAATAGGCAAGAATGACTATGGAAATCGATATAGACAATGGCGGATAAGTGCTCGATTGAGCAAACAGCACAATGTCTGTTTGATTTAATTCGCATTCCTGACACATTTCGTCGTCAGGATTTTTAGTTTCCCAGGTCAATATAAGTGATGGGCTGGAAATGTCAAATGCGCAATGAAGCTGTCTGGAATACTGAAACTTGTCATTAAAGTTATTTTTCTGAGGACCTGTTGCGAGGTTGAGAACATGTTGTTTTTGTATATACTTGAAAGAAGAAATGATGCGGTACATGCTTCGTTGAAAAGAAGGATGGGGTAATTTGTATTGTTGAGATAAAAAGTGGGGTAATATGTGTGTTGTTGCATAAGGAAATGTTGGAGTATGTGTGTTTTTTACTGCGGAAATAATGGAGTGTCTCTGTTGTTACATAACGAAGTATGTGTTACTTGATAAGGAAATATTGGAGTGTGTGTTGTTGGATATGGAAATACTATGGCATGTATGTTCTTGTTTAAGGAAATATTGGAGATCATGTGTTGTTGGATCAGGACATTTTGAATCATATGTGTTGTTGGAAACGGAAATATTGAAGCAAGTGTGTTGTTGGATAAGGAAGTATTGAAGCATATGTGTTGTTGTATAACGACATAATTAAGCAAGTTTGTTGTTGGATGCGGATATTCTGAAGCATATGTGTTGTTGGAGATGGAAAAATTGACACGTGTGTGTTATTAGATAGAAAATATTGAAGCAAATGTGTTGTTGATAGAGGGAATGCTCTCGCATCCGTTGGCTTAGGAAATGGTGAAATATCTGTGCTGTTAATAGAGGAAATTGAGGCATATGTGTTGTAGACAGAGGAAATACGAGTACACGGGTGTGTGTGTGTGTTACTGAGAGAGAAAATTATGACACATGTGTGATGTTGGAGAAGGAAGTATAAGACTCTGCGTGTTGTGTTGACAGAGGAAATGGTGGCACAAGTGTGTTGATAAAAAAGCTAAATGATTTTACACGTGTGCTGTTGAAAGAAGAATTTTTATTATTTGCTTGTTGCTGTAATGGGAATGAGGAATATACGTGTGTTAATCTAATGAGACAAGTGTAGTGAAGTGAATCCGTATGATAACTCGCTCAAATTCCCCGCTCAAAACAAACTAGCTATCGTATTTTTAAATCTATAAATAACTACAGTATTTGAAATTTTTCTGAGGGGCAAGTCAAATTTACCGCCAACAATTTATCTAGCATATTTGAATTTTTATAAGAAACAAGTAAAAAGTTACCGCCCACACCAAAAAATTATCGCAGAGCATAGTACAAAATTTAACAACCAATCAAATCGTTTCCATATTTTGTAGTGGTAAGAAAATTTTGGTTGACGCGAAATAAATGCCTATTTTGTGTTTTTGACCGAACGTAGATAATTTATTTCTTAATAACTAAAGATACTTAAAATGAAAGGGATATCTCAAATTATAGCGCTGATATTGCTTAACATATACACATAAAGATTCCCTCATAAAAAAATTTTTATGGTAGTAGAAAATTTAATTTAGTGAGATTTTCACATCAGGGTAAGGCCCAATTTAATTACAAAAAAATTACCCACATTTGAATGCAAAGGAATAACTAAAGGAAAACTATATAGAACGATAGAGAAAAATTGGCCGTTTAATTATCACTTTTGATAATTAAAATCGGTCTACATATAACTGAAATATAAAATGTTCAAATTTAGTCAGATCATACAGACACGCTTAGAATCGCATAAATACTAGAATCAAAAATTAACTTTTTGACTTCTCTCTGATTGGCCGGGTGTATTGCTATAAATAGTAACAAACTTTTGTAGTTTTTCGCCATTGAAATCATAAAAATCACACTGAGCTGACGTATACAAAAAGACTGTAGACCAAGCCTTTGCCGGTTGGACTGGTAGAGCGGACTAAGAACCCATTTACAGCCAGTCAGCTTGAGTGTGTGTGTGAACTTATTTACCTGAGGGTAAGATTGATAATTTTATTTGCATACTTTGTTGAAGAATTGACCTGTAAAGTAAACAGGCTATATGTGTGCCATATTTGTTCGAAAGTGTAACTGACGATAAGATGTGTTGGGTCACGCTGACCTACGTAGGAATGTGTGTAGTAGCAGACTTGTTCGACTTGAAAAATTGGTGTATAGTGTTTGTAAATTTACGACAGTGAGTGTTAGAAGCGATTTAATTTAGTATTTTCTTCTGGAGTGACACCCTGTTCATAGATGATGCAATAAACATCTAGGGAAGGTTAGAATGAAGTAATCAACAGGTCACATGCTGTATTGTACTTGCCATGATTATTGTATGGAAGCCAAACATGGACGAGGTTACCAAGCCTTGATGAACCCAGAGAAAGAGTTATGGCATGAAAACTGATGATAGACAACGGTATTCAACGTCTTGTGCAACTTGTTAGCACAAATGCCTGACCCTGGTGAGTTTTAATATTGTTAGGGGTGAATTAATTGAGGCAGATCTCTACAGGGAATGGATTGTCCTTCTATTCCAGGTTATATCACGAATTTACCTCGTGGCTGCAATTTCTTGAGAAGAAGAGCGTGTGGGAGTTGAGAGCTCCATCTAAAGACTGAAGATAGACCCCATCTTCTCAGCCAGGAGTCAACGTGAGTTGGTGATCCTGACTACTTATTCAAAGAACTGAAGCAGCAAATCATTCGGTGTATTAAGTCCTTTAGAAAGCAGTGCATACGTATCCTGACTAATGCGAGCTAGGAGTGCTGCTTTGTAAAGGAATAATATTTGAAGTATGAACTGCAACTTATTATTTATAATTCTTTATGATGACCATGTGTAAACTGTTCTTGTATGGAATCGATATATATAAATTATGCAACGATAGTTATTAGGGGTATATGTCAATTATCTCCGAAATACTAATTAACTTACAACTTGAAACTCACTGTCACTGTAATAATCTGCATTCCCGGCAACTAACAAAAATTAATCACAAAAAAAAACTAGACGGACACAGCCGATTTTTACAACTCGAGAGCTGCAAGACCACCGCACGCATGTTCGTATTGTATTGACGTATCTGGCCATGACCCCGATCCACACAAACCAGTCTTCAAACGTAAAACCGAAAGGTGCAGCACGCATAGTGACGGAATTATCCGAGAAACTTCGGGCGATTGCTACCAACCAAAAAAACTGCACTATAAAACGCGTCTGGGAAACTGAAACTAGATATACTCGTAGATTCTATGCGGGAAAATCCGTTATCCTGATGCGTGCGGTCCGAAAGCAGAACATTATAAGAGAAATATTTTATAGAATAATACATTACATTTTTATTTTCCTTCGGGCATAGGTGTGCGCAGCACGCAAAGCACACATAGAGAATACGCCACTGTTAGAAAGGCAATGGCGATTCATCCAACCTCATTCACCCGATAAAACTTAACCACTGTGGGATGATGAAAGTAGTAGACCTTGCAGTGTAAGACTGGTAGCAGTATAAATATTAAGAACAGTAACAGTACGTGTAGTCATTCCAGTGACCCTTTAAAAGAAATGGAACAGAGTTTCCAAATTATTTATTTCATTATGTAAATAACCTTTCTTGATTTTGATAATTCCTGACCCAAAAGATTGAGGTTCAGGAAAATTAAATTGTACATAAACTTTCATACAGCCTTGCTTAATTAATTTTTATTAAGTTGAAGTTCTGTTTGAAATTAATCATTAAATAAAGTAAATACATTTCCCCTAGACCCGTAGCTAAATCATTTGGGATCAGTAGAGGTAGCGGTTAGGGACTCAGAGATCATCATCATCTACTCTGAGAACTTACATAGCTTGACCCCATCTTGATTGTCTATACAAACTTGCTCTTTTCAGAGAAGGGGGTATTACTTATAAGACCAGTCTCTTATCTGGCACTATCCTGGTATCCTCTGATACACCTATTTTTCCAGGATAGCCTATACATTTAGTAACATCAAAACCTCTTATGACAACAAAAGTATGTAGTTTTGTTGTTGTTGTTTTTTTAAATTTTTTCGCTTGTTACTTCGTAAAATGTATCCTTATATTTGTATGTTGTAGTTAGTTATTGTATGTGTGCTGTCAAGCGGTTCTTCTCAAGCACGGCTTCATAATAATTGACACTGGTCACCATCTGATCTTCCACTTCTATACCTTGTATTTCGTCTCCATTCCCACCCTCTCCTGTGTACTCGAATACAAGAATGTTAAAACAGCATCGATCTCAAACACCTTTCATACGTGGTGTCATCGTATGGTTACAACACCGCTCTGGCGACCGGGTGATACAGGATCAAACCCGGGCGACGGCATTTGAGGATTTTTCGTCGACCGGGATTTGGACTGGATTAACTCGAGACCTGGCGAGAACATTTGAAGGAGTGTCGTCGACCAGGGACTGGCGGCTCCTGAGCCGACCCAGCTGCAATGGGTACCTCCGAAATCGGAGAGTATTTGCCTGAATGGCGAGGGACACTTGTCTCTGTACAAGAAATAAAGGGATACTCACGTAAAATCAATGTCAGATTAGACATAAATAATAACCTGAGATTTCGCCTCGAGTATTAGCGGGCGTACGAAAAAAAAAAAAAAAAAAAAAAAAAAAAAAAAAGTGGTGTTTGTATGTTATTTTTGTTTCACTCGCTTTTCAAATGAATAATAGAAACTGACAATATAGTCACATAATGAATACAACGACAGCAAAGAAGTTACAGACTTTCATAAATGTTTGTTTGCATCGAAGAGAAGGTTTTAAATGGCTGAATATGGTCATTAACATAAAACTGACGGAACGAACTAAACAAATATAGGTAGAAAAAGATGAGTCTTGGAAGGACATGCATTGAATAAACTAGCTGATAGAATTACATTGCAGTCTTTAGCCTGGAATCCTCACGAAAGGAGAAATAGAAGACGAATGGAACACCTGGGGCTGTGAAATGAATACATAATTTATAGGAATAAAGAGAACATGGAAAGTTCTTCAATGGATGGCACAAGACAAAAGGCCTGGCTGGCGTGAACGTTGAAGGTCTATGCTCCAGAGGACATTGACAGGTATCTATCTATCTATCTATCTATCTATCTATCTATCTATCTATCTATCTATCTATCTATCTATCTATCTATCTATCTATCTATCTATCTATCTATCTATCTATCTATCTATCTATCTATCTATCTATCTATTTATCTATCTATCTATCCATCTATCTATCTATCTATCTATCTATCTATCTATCTATCTATCTATCTGTTTCTGCATGTCTGTTTCTGTCTATCTGTATGCCTGTTCGACCAGTATCACGCAGACACAAATTTCATGAGGAATATTTTGTCATAACCAGGACTTTTTGAATGCCTTTGGCTAGCATTTGAGAGGCTGATGTACATGCATTCTCACTGGAAGGTTGTCGGAAATGCCATGACGTAACCAACATGAGGTATTGGTAGTACCTCTGGTTAAGGAGCTGTCATGCCCTTTTCAGGGCAGCTCGGCCACCTTTGGTCCAAACCTGGCATTCAGCTCTCACCTGTGGCTCCTCGTAGCTGTCAGCATGCGACAGCGGCCACCCCCCGGGAAACGGCTTTGACAGGCCGGCTAAACTAGGTGAGGGTAGCCGACTGGTTATAAACCTTCGGTGAGTTAGGGTCTGCCTACCCATGCATGCGAAGACTGGATTCGGTAGACTGCGCGGAAGAAACCACCTGTTGGTTCAACGGGCATGACGGCGATTACCAGCAACGCGCTGTGGAGCGTAAGGAGCATGGCGAGGCACGTAGAAAGCCATGGTCATCCACTGCACCTGACTTCATCTCCAGTCGTCTTGACTTGTCTTGCCACTGGATTAAGATGGACCCAGGCGAGAGAGTGAGGTCGACGAATTGCGCAACTCTTCCTCACTTTAAACCAAATCACTGCGCAAGTCACTCTTTCATCCACTCATCCACTCATCCATCCACTCACAACAAGTCCTGTGGCGATGGGCGAGCGGCGAAGCGGCAGGCGTGGGTGCGCTGGCAGTCGTAGTCGCAGACCTACACACAGGCAGCTCAGGCCATATGGTCGTCTTCCACTGATCGGAGCAGCAGTGGGATTCGGCAGCCCCCTGAGTGACTGAGCAGCCCTCTTTAGGAAAGCACTGCTCACCTCCATGGCATGAGGAAGGGGCTAGAAAAGGTGCCCTAAACATTGCCTGCTCCACCATTACCTAACCAGCTTACCGCGGTTGGTGGGTACCCTACTTCAGCGGGCGACACATAAGAAAAAGAAAGGACAGATTTTTCCCCCTCATTCTAGGCGCATGGAATGTGCGCACTCTACTCGACAAAGACTTTAACACAAACAGACCCGAGAGGCGAACTGCCCTGATTGGGAGAGAACTGGCCAGATACAACATTGACATAGCAGCACTGAGTGAAACTCGACTTGCAGGCGAGGGCCAACTTTGCGAAAAGGGTGCAGGTTATACATTCTATTGGAGCGGAAGAGGAACTGAAGAAAGACGAGAAGCAGGGGTTGGATTTGCAATCAAAACAGCAATTATTGGCAAGCTAGCGGAGCCCCCAAAGGGAATAAATGACCGACTCATGACGGTCAAGATCCCGCTGCTTTATGGAAGGAAACATGCCACCATCATTAGCGCGTATGCACCAACTATGACAAACCAGGATGACGTCAAGGATAAGTTTTACGAAGAACTACATGCAGTCATTGCATCAGTTCCCAAAGCAGATAAGCTTATTATTCTTGGTGACTTTAATGCAAGAGTAGGCTCAGATAACATCTCCTGGAATGGCACTATCGGAAAGTACGGCGTGGGTCGCTGTAACAGCAATGGACTTCTTCTCCTCCAGACTTGCGCAGAACATAACCTCCTTGTCACCAACACCATTTTTCGACTTCCTATCCGCAACAGGACCTCCTGGATGCACCCTCGCTCGAAGCATTGGCACCTAATTGACTATGTAATTGTTAGGAAGAAGGACAGGCAAGATGTCCGGGTGACCAAGTCCATGTGTGGTGCCGAATGCTGGACTGATCATCGCCTCATTGTGTCTAAACTTAAAATTCGTATCCAACCTGCCAGGCGCCCTCAGGGAAAGAAAACTCAAAAAAGGCTGGATATTACCAAACTAAAGAAGACAAAAATTAAACAGTCATTCACTGACACCCTAGAAGACCGTCTCAAATCTATCTCGTTAGACGGCCAAAGTGCGGAAACAAATTGGACAGCCCTAAGCGAGCAGATCTACAACACTGCTACAGAGGTCCTGGGTCCCGCCATCAAGAAACAAAATGACTGGTTTGATGAGAACTCAGATGATATAAAGAAGATGTTGGCTGAGAAACACCATCTCCATAAAGCATATTTAAATGATCCAAAATCTACATCCAAGAAAGACGCTTTCAACAACATGCGTAGAATCGTCCAACATAAACTACGCCAGATGCGGGATTCATGGCTGAGTAATAAAGCAGATGAGCTCCAAGGCTTTGCTGACAGCCATGACTTGAAAAATTTTTTACCATGCACTCAAAGCGGTCTATGGTCCAACATCATCAGGATCATTTCCCCTCCTTAATGCAGATGGAAAAACACTAATTACAGACAAGGAAAAAATTCTCCAACGCTGGGTCGAACACTTTAATAATATTCTGAACCAGCCATCATCTATTAACGATGAAGCCATCAACCGACTGCCCCAAATTCCTATAAATGAAGCACTAGATGTTATACCGACTTTGGAGGAGACTCAAAAAGCGATTCGTCAACTTTCTAGTGGAAAGGCCCCCGGCTCCGATTCAATTCCTGTTGAGGTCTATAAAGATGGCGGTACAGTTCTGATAGAGAAACTTCACATGATCTTCCAGCAAATGTGGCAGAGTGAAACCATCCCACACAATCTCAAGGATGCGTCAATTATACATCTTTATAAACGTAAAGGTAATCGCCAAGACTGTAACAATCATCGAGGCATCTCACTACTATCAATCGCTGGGAAGATATTTGCCAGAATCCTTCTTAATCGCCTTACGGCTCATCTTGACAAAGGTCTTCTACCTGAAAGTCAGTGTGGATTCCGGAAAGAACGTGGAACCACCGATATGGTGTTCGCTGCAAGACAGCTTCAAGAAAAATGCCAAGAACAGCACTGTGACCTGTACACAGCTTTCATCGACTTGACAAAGGCGTTCGACACGGTCAGTAGAGAGGGTCTATGGAAGATCATGGCAAAATACGGCTGCCCAAAGAAATTTATCTCAGTAGTGCAGCAACTGCATGATGGAATGCAGGCTAGAGTTCAGGAAAACGGTGAGCTGTCGGAGCCTTTCCCCGTCTCAAATGGAGTTAAACAAGGGTGTGTACTTGCACCGACGCTTTTCAGTATCATGTTTTCTGCTATGCTGACTGATGCTTTCAGAGACGGGGACACAGGAATCGACATCAGATATCGTATTGATGGAAAATTGTTTAACCTTAGGAGGCTTCAAGCAAAAACCAAGGTCAAATCACACACCATCAGGGATCTTCTGTTTGCTGACGATTGTGCCCTCAGTGCTGGCTCAGAGGCTGATCTGCAGCGTAGCGTTGATAGATTCTCCGAAGCCTGCTCCAACTTTGGGCTTACCATCAACACGGGGAAAACAGAAATCATGTACCAACCAGCTCCTGGCACAATTTATACTGAGCCAGTCATCAAGGTAAATGGTGAGAAACTGAATGTTGTGAACAGGTTCACATACCTTGGTAGTACACTATCCCAGAACATCGTCATTGATGATGAGGTGAACACCAGGATCTCCAAAGCCAGCAGCACATTTGGCAGACTATACACCAACGTTTGGCATCGAAGTGGCATTAGTCTACAGACAAAGCTGAAGGTATACAGAGCTGCGGTGCTTCCAGTGCTGCTTTATGCATGTGAAACATGGACTGTATACAGGCGCCACGTAAAAAAAGCTCAACCACTTCCATACAGTCTGTCTCAGGAAGATAATGAACATCAAATGGCAAGACAAGATCCCAGATACCGCCGTTCTTGACAGAGCTGGTATCCCTAGCATCGATACTATTCTGATGCAGTCACAGATTCGCTGGGCAGGTCATGTAGTCCGCATGCCAGACCATCGACTGCCAAAGATACTCTTTTATGGTGAGATGCAGAAGGGTAGACGCTCCCATGGTGGCCAGAAAAAAGCGCTTCAAAGACACGCTTAAGGCTTCATTAAAAACCTTTGACATAAACCCAGACACATGGGAAGCTGCTGCGCAAGACAAAACTGCCTGGCGCACATCTCTTCGTAAAGGTGTAGTGGCATGCGAATCTTCCAGAAGAGCAGCAGCGGAACAGCGGAGACAAGCTAGAAAAGATCGTGAAATAAAACCTTCACATGAAGCAAACATTCCCTGCCCACACTGTCCGAGATCCTTCCAGGCCCGCATCGGGCTCATCAGTCACCTTCGTACTCATAGACTATCCTAACATCCTAATAATTGGATGAACAGAGTGGTCTTCATCACCTGTGATGGACGAACAACAACAGCGATAAAATCATTAATTATATGTAATAAAGTCATAATAATATGCATAGAATTAGTAAAGTTGTAACGCGTCTTCTTCCCTGCGCCAGAAAACGCATTGATTTAAGTACCGTACGTAGTCTAAAACCTTAGTGCAGCGCTAGTAGTATTGGACTTTATAACGCGCCCGTCAAGGGTTAACGATAAAAATTTGAAAAATCTACAAGCGTAGTGGTTCCAGGAAAGATAGACAGAATAAAACACACGAACGCATAAGATTGAGAGAGCGGACACATGCTGCCGGCTTTTCAAGTGTTAGAAGTTTGAATTAGCTACTCAGGCCGACAGTGCGATACGATGGCGTTAGCTTGTGTCGAAAACGATGTCGCGAGCTTTAAAATTTAATAATAAACCGCCAAGTCCAATATATTTTCTAACAAAAGGAACACTGTAAAATCATATATACACACACGCATAATTACTTCCTGCCGGGAAAAAGGAAGATCTGCGATGATTTTTATAACATTCAAGTAGTTGAGACTTAGAAAACAACGAACACCAAAATGGAAAATATATTGAATTCTTTATTATTAGGTTTAAGATAATAAAAGTTAGCTAGTCTTAGAGCTGGTCTTGTCCTGATGGGTAATATGCTTTCGAATAAAAAATCCGACAGATAGAAATAAAGTTATCTACGAAAGACTATATTTGTTCGTACAGACAGACCAACACATGCTCGTTTGGACTTGCACTAACGGTAACATTTTTTGACGCGTCCTTGAAAAAGGCAAGAAAGGGTACATGTAGAAAGGGGTAGAAAAGGGGAGAAAAAATTATGGGATGGCTCAAACTGAATATGTTTTTTTTGGTAGTGTTAGGCCAAAACCAAGTTTAATTTTGGTGAATGCCAAGTTCGGACGGACAGACCGACAGAAGTACACTAACATTGGACCGAAATTGGACCTTAGATTTAAAAATTTGAATGCAAAATCTTAGTAGTAGATCCCATTGGTCAAAACATTTCATATTATTGAGTACATTCAAAGGCTTGACGCCATTTGTAGAAGATAGTCCCTAGAGCAGGACGTTGTGTATTTCTGGAAAAGTGATTAGCCTTATTAAAGCAAATATATATTAAAGTAATAGGCATCACAGTTCAGCCAACAGTACATCTGGAGTCTGCTAGTCAACGTACCATTGTGTTTTTTCATTGAATTTCTGGTAAGACCGACATTATTCATATATATTTTGTTTAAAAATGTGAGTGAGAGATGCTGCCATCACGACTGTAAGTAATCAGGTCCCAAACTGATTTAGGCAGGGCCTGAAGGTATATTTAGGCTATAACACATTGCCAGTTTTGTAAATGCACATGTTTTGTGAAATAAAAAGGTTTTCTTAGGTGACCAGAGGGACACAGCTCACCTATCCCATTGTATGGCAGAAAAGACAGATTAATAATATTATTGCAGATGCAGTACCGCCTTTGTAGGAGAGACATGTGAACAACACTGGTGCACTGTGGAATGGATGTGCTGGATTGGTCCATTAGATATGACCCAGCTCTTTATTTCTTATGTATTCTCTTTTGTATATATAAAACACAGTTGAAGTAAGATATCAACAAGGAGACATTATTTCATTGTTACAGGGTTTTTATCTGGCACTAGTCCGGTGCCAGATGTCTAGGAGAAGCAGTGAGAAGTCGTTTCATGCACAGTAGTGACAGGGACCTGCAGAGTCTACCCTGTTACTTTTGGCCATTATCATAGCGAAATCATGGAACACCAAGTTTACAGACTGTTCAAGTGTGCCCAGATAAGTAAAATATCTGGCACCCTAACTCTACATCAGCTTTAAGGCCAGCACACCCCTGTATAACAAGAATAAACTATTTCCCCAGAGAACTTAACAGTGACATTGTATATTAAAGAGACTGGGAGTGATTATAGAATCCCAAACCGCCATCCAGTATTAGAAACCAGTAATAGACAAATTTTAGTAACACTATTAGGATAGTTTAACAGTATTTGTTTGGACACTTGTCCCTTTGGGTCTAAAATTTACATTTTGTATATATATATATATATATATATATATATATATATATATATATATATATATATATATATATATATATATATATATATATATATATATATATATATATATATATATATATCTTGAATTCTTTTCATTTTAAAGTCCTGACCAGAAGAATACTAGGTTCAGGACCAAATAAATCATACAGAAAATTATTAATTGTACAAATTTATCCCAGGTGTTATTTCCTTTAATCATAGACCTTAATACTTGTTTGTATAGATGTGTATTATTGTTAAAATACCATCACACCACACTTGCATATCCCTAGACATTAGACGTAGCTATCATTCATACTAGTCAAGAATAAGTCTGTTTGTGGCCATAAGGTGGTAGCAGCAAGGCACCCTGATAACTCAACCCTAATTTTGTTAGCATCAGGGACCTTCACAGCTGGCCTCATTCAGTACAATAAGGAAACATATCAACAACATTTCATAACATCAAAATCCACAACAATAAATTGGGGTCTCTTCTTCCGGGATTTGAACTTGGTAGTGGTTTAGAAATTTAAATATTGTAGCACAAGTGTCCCCAAAAGTTATAAAAGTATTTAAAAGGGAAAATAAAAGCTGATGAACTTTTAAGAGCCAGTAATTAGTTAATTGATTGGTTAATTAATTAGTTAGAGTTTGTACTCTGTTAATTAAGAGTTTTGAAAATTGTATTAGAACATTTTAAAGATTGATATTATGGCAGACCTAGCAAAGTTCAGATCTGCTGCTGTGCTGGCTGCAAAAGAGATGAATATGGATGGACCAGAGTTGGTCCAGTATGTAACCTCAGAGGTTGATAAATTTATTGAACGTGAAGAAAAAGGATTAGAAAAAGAGGCTGAAAGAAAATTAGAGGTTGAGAAAGAAATTGGAGGCGGATAGGGAGGCTGAAATAAAGCGGCTCCAAATTGAAGAAAAAAAGGCGGAAAGGGAAGCAGAAGAAATAAGACTGGAAGCTGAAAGGGAAGATAAGCGATTGGCTACAGAAAGGAAAGCTGAAAAGCCGGAGAAGAGATTACAGAGGGAGCACGAGCTACGACTAAAAGAGTTCGAATTTCAAGGCCATGCTTCTGAAAATGGTGCCAGCCCTTCTACCTCCGATGCCACTGCTAGTCAAGGATCCTCAACTTCAGCTATGGGGTTCAATTTAGACCATTTTGTTGAGAGGGACGATGACATTGAGTCATTTTTGTCTAGATTTGAGGTTTTAGCCACCACCTATGGGTTGGAGAAGGAAAGGTGGAGTTTAAAGTTATCTCAGGGTCTTAGGGGAACATCTTATGAAGTGTTTGCTAAGATGAGCAAAGACGACCAAGAACGGAGAATTTTACAGGAAAAAGTTTAGAAATGCCAAGCTACTGTCGGGTGAGACCTATCACCAGTTCTCTGCACGTTTAGAGACGTACTTGGAGAAATGGACTGCTCTGGGGAAAACCCAAGATCTTAAAGAGATGATCCTTATTAAGCAATTGAGAGATTCCATGGCTCCAGACTTGAGAAAGTTTCTCATGGAACAAGGTGCAGAGAGGCTGGGTGAGTTACTTAATGTCGCTGAGAGGTATCAGGCAGCCCAGGCAGAGGTAGCTGGCGCTAAAAAGAAACAGATTGACAATTATAAGGCTCCACAAAACTCTAATAGATTTGATAACAATGATCAGGGGAACAAAGGTAAGCACAATTTTGATAGGCCACGCAATGATTTTAGAAACAAAAACCCACAATTCAATGATAGGAAATATGATGAAAGAAAACCTTTTCATCAAGGTAGATTATATTATAAATGGTGTAAGAGGGAAGGTCATGACATCAAATTTTGTCATAAGAAAACTTCTGGATTTGCTGCTATGAAGATGGGGAACAAGGGGAAAAAGGACAAACCTACTGGACAGCAGGAACATTATCACCCCCCAGTGTGTGAGGATGTAGTCTGCAATGGGGTCACCATTAGGTGTCTCTATGATACAGGCTTAGATTTTGATTCTGTTGTGAGTGCGCATTTGGTGAACCCAGATCAGTATACTACAGAAACAGTGGAGATACAAGGGGTGACCAAGGACATACCACTTATGACACATCCCATTGCCAGGATAACGGTGAAAACTCGCTATGTGGAAGGAGTAATCAGAGCAGCAGTGATCGACGCACCCATCTACCCTCTGATATTGGGGTGTCGTTATGTCTTCTTGGGGAATCCCAAGAGACCTGTGGTCTTGGCAGCCATCCAGACTCGATCACATTCCAGAAAGGAAGAAGATGAACCTATAAATACTCATCCAGAGGAGATGAGGAAGGCACAGGCTGAGGACAAGACACTCAAGCCTTGTTACAAAAAATTACCTAAATGCCACACACCTCCAAGCAAATGGGACTATTACATGAAGAGCAAATTATTATATAGGAAGACCGGAACTGGAACAAATGGTCACGGCCAGCTGGTTCTTCCTACTTCATATAGGGAGAGAGTGTTGGAATTAGGACATGCGATTCCCTTCAGTGGTCACATGGGGATCAGCGCCACAGGTCAGCATATAGCTTGTCATTATTTCTGGCCAGGGATAACGGAGGATATAAAGAGATATGTAAAATCCTGCCCAGAATGTGAAAGGGTAGCTCCAAAGCACTGGACTGCTCCAGCAACTCTAGGGGAAATGCCCTTTGTGGGAACACCTGTTGAGAGAGTTGCAGTAGATATTGTGGGACCTCTCACTCGGACCAAGAGAAGGAACAGTTACATCCTTACTCTGGTGGACACTTGTTCTATGTGGGGAGAGGCGGTAGCCCTGTCGTCAATCGATTCCAAGCATGTCGCAGAGGCATTACTTACAATATTCACAAGGTTAGGATTCCCGCATCAAATCTTGACTGATAATGGCTCACAGTTCAAAGGGAAACTAACCGAAGAAGTTTTCAGGATCTTCCAAACCAGGCACTTTCATTGCAGTCCGTATCACCCTCAAGGGAACGGCCAGGTAGAGAGGTTCAACGGGACTCTCATTTCTATCCTGAGAAAGCTGGCACATGAGAAACCTGATACGTGGGACCAATACCTGCCCGCTGCGTTGTTTGCGTATCGGGAAGTTCCACATAATTCAACCGGGATGGCACCCGCAACCCTGTTATTTGGGAGGCCAATAAAAGGTCCATTAGAAGCCTTGTTAAGGACATGGACAGATGAGAAGGCAGAAGAGACTGTTACCTCATCATACCAATATGTGAACGAGCTGACCACTCGTCTTAAAACTGGCTGGAAACTTGCAAATGATAATCTCAGACAAGCCAGGAAAAAACATGCTGCCTATTTTAATAAGAAAGCGAAGGATAGAGAATTATTTGTGGGAGAGAAGGTGCTTCTTCTACTGCCCGGCAGCCATAACAAACTCCAAATTGGATGGCAAGGTCCATATACTGTTCTAGAGAAGGTGTCTAGAACAAATTATAAAATCGACAAGAAGGGGAAAGAGAAAATATATCATGTGAACCTTCTAAAAATTATCTGGACAGGGAAATCCAGGAAGGAACACACTTAATGTCCTTGTCGATAGCAACGGGGATGAAAAATGAACCACTCACCTCTCATGAGTACCCACTGAAAACATGTGAGACCCCTGCACATGTAAAAGTCAGTAAACACTTGACGAAAAAACAGAGGGAACAGGTTCAAAAGGTTCTGACTGATTATACGGACGTGTTAACGGACAAACCGGGGCACACGAATTTGTTGGAATATGATATGAAACTAGTAGACCCAACACCGATCTGTATGAGAGCCTACACGATCCCGTTTGCCAAGGAGAAAGCTTTGAAAGAGGAGATTGAGTACCTATTGAAAGAATGAATTATTTCTCATAGCGAATCTCCCTATAGTTCCAGTGTGGTTTTGCTGAGAAAACCCTCTGGAGAACATCGTCTGTGTATAGATTACAGGAAACTGAATGCTGTCACAGAAAACCAGGTGGATCCATTACCTGACACAAACCAATTATTTGCCAGGCTAAACAAGGCAAAATATTTTTCGAAGGTGGATCTGAGCAAAGGCTATTATCAGATTCCAGTGAAGCCTGAGGTCAGACCTTATTTGGCGTTTAGCACTTCGGAAGGACATTATGAATTCAACATGTTACCTTTTGGGTTGAAAAAATGCTCCGAGTGTATTTTCTAGGATGATGCGAAAATTGTTGGATCCACTAAATAACCCATGCATCACTAACTTTATGGATGACATCTTCATTGCTACAGAAACATTTGAGGGACACATTAACTCTTTGACTATGCTGTTTGATAGACTAAGAGAGGCTAATTTGACGGCTAGACCAACAAAATGTTGTATTGGTTGTAAAGAGTTGGAGTTCTTGGGACATACTGTGTTTCAGGGTAGTATGACCCCTGACCCCAAGAACCTTGAAAAATTGCAGAGAGCACCTAGGCCACAAACAAAGAAAGACGTGAGATCTTTCGTGTCGTTGTGTGGATTCTATCAGAAATATATCAAAAATTTTAACTCTATTTGTGCTCCTCTGACGGATTTAACTCGCAAAGGAAATCCTGATAGAATTTTTTGGTCAGCCCAATGTGACTCAGCCTACCAAGAGTTAAAGGAAAAACTTACAAGCAAGCCTATCTTGAAAATACCTGATTTGAGTCAGGAATTTGTGTGGAAAAGTGACGCAAGCAATGTGGGCCGGGGGGCTACATTGTTGCAAAGGTCATCGTCACCAGAGGAAGAGCTGAACCCAGTCGCTTATGCTAGCCGCAACTTAAACAAAGCGGAGCAAAACTATTCAACAAGCGAAAAATAATGGACGAAAGACTATATTTGTTCGTACAGACAGACCAACACATGCTCGTTTGGACTTGCACTAACGGTAACATTTTTTGACGCGTCCTTGAAAAAGGCAAGAAAGGGTACATGTAGAAAGGGGTAGAAAAGGGGAGAAAAAATTATGGGATGGCTCAAACTGAATATGTTTTTTTTGGTAGTGTTAGGCCAAAACCAAGTTTAATGTTGGTGAATGCCAAGTTCGGACGGACAGACCGACAGAAGTACACTAACATTGGACCGAAATTGGACCTTAGATTTAAAAATTTGAATGCAAAATCTTAGTAGTAGATCCCATTGGTCAAAACATTTCATATTATTGAGTACATTCAAAGGCTTGACGCCATTTGTAGAAGATAGTCCCTAGAGCAGGACGTTGTGTATTTCTGGAAAAGTGATTAGCCTTATTAAAGCAAATATATATTAAAGTAATAGGCATCACAGTTCAGCCAGCAGTACATCTGGAGTCTGCTAGTCAACGTACCTGTGTTTTTTCATTGAATTTCTGGTAAGACCGACATTATTCATATATATTTTGTTTAAAAATGTGAGTGAGAGATGCTGCCATCACGACTGGAAGTAATCAGGTCCCAAGCTGATTTAGGCAGGGCCTGAAGGTATAATTAGGCTATAACACATTGCCAGTTTTGTAAATGCACATGTTTTGTGAAATAAAAAGGTTTTCTTAGGTGACCAGAGGGACACAACTCACCTATCCCATTGTATGGCAGAAAAGACAGATTAATAATATTATTGCAGATGCAGTACCGCCTTTGTAGGAGAGACATGTGAACAACACTGGTACACTGTGGAATGGATGTGCTGGATTGGTCCATTAGATATGACCCAGCTCTTTATTTCTTATGTATTCTCTTTTGTATATATAAAACACAGTTGAAGTAAGATATCAACAAGGAAACATTATTTCATTGTTACAGGGTTTTTATCTGGCACTAGTCCGGTGCCAGATGTCTAGGAGAAGCAGTGTGAAGTCGTTTCATGCACAGTAGTGACAGGGACCTGCAGAGTCTACCCTGTTACTTTTGGCCATTATCATAGCGAAATCGTGGGACACCAAGTTTACAGACTGTTCAAGTGTGCCCAGATAAGTAAAATATCTGGCACCCTAACTCTACATCAGCTTTAAGACCAGCACACCCCTGTATAACAAGAATAAACTATTTCCCCAGAGAACTTAACAGTGACATTGTATATTAAAGAGACTGGGAGTGATTATAGAATCCCAAACCGCCATCCAGTGTTAGAAACCAGTAATAGACAAATTTTAGTAACACTATTAGGATAGTTTAACAGTATTTGTTTGGACACTTGTCCCTTTGGGTCTAAAATTTACATTTTGTATATATATATATCTTGAATTCTTTTCATTTTAAAGTCCTGACCAGAAGAATACTAGGTTCAGGACCAAATAAATCATACAGAAAATTATTAATTGTACAAATTTATCCCAGGTGTTATTTCCTTTAATCATAGACCTTAATACTTGTTTGTATAGATGTGTATTATTGTTAAAATACCATCACACCACACTTGCATATCCCTAGACATTAGACGTAGCTATCATTCATACTAGTCAAGAATAAGTCTGCTTGAGGCCATAAGGTGGTAGCAGCAAGGCACCCTGATAACTCAACCCTAATTTTGTTAGCATCAGGGACCTTCACAGCTGGCCTCATTCAGTACAATAAGGAAACATATCAACAACATTTCATAACATCAAAATCCACCACAGTACCAGCACAAGGCGAACCGACTATTTGTGCTACGACCCGAAGAGATCATTTGCTGTACTACCATTCTGTGGCTCAAAGCTTGTAATTGACACTTGAAACCACATTCCACGGGTTGTGAAGATTCTTGCCTTGACCAGGAGCGGTTACTTCCTGACTGATCTGGAAACGTGCCTTCACCACAGAGACGAATCTACGGAACCAGCAGCATCAGCACTTTAGCATTTTGGCAAGTCCCATTTTTAGCCGGCCAAACAAAGAACTTTCTTTTCCTAAATTAAGCTTACGAAAGCCGATATATTCCATGATGACACTTACTTTTTAATAAATCACCAGTTCTTATTTGTTTACAAGTGTTAGAGTAATTGATCATTAAATTTGTATGTGTTTTTTTTTTTACAAATTCATAGTTGAATTAATTATTACAAAGAGAAGTGCACACGTGTGAATAAGTATTCTAATATTTATAGTTATATCTACATATAAAGAGCCAATACAAGCAATAATAATAATATTATGCAGAGGAATTTTACTGTTAATTCAGTTGGGTGCTTGAACAAAGCTAATATTATATCTCTCCACAAAAATCTGCGGGAAAGATAAGAGTTAACGTGCTCAGACCCATTCAGCATTGTTCTCGATGTCTTAAATATCACGTGGATACTACCTCGAGGAAGAAGCATCATCATCCTTCTATGTGCATCTCTGCCAAGAGTAACGTTTTGCGAAGGTAGACACCTTTGAAGACCCACATTAGTTACTCTAGGTTTTGTCCACTGCTGGACTACTACTGTAGAGAAAAGGGGAAGCAACACGTGACACTTCTGCTGGAGCACGGAGCCACCAATGCAACTGGTCAGGACTTACATGAAACCAGTACTGAAGTTTGATTTTTGTATCAGTTTGTTTTACATGATCAGATAGCCCGCCCCACACACAACTACGGTACTGGTGACGTGCCATATGTGAATCCTCTGTTGCTTATAAGTTGGGCATCTTTGCAGCAGATGTTCAGCAGTCATCTCATTTTATCGGTGCCACAGTTACAGAGAATCTCAAAAGCAGTAGTCCACAAACTGAAGAAAGAACAAGCAGGATTTAGAAAGAACAGAAGATGTGTAGATCATATATTTACCCTCAGGAACATTATAGAGCAGTGCGCAGAATGGCAAAGACAGCTGTACATAAATTTTGTTGATTTTGAAAAGGCTTTTGACAGTATACATAGGGACAGTTTATGGAAAATACTGAGAGCTTATGGAATTCCAAGCTGCATAGTGTCAATTATAAAAGGCCTTTATGCCAACTTTACGTGTAGCATTGGGCAGAGCAACCTAACCGTTGAAGTGAAGACAGGAGTACGACAGGGATACCCCTTATAAACCACTCTATTTTTAACAGTCATAGACTGGGTGGTGCGCCAGACAACAGAGGGCAATCCAAGAGGAATAAGATGGACTACATTTTCTACACTGGAAGATCTGGAATATGCAGATGACATTGCACTGCTAACACATTCACATCAACACATCCAGGAAAAAACGGATAGACTTAATAAGTATAGCCAGCAGGTGGGCTTGAACATCAACCTAAAGAAGACAGAGGTCATGACGCTCAATGAGAGCAACCCTGAGCCCATATCAGTAAAGAATCAGCAACTGGAACAGACAGATGCCTTCACATACCTAGGATGCATAGTAACACCAGACGGCGGAGCAAGCAAAGACATCAACAACAGAATGAACAAAGCAAGAACAGCCTTTTTTGGTCTAAACAACATCTGGAAGTCCTCTCAGTACAGCACAAGCACAAAATTAGGATTATATCAGAGCTGTGTGCTTTCTGTGCTTCTCTATGGTGCGGAGAGCTGGAGAGTTACAGAGAAGGAAATGTCGAAATTGTCCTCTTTTCACACAACATGCCTAAGGAAAATTCTCCGAATCTTTTGGCCGAATATCATCACCAACCAAGATCTGCTTACTTGGAGCAAGCAAGAGGACATGCACACCATCATAGCTGGCAGACGCTGGAGCTGGGTTGGCCATGTCCTCAGAAGAGACCCCGATGCCATCACAAGAACAGCTATGCTATGGACCCCTGAAGGAAAACGAAAGAGAGGCCGACCAAAAACAACTTGGCGGAGGACTGTGGAGGCTAAGATGCAAAGAATGAACCAGAGTTGGGGCACTGTACGAAGGATGGCCGCCGACCGAGCAAAGTGGAATCAATTTGTTGTTGCCCTACAAGACGCCACCAGGCGTAATGGCCACTGACTGCTTTGACGGTCGGCGGCTAAGGATCAAAGAAGAAGAAGACAGTTACACGCATCGATAGTTCCTACCTTTAGCTTGTTAAATAAATATCCCAATCTGTTGTGGCCCGTGCGGAGTCTGAAAATTACCACTCACTTGTTCACTTCTGCTGAGCTGGTAATATGCATCATTTCGTGTGTGGCCTGGATACATCCAATTTATTCCTGTATCTGATTCTGATAAAATTCTTTACCTCTGCGAAAGTTATGCTTGTATGAAGGATTTAAGTCGTGATCAAGGTGGAGTGGGTGCAATTCCCTGCGCAGGCGGGAAAAGACAGCAGGAGGCTGGCACACGCCAGTCATGACCACAAATGACTCTCTCCCCCTCCCCCCGAGGCACCTCACCCAGGGTGTAAATGAGATAAAAGGGCCGAAACACTTGTTTGTAGGGTGAACGACTTCTGATGATCAGATTGCCTCCTATTGTAACGCTCTGAATAGAGTTTCCCATCGAAATATAGGAAACGATGTGGAAGTCAGATTACGAATTCAAAAGTAACACAGTATGTTTCGGAATAACTATTCGTCAGTCACAAGAGAAAACGACATCGAGGTACATGAAAAGTTATAAGTAAATAAACAAGTTCACAGCAATCACAAAGACAAAAATTGTCAATAACAGGTAAAGGAAAAAAAAAACGTATTTTAGGAACCACTTTTAATAGTGTTACCAAATGCCCTGAAAAACAGTAAATGAATGGTTCGTACATTCTGTTGCATGGAATAAAAGTGTGTCAAGGTAAATGGTGACATTTTATTATATGATGTCAGAAATAAAGATTAAAACTAGCCACAGCAGTATACTCTCTGAACATCGGTACTATTTTGATCGGTAAGGATTACGTCATGATCGTTGATTTTGAGGTTGGTGACGAATTGATAACTAGGAGACAGAGAACCTAAGATTAGATTAGATGAAAGGTTTTAGTTGAGATTAGCCGGAATTAATTCAGATTACAAGATGAGCAGTTTTATAACATAGATCAGAAGAAGAACCCAAAGAAGTTCACTTAGGGTAGAGAAGACAATATTCATTTATAATAATAATAATAACTCCTTCAGTCATAACTGACTTTGGGAATGCGCCCCTGAGGTGACAGCCCTCAGCTGCTTTTTTTCCTGGCTTTTCGACGTTTTCTCCTCTCTTCTGCTTGCCGTGAGAGCTTCTTTTTGTCCAATCTGAGATGACGCCATAGAGAGCATCGCCGCTTGGTGCGATCGGCAGCTTCATCCTCCCAGGTTGCTTGATTTATGCCCAGTGCCGTCATGTCTCTTTTGCACACACCTTTGAACCTCAGCTGCGATCACCCAACTATTCTTTTGCCAAGGTAACAAGCGTAGTACTAAGAATGGTGTTCCGCAGGTGCTGTCACGGATTGCGTCCCCTGCTTTGCAGTAGTGGTCCAACAGTGGCCAAAACCGAGAGTATCTAATGAGGGTCTTCAAAGGTATCTACCTTCGCTCAAGATTACTCTTGGCATAGATGCAAATAGCTTCCACCTTGAGGGAATCTTCACAAGATATTCAGAAGTCAAGAACAATGCTGAATGTGTCTTAGCAAAGTTAGCTTATTATCTGCCCGCCGCTTTTTGTGAAGGAATATATTTTATGATTTAGCTCATTCACGCCCCCAACTTATTTAACAGTAAAATGTTACTTTAGTAGCTCTCTTATCTATGGGAAATATACTGATTCATGCGTGTGCACTTCTCTCTGCAATAATTAAATCAACTATGAATTTGTACAACAAATAACAAATTTAATGATCAGTTATTTTTTAACAATTGTAGTAAATGAAGCATGTGTGAGTTAATACTTGTTTATTCACTTAAACTTCGCTGTAATTGGACTAAGTTTGAGTCTGGCCTGATATGATTTGACTTAGCTGTCAGATTGATGAAGTGTTGTTGTTGCTGCTGACAGCTCCGTTAATTTACGATTTCTGTGGCGAGGGCATGTCCCAAAACGTGAGTACAAGGGGTAACCACTCCTGGCCAATTCGAGTATCTTCACAGGCCGTAGAAGGTAGGATTCTCGTGTACACTACAAGCTATGACCCACAGTTCGTCTTCTAAACTGGTATCGTAGACGGTACCACAAACTTTAGAGGAAAACAAAAGCCTCTGTTAAGTTTATGTCTTCTGATACTAATCAGGCGCCTTCCCGCTGTCTCTTCCAACGACTCTTTTTCTCAGCAATTTTATCCCCTCTGAGTTTACATTATAGCTCAGTGGATATGATAAAAATTAACCATTACTTTCAGTTAGTCTGAGCGAAAAGTATGTCTGGACAGCGAAGAATGAATGGTTTGTGCCTGGGTGAACATGTCTAAGTATACACATAACTTATTACGAATGATAATACATATTTACACATGATGTCATCATCATCATCCCCTTCTTGCTCCACGTGGAACTTGGGACTACCTCTACTTTTGGTTCTCTATGAGAAACTCGCACAAAGCAGTCACCAGCTCTTATATTGGTGGTTCATGAAACCATCATTCTATATGCTGAGGTTACCAGCCTCGTATGACTTGGACATTCACTAGCGCTTTTCACATGTTAATAAATTCAAATTATAAAATATATGGTACAACTCACCCCAGTAGTTGGGAAATCTAGACTTAGATTTCTTGCTCAGTTGAAAAGTCTTAAAAACGTGATAACGATGTCTCGAACCCGCGTCTGGGGTATTATTTCTATTTAGAATCCCGCAGTGACTTGTGAGCGGTCCTGCAGGTTTTCCTATTAATAATGTTGAGTTTTTCTACTGATGTTTCAGAAGATGCTCTAATACGTTTTGTCCGGTCCTGTAAGTTCAGAATCCTTTCTCTATTCTTTCCTGACTTTGTCTAGGCTGTATACTCTGACGGTTTTGGAATGCAGTGTTGTATATCTTGAATGGGCAACGTTATATCGCAGTTTTCCTGTCTACGCGTCCCCCTGGTTTTCTGATCGGCCTTCAATCAGAACGAATGTATATTGCTTGCTCTCATTAGATCCAATCCATGAGCAAGAATGAAGTAGGTCGGGGCGTTAGTTATTACTTTCACCCTCATGTTTTAAAATATCATTTTAAAATTTTAACACATTACCTCATCTCCATATACGGCCGTTTACTCTTAGATAACCTTCCAAGTCAGGCTTGTAACTTAATCTCTGCAAGATAGTGTCCTTGATAATCTGTCTCCCCAGATAGGTTTATCTGTAGTTATTACCATAGATGATATCTGGACGGGAGTAATTATTCATCGCCTCTCCCCCGTTTACCGGTGGGGTAATCTAAAATTTGTCGCTGATGCAGACACAACCAACCTGGCTTTCTTTGTATTCTCCACTAAAGAGTCTGAACGCGTTTGCGATAGACAGCGCACCCAGCTAGACATTCTTGTCTGGCGGAAATGCATTAAGTAGAAAGTCAACAAATACTCTCACATTTCGTGAAATGACACGATCGCTGTCTTGAAAAAGGTAACCAAATATAAGGAGTGGTGTGGCACAATTTTATGTACGAAAACAAAATGGAGAAATAAATGGATAATGTAAAAGAGAAAGAAGAGGCGTAAAAGGACGCGAACAATTGTCGTCACAGGTGCTGCCAGTTCTCTGTAACAGTATCACTATGCTGTGGGCTACTTCGTGCTTTCTTGAAGGTCGTGGTAAATTGAGCGATCATGACAGGATCTGACATCTTGCTGATATCGATGCGTGGTTTCCCTTCATGTCTGACACGATGAAGTTTTCTTGGTTGTATTCTGAAAAGACAATATTAATTTATTTGGTAACTAAACTAAATAACCATATCTGACACCTTTGCATTCTCAAAACTTGAACCCCCACGCAACCCAGTTTAATACACATCAAGAACAAGAATGCAATAAACATTTTTGTGTAATGAACAGCCGGCATGAAGGACTTATGTTTGAGTTCCAGTTGTTGCGTTAGAAACTTGAATTATCGTTTGATATTTGAACGAAAACATTTTATTCGTACTGGTATATGAACTTATATAAATGTGCTCTCCGAAGACGGCGAGTATCTGCCTGAATGGCGAGAGGACACCTGTCAGCGTAAAAGGAAAATAGGATACTCACGTAAAATCAGTCTCAGGTTAAACATACTAACCTGAGATTTCGCATCGAGTAATAGCGGGCGTACGTTAAAAAAAATATATATATATCTCGTATATAAATGTGGAGAAAAGTTCAGTTCAACAAACAGCAAAATTATCTGCCTTATAAGAGTCACAAAATGCCTTACTGCCACTTTACTTAACATGTACAGCTTTAAACGGAGGTGATGTAGATAAAATATCACGAGTAATACAATAAATAAACAATGAACCAGGCTATCACTGATGTAGAGCGGAGTACCTTCGATCCTGGGACGCGTGGATGGCTAGTTATCATTAATCAGTTTTCCGAGACACTTTTCACAAAAAGTCATAAATTTGTGAACGATATGAACAATTACTGAATAATGATAACTGGAACTCCACTGTTATTATGTGCAATAGACTGTATAAGAAATTTATTGTCTGCTTTTCAGTGTATTTTGTAATAAAGTTTCTGCTCTGGCCCCGATGGCAAGGCCGGACGGCCTAGGTCATTATGAGCTTAGCTGTTTTGAAGAATGTGTTGAAAGGCTGGTAGAGGGTAGGACTACTGTCCCATCGTTCACGTCGTATATGGCGACTCATATGAAGTTGTGCTTGAGGCTGGCAACTTCACGATATAAAATAGCTTGATACAGAAACACCGCTGTGCTTTATAGCTCCATACTCCATAAGTAGCCAAACAAGGAATTGACTACTTCTTTTCTGTACATTCCAGAACCACCGAGGCTGCCCGTCAAATATCTCCACAACTTCTTATCTCACTGCTGTTTATTAATACTGTTTCTAAATTTTTTCACGTTACGATGTTATTATATTACAATATCCATTATTTTCCCACTGGTTTTTCCACCAATATTTATTTATTGTCACTATGTCTATTTAACTTCCTGTTGTTACAATATGTCCAAAAATATGTGGACTACTTCTCTATGACATATGCGATATTTAGACGGATCCTTTATAGACATCCTCGTGTTGATTAATTATATTTGTATTCCAAGAAGCCTACAAGCCGTTTTACTTCAGCTGCCAAACTTCGCGGTATTGGGCTGAGCTACAATTTAGACCTCTTTTCACTTTCATCACAAATGAACAAATAAGTTACTGTTCATGTTGTGAATAAGATGGTCGTCATGAGAAAGTACAATTTAGTAATTGTTTGTGCTGTCGATGAGATGGTCGTCATGAGAAGGTACAATTAAGCTACTACTGGTGCTGTTAATGAGATGGTTGTCATGAGAAGATACAATTAAGTTACTACTGGTGCTGTTAATGAGAAGATTGTCATCAGAAAGTACAATTAAGTTACGTTTTCGGCAGTCAATGAGGTGGTCGTCATGAGAAGACATAATTAAGTTATTGTTCATGTTGTCAATGAGGTATTCAGAAGAGAAGGTACAATTAAGTTACTTTTTGTGCTGTCGATGAGATGGTCATCATGAGAAGGTACAATTAAGTTACATTTTGGGCTGTCAATGACGTGGTCATCAAGAGAAAGTACAATTAAGTTATTTTTTTTGTTTTGTCGATGAGGTGGTCGTCAAGAGAAGGCACAATTAAATAACTGTTTGTGCTGTCGCTGAGGTGGTCGTCATGAGAAAGTACAGCTAAGTTACTGTTCATGCTGTCAGTCAGGTGATCACCAAGAGAAGGTGGTGAAAATGTATACTGGTACAATTAGGTTACTATTCATGCTGACAATGAGGTCGTGGTCAAAAGAAAGTACAATTTAGCAACCGTCCAATCTGTCGACGAGGTGGTCGACAAAAGGAGGTACAATTCCGATAATGTTCACGCTGTTAATGAAGTGATCACCGAGAGAAGGTGGTCTAGAACGGAAACTGGTGAAGTAAAGTACTTTACTTGTCTTTTTGTCTCTCTGGCAAACCTCTAGACTTAAGACTTACGTTAGAAGAAGAACAACAAAGTAATTAAGTAAGATATACCGAGCTTCGTGTTGTATCTTCCGCAAGTTGAATTAAGTGCATTTGTAAGGTTTTGCATTTCGTAATCATCTTCGCTTTTTAATGTTGTATTCTTCATTTCTTGGGTTTGCTTTCAGGTTTCCTTCTGACGTTATTTTGTCTATATTTATATATGTTAATCAGGAGGGGTGAAAGCACACATCCGTGTCGCACTCCTTGTGCAAGTAACGTAAATGTTCCAGAAAGAGATAAAAACAGGCGGTAATGTCAAAAGAAGAAACAGCTAAACTAAAGGATTTTTAATTAACATTAAATCACCTTGGAGACAAGAAATAGGAAAATAAGACAAATTATCACATATGACGAAGGCTATTTAAAAAAAGTAAGGACACTAAGAGTCAATATTAGAATGAAAGAATATTTTATGTTAGCTATACGTGGGGAAAACAACAGATATGACAATTAACACGGAACGGAACAAGAGGGAGAAAATAAATGTAGAAATAACAGACTAGGAAACGAGAAGAAGTTCTGTGATTGATCTACATTCATAAAAGGTAAAGAAAAAAACATAAGTATAGAGACAAAGAGAACTAGAAAAAATGGGGGGGAGTGGGCAAAAAACCCGACGGCACGTTGAAAATTGCGTTGGAATATGTCTTCCATTCCGACAAACAGAGAACTTACTATACACGCAGAGACAGACATATTACTTACATACATACAAACAGATAACTTACTATACACGTGGAGACAGACATGTTACTTACATACTTACAAAAAGAGAACTTATTATACACGTAAAGACATAGTACATACATACATACAGACAAACAGAGAACTTATTATACACGTAGAGACATTACTTACATACATACAAATAGAGAACTTATTATCCACGTAGGGACATTTTACATACATACAGACAAACAGAGAACGTATTATAGACGTAGAGACATATTACATGCATACAGGCAAACAGAGAACTTATTATACTGTGATGTATAATAGAAAAAGAGTCTACAGTAATCTGACAGTCTTTTTGTGACCTCGTTGCGTTCTATGATTTGCTAGCAAAACCAGGCATTTACAGCCTGTGTTTAATCACTTTTTCTCCCACACCTCTTTACTTTGAACACAATCAAACGAAGTTTACAAACTTTCGTGACCTGCCCGTCAAAACAGGTAGCGAATCAGGTTTGTTTACCTAGTTTTCTCACGCGAGCGTATCTGTCAATCATACGATACATGACAGACTCCACGTGAACAACACAGAGTCTTTGAAGTCCACGAGGGGAGATCCAGGATTTTCCCGAATGCGCTTTGATGTCGATTCACGGCGGAAAATCTTCGAGAACCCCGTTACACGGATATTCTTCTTCTTCAGCGTTCGGTTTGTACTCATGCTAAATCTGCAGGCCTGTCGCCAGGACGAAGTCCACAGTCTTTTCCAGGTCGGCGCGGCAGCCCCATAGCTTCTGCTGGAGCTCATCACCTTTTGGCCAGGTCGCACGTCGCAATTTATCATGGGTTGGACAGTTCTGGAGAATGTGTTCTGGAGTCTGGATATCAGTTCCACGTGGGCATTCATTCGTGTGGGATATCTTGAGGCGATAGAGATGTCCAAGTAATCTGCAGTGACCAGTTCTCAGGCGGAAAACACGGATATAAGTCTTTTGATAACGGCTGGAACCTCGCCAGAAGGCCGATCGTAAACTTTCATCTTGTGAACTCTGTTCTGTTTCTCCGTTACTCACACATTAGTGCGAAAAGTAACATCATCTATAGATCAGAGAAACATAATGATATATAAACTGTGTTTTCTTAAACCTGCTATCAGATTTCTAGCGTTAAAACTAGTGAAATAAAATAACGCGTAGCTATTTCATACCAGATGTTCAGTTGTCATGTTAATTTTCACCACAAGCTTTCTCACACAAGAAGAGACGGTTAGCTGACTGGTTTAAATGCTAGGCGCGACTGATAGTGACAGAAAAGAATTCACGTTTTATTTCATTGTGCGTATTTATTATAAGTGCCTATTATTTAATATCATACGACTAAACTATCAGACGCCGACCAATTTAATAGCTATTAAAGACAGGCGATACTTTGTGTAAGTGCGCATATAGATCATTAAATAATAATTGACAATGTACGCTGATCGTTAAGCGCGGGCACGGGGCGTGGAGAGTTGCATCCCTCCATCCGACCTAAAAACTCAGCGCTAGCGACGGGCGATAGGGTAGGCTAAAGACACCGTGTGTCTTTTAAATTTAATCAGGACTGACGGAATGGATAAGAGATCGTCTTCTCCCCGTCTTTGTGCATATATGTAGCTATATAGAATAGTAGCATTTTTCCATAAATGTTTCTTATATATTCCTAGCAGACCTGATCAAGGGCGTCCAGCGGTCTTTTTGGTCTTTTCTTTTTTTTACTGATTGGTTAATATTGTCTTATCTTAGCTTGTGCGTCACCACTTTCATTGGTGAGCAAATATTTGCCAACAATACATGAGAAACATTTTAACGGGTAAAATTTAACTGGACTTTCCAAACCCAGCAGTATTTTTTTCAATTTTATCAGCCCACTGGGGTGGTGAAAAAAAAATAACATTCATTCCCGACTTCTGACAGTTGTATTCAAGCGTAGCATCCAGAATTTACGCTGTTTCAGAATCGGCACTCTACCATAGAGCCAGCCGATAGGATCATCATCATCATATGTAACATTTTTAGCAACCAGAGGTTTCCCAATACTGGAAGTATTTTCTTCTTTTAACTGTGAACCCCAAGATCACGTTTTCTAAATCAACTATTGGCGGTGACATTTTGTCCATCCAGAAAAAAAACCACACCAGATTCGGCGTTCACCTCACTAGTCTTTATTTGTAGAGGATGGACTGGGGCCAATTTGGGAATTAAACCTGACTTTTTTATATTCAGGATAATTGTATTTCCAAGGGATATCACCAAGAGTAGGTAAGAGTGATTTAGTGGCCACTGTATGAAAGAGAGAGTGAATATTTTTCTTGGTTACAGGGACTTTACCAACATTGGATTTTGCTTAAACTTGTTAACTTTATTGGGCAGCATATAGTAGGAACCTGTTTACTTTACTCTGTAACATAGTGCTAATATTTGACCTTTGGGTTATTAACTTTTTGGGTTCTTTTCTCCTTAGGGGGAGGGCACATTCATTCTGCTATTTCATATGTATGTAAATCTGATTTTATTTGGTCTTTCTTTACATATTTGATGTTGTCAAGTTTAAATGATAATAAACAACAAAAGAAACTTAACTTTGTGTGTTGGTCAGACCCATACCCAATTAACCGTAGTTTTCCACGTTTGTATGTCTTGTTTTCACATAGCTGTGTGTGTGTGTGTGTGTGTAGTTAAACTTATATTTATATGTATGAGGAGGGCAAGGTTGTCTTGTACTAAATTATAGTCGTATAGATAGGCTGGAATAGAGAAACTTACTCATTCCATAGACATATTTTGTTCCTTAAACTATCACACGTGAAATCTATTTCTCACACCTTTTCTTTCACGTACGTATCACCATCCACTCTACTCAGACGGGACAAAAATAACTCACAATCTATCTGTACGACATATACACGTAGAAATATATTACGTACATATACACAAACAGGGAACGTATTTTACACGTCGATATATATTACGTACATACAGACAAACAGAGAACGTATTATACACGTAGAGACATATTGTTTACATGCATACAAACAGAGAACGTATTATACACGTAGAGACATATTACATACATACAGACAAACAAAGAACTTATTATACACGTAGAGACATGTTACATACATACATACAAACAGAGAACTTATTATACACTTAGAGACATACTACATACATACAGTCAAACAGAGAACTTATTATACACGTACAAACATATTACATACATACAGACAAACAGAGAACTTATTATACACGTAGAGACATATTACAGACATACACACAAACAGGGAACTTATTATACACGTAGAAACATATTACAGACATACACACAAACAGAACTTATTATACACGTAGAGACATATTACATACATACATACATACATACAACCAGAATTTATTATACACGTAGAGACATATTACAGACATACATACAAACAGAGAACTTATTTTACACGTAGAGACATATTACAGACATACACACAAACAGAATTTACGAGGGGCGTTCAGAAAGTAATGCACCACATCGTTTTTCTCAGCTAATAATGAAGATAGAAGCATGAAATTTTGCAAACTTCAAATATGGCATGTGCCAATTGTGTGCACCAAATTGCACTGCAACCGGCCAAATAATACGGCTGCCCTAAACCGTTGAAATAGAGCGTGATAGCAAATTGCGTTATAAACAGCGAATTGTGACAGAGTTTCTCGTTGCAGAGAAGGAAACTGTTGTGAATAGACACAAGCGTCTATGTGATGTGTATGGAAGTTTTGCAGTCGACAGGAGTACAGTCAGTCGCTGGGTTCAGAGAATCAAAGAATCAGGAAGTGGAGATACGGAGCTACTTGATCGGCCGCGCTGTGGACGTCCTGCCACAGCCACCAACGCAGAAATGTTGAAATGCGCTGAGGGCATTATTCTTACTGATAGGCGAATCACTACTCAACAATTGGCCTTACAGCTGTCAGTCAGCATTGGTAGTGCAAATGCAGTTATAAAAACTCTCGGATTTTCTAAGGTTTGCGCAAGATGGGTTCCTCGAAGTCTCACAAATGACCACCGATTGCAAAGGAAAGCAATTTCTTCTGAATTGTTGGAGCGTTTCAATGCTGATGGAGAGAACTTTTTGGCTAAGATCGTTACAGGTGACGAAACCTGGGCACATCATTTTGAACCTGAGACAAAAAGACAGTCAATGGAGTGGCATCATCCGCAATCACCAAGAAGAAAGAAATTCAAGACAATTCCTTCAGCTGGAAAGGTCATGATCACTGTCTTTTGGGACATTGAAGGTGTGATTCTTGTGGACGTTATGCCAAGAAGAGAGACATTCAATTCGCAAGCTTACATTAAGACATTGAAAAAACTCAATCAACGTTTTCGCAGAGTTCGGCCGCACAAGAGTCCAGCAGACCTGCTTCTCCTTCACGACAATGCACGCCCTCACACAAGTCTGGCAACACGGGAAGCAATCACCAAATTGGGTTGGGCTGTACTACCCCATCCACCCTATAGTCCCGATTTGGCACCCTCTGATTTTCATCTATTTGGGCCACTTAAAGATGCACTCCGTGGGACAAGGTTTGAAGATGAAGGAGTGATTCATGCAGCGAAGAAATGGCTACATGATCAAGACAAAATCTGGTACGGGCTAGGAATACATGCACT
The DNA here is from genome assembly GCA_024509875.1 of Oreohelix idahoensis. Taxonomy (NCBI): domain Eukaryota; kingdom Metazoa; phylum Mollusca; class Gastropoda; order Stylommatophora; family Oreohelicidae; genus Oreohelix; species Oreohelix idahoensis. The sequence goes on along the minus strand of JAMPIV010004781.1, from coordinate 1,082,031 downwards.
TGTTTCGCGCTGGCATAAAGCCGTACAAGTTGATGGGGATTATGTTGAATAATACCGATATTTACATGACATAACCATGTATATTGTGTATAAATTTCATGCTTTTTGAATAAACAGCTCCTGAGAAAAACGATGTGGTGCATTACTTTCTGAACGCCCCTCGTATTATACACGCAGAGACATATTACAGACATACACACAAACAGAATTTATTATACGCGTAGAGACTAATTTACATACATACACACAAACAGAACTTATTATACACGTAGAGACATGTTACATACATACACACAAACAGAATTTATTATACACGTAGAGACATATTACATACATACACACAAACAGAATTTATTATACACGTAGAGACATATTACAGACATACACACTGTCACGGAGTGTTTTGAGGGTGTTTTGCATGTATGAATGTTCCCATGCTCTAGCGGGAGTTTAAGTAGTCATTTGAGTTGTTGTGAGTTGGGAAGGCTTGCCTTGTAATATTTTAGTTACAGTACAAGCAATGTTGTGAGCAGAGGTTAAGACAAGCTGCTAGCTATAGTTAGGCGTGCATGAAGGTCAGTGGAGTGTGGAAGGTTTCCACGTGTTGTGGGGAATACGAATGAAAGGGGTCAGTCAGAGAGAGGGTTGTGTTGGGTCAGTAGTGTTTTGAGTCAATAGAGAGTGGAGTCAGTAGAGAAGAGACAGGAGACAGCGAAGAGTCTAGAGAGCTGCGAAAAGTGGATGTTGCAGTAGTTATTTAGGAAGTAGTCTATTTTGTGATTGTAGTGATTCCGAGAAGTAGAGTGTTTGCAGGATACTCGGGATTTGTGATGTCTCCAATATTTGTAATGGCCCTGCGCCCATTGTGACTTATTATTTGTGAAATAATATATTGTTGGAGATTGATATGGTTGTTGGAGTTAGTGCGTTACTCCTTCGACAGTGAGCTAGGACGAGCGGTGTGTAAGTGTTGTCTAACCTTCTACATCCACCCACCTACACCCTACTCGCCACACACACAAACAGAATTTATTATAGACCTGCAGGCAAACATTCATCAGCCAGATGCCAGACAAAATGAGCGTGCACTTGATGAGAGGTCATGGCCAGTGATTTTGAAAATACGCAGAGAAAAGGCAAAAATTATGAGAATAAATACGACGGATTGCAGAGGGAGATGCATCGTTACAAGATGCGGAACTATATATATATATACATACACACACAGACAGTTGGAGGAACAAATTTTCATATTTTTACAAGAACGTTAAATGCAAGAGGAGCTTTTTCATTGCATGAGAAATATGTGGAAACGAAAAGAAATCAAACGCATAAATTCAAAGTGCATTCTGGTAGTTAAACACAGACAAACCGTCTTTAGCCCTGACATTTTCTATGATCCTTCAGTCTATCTACCAGACGATACTTTGCAAATGATTACTTCTCGTTGTAAGATCATTCTATGCTTCTTACTTTAACGCTCATTTGTTGCGAAGCCAAGATAAATACTGCGTGCTGAACTGAGAGATATCGATCCAGAAAAACTCAGGTTTGAAATGTTTTGACATTTTCTTGAAACTTATTTCATAGTTAGTTTGCTCAGCGCGTGCATTCTTTAATAGAAGATATAAGAAAGACCAAGGTCGTAGAGCAGTAAATAGAATCGAATCGATAAAATTGTAAGCCAACCATTTCTGATTCGAACACATACACACACAGAAACTGTGTACAGGAAAGAGTCGATAAAAGTGTAAGCCAACCATTTCTGTTTCGAATACATACACGCACAAAAACTGTGTACAGTGAAAAGTCGATAAACTGTAAGTCAACCATTTCTGTTTCGAATAGAGACACACACAAAAACTGTGTACAGGAAAGAGTCGATAAAATTGTAAGTCAGACATTTCTGTTTCGAATACAGACACACATACAAAAACTTTATACAGTGAAAGTGGAATCTGAAAACATAAGGCGATACAATAATTTGCTGCTACTGTGGAGATTTCGTTTTTTTTAAGCGCAGCGTATTTTATATTTGGACATGCGCCCTAATATAACTGACGCACCAAGTGTCTAGGTTGAATGGAGCGTGCTTCGCCAAGACGAAGCAAAATATTTTTATTTTATTTTTTAAAGCTGATTAAACTTTTAAGAACCCCGTAAACTTCCAGAGGCTCTCTGGCCAGACAAATAAAGAGTATGGCTACTGTACCCTTCGGAATGTCGTATCAGGTGACCAATTTGAGGTTGTGCATGGCGGCTGGCAACCTCATCATGTTAAACAAATTGCTACAGACACCACCCCTACATGAGCATGTGAATGCTTGGTGCAGGATTCCTTCAAAGGGACCCTCTACAGTGGTGGTTCCATACACTATAAGGAACGAAATGAAAAATGATGAAATTTTAAAGAGATGTTCACAGTTTACCCCTTCCAAGAACGCTTCCGAGGGACTTTGTAATTTATGTAAGATACTGATAGATTATCTTCTTGCATGCCGCTTCTAAGGAAAGCTATTATGCAATAATAAGAGAGAGGCACAGGGATAAATATAGACTGACAGATAAACGTTTAACACGGTGAGAATTCATTACAACATTTATCATTTTCTAACATAATTGAAGTGGAAGAATCATCTGATACAAGATGTAGAATCATAAACATAGGGGTCGTTAACATATAACGTCACGCAGTGAGAGAAGGGGTGGGGGTGGGGGGGGGTGTCGGAGGGGGGTCAAAATTTTGTGACGTTGTGTGACGATAGGGGTAGGAGGGGGGTTTAGAAAATATGACGTCTGTGGTGGATTTTGATGTTATGAAATGTTGTTGATATGTTTCCTTATTGTACTGAATGAGGCCAGCTGTGAAGGTCCCTGATTCTAACAAAATTAGGGTTGAGTTATCAGGGTACCTTGCTGCTACCACCTTATGGCCTCAAGCAGACTTATTCTTGACTAGTATGAATGATAGCTACGTCTAATGTTTAGGGATATGCAAGTGTGGTGTGATGGTACTTTAACAATAATACACATCTATACAAACAAGTATTAAGGTCTATGATTAAAGGAAATAACACCTGGGATAAATTTGTACAATTAATAATTTTCTGTATGATTTATTTGAAGTTCTCTGGGGAACTAGTTTATTCTTGTTATACAGGGGTGTGCTGGTCTTAAAGCTGATGTAGAGTTAGGGTGCCAGATATTTTACTTATCTGGGCACACTTGAACAGTCTGTAAACTTGGTGTCACACTATTTCGCTATGATAATAGCCAAAAGTAACAGGGTAGACTCTGCAGGTCCCTGTCACTACTGCGCATGAAACGACTTCTCACTGCTTCTCATAGACATCTGGCACCGGACTAGTGCCAGATAAAAACCCTGTAACAATGAAATAAAGTCTCCTTGTTGATATCTTACTTCAACTGTGTTTTATATATACAAAAGAGAATACATAAGAAATAAAGAGCTGGGTCATATCTAATGGACCAATCCAGCACATCCATTCCGCAGTGTACCAGTGTTGTTCACATGTCTCTCCTACAAAGGCGGTACTGCATCTGCAATAATATTATTAATCTGTCTTTTCTGCTATACAATAGGATAGGTGAGCTGTGTCCCTCTGGTCACCTAAGAAAACCTCTTATTTCACAAAACATGTGCATTTACAAAACTGGCAATGTGTTATAGCCTAATTATACCTTCAGGCCCTGCGTAAATCAGCTTGGGACCTGATTACTTACAGTCGTGATGGCAGCATCTCTCACTCACATTTTTAAACAAAATATATATGAATAATGTTGGTCTTACCAGAAATTCAATGAAAAAACACAGGTACGTTGAATAGCAGATTCCAGATATACTGCTGACTGAACTGTGATGCCTATTACATTAATATATATTTGCTTTAATGAGGCTAATCAATTTTTCCAGAAATACACAACGTCCTGCTCTAGGGACTTTCTTCTACAAATGGCGTCAAGCCTTTGAATATACTCAATAATATTAAATGTTTTGACCAATGGGATCTACTACTAAGATTTTCCATTCAAATTTTTAAATCTAAGGTCCAATTTCGGTCCAATGTTAGTGTACTTCTGTCGGTCTGTCCGTCCGAACTTAGCATTTACCAAAAATAAACTTGGTTTTGGCCTAACACTTCCAAAAAACATATTTAGTTTGAGCGATCACATAATTTTTTTCTCCCCTTGTCTACCCCTTTCTACATGTACCCTTTCTTGCCTTTTTCAAGGACGCGTCAAAAAATGTTACCGTTAGTGCAAGTCCAAACGAGCATGTGTTGGTCTGTCTGTACGAACAAATACAGTCTTTTGTCCATAACTTTATTTCTAGCTGTCGGATTTTTTATTCGAAAGCATATTACCCATCAGGACAAGACCAGCTCTAAGACTAGCTAACTTTTATGATCTTAAACCTATTAATAAAGAATTCAATATATTTTCCATTTTGGTGTTCGTTGTTTTCTAAGTCTCAACTACTTAAATGTTATAAAAATCATCGCAGATCTTCCTTTTTCCCGGCAGGAAGTAATTATGCGTGTGTGTATATATGTTTCTACAGTGTGCCTTTTGTTAGAAAATGTATTGGACTTGGCGGTTTATTTTTAAATTTTAAAGCTCGCGACATCGTTTTCGACACAAGCTAACGGCATCGTCTCGCACTGTCGGCCTGAGTAGCTAATTCAAACTTCTAACACTTGACAAGCCGGCAGCATTGTAGAGTGTCACTAGGATATGCTAAGTCTGGCCACTACTGTAGAATAAACGTGTTGTTGTGCATTGGCCACTGTTGAATGAACCTGTCATGTAGACCTTGAGTGGGAGTGTCAAGTAACGCGAATGGTGTAGTAGTTCGGTGTAACAGACCTCTTGGTAATAACTCTCACACACTCTCATGTAATGCAATGACGACTTGAACTGCCTCTGACATTTCAATAGTTTAATGAAGGCACGCAAACTGGACAGCACGGATACAGTCATGGACACATGTTGACATACATTCATTGGTTATTTGAATCGTGGATGATACATTCATGTAGTAGTGAAATATCATTCAACCCAAGGTGGTATTCACTGTTCTGGTAACTAATCGCCGTATCCTCTACTGACTGAACGCGTCAATGAGGATCGGTAAACATACAAAAGTCATTGGCCGAACCTTCATTTCATAGCTAAGTTCTTAAGCTGAAATATGTCCAATGTTTGTATAACACTCATAAACCACGATAGTGGGTTTTCACCTCATAACAAGATCTCGATACCACTGCCCGATAGTAGGATACATAATCTGTTCTCTTGACAGTGATCAAAAATATGATGATGACAGGAATATAACATGGCCGCCTTCCTGAGTTGTCGCTCACTCACTCGTAGGAAGGTAGATATAAGCCAAAGTTAATTTATAATGTGCATATAAATAATTTCATAAAGTTTTCCATACAGCTCTACAGTAATCAAGTTAATTCACGTAGACATAACTGCTGTAGGAAAGCCTGTCATCTTCGTCGATACAAAACACAACCCTAGCGATACGAAGCACAATGTTCCATCTAGGTCTAATCGACTCGAGATCATCAAAATTAGGGTCTGGCATAACTGGAGTCCGAATCACACATATGAGGAGGATCTCTGACAAATAGACTCTTGCAGAGACACAAACTTCTCCTAGAAAAACATCTATGAATCACTGTTAAACCTTAAACAGTGCCAGCCCTGGAAAAAGCACTCAGCCATTTCTTGGCGACATTATCGGAACTCTTTACAACCCAGTAGGACCACGAAAACCTGCGCTAGATTCTGGCAGAAAGAATATAGTCCGACCTGAACATACAAAGGTATACAATATACGACTGAATCTACTTGCACTAGACAAGTAGTACACATGAATTCAGGCCATAAACATAACAAGCAAAATTAATCTATTTTCTGGCCCGAACAAATAAGAACGGACATGAATACAATCCATGCACCGATAATATCAAGAAAGATCACTCATATAATCAAAAGTGTAAATCAATCATGAATTATCTAGCTTTACCAGAGGAAGCATTTTCATACACAAATGAATGCAAATATCTATTTTCCATATTAAATAGCCATATCGTATTTTTGTAATATGTGCGTCAAAATATGCACGCAACAGATTACCACACCCCTCGGGAAAAAAAATGGTACTTTTTTTTTTTTTGAAATACATCTAGGAGCAACATACAATAGGCTCACAACGCACCAATAACAATGCGCAGATGATAAGCATTGAGAATATATTTCATGAACTTAGAGAAAGTATTTCTCTAAGTATAAATATTTCCAGAGAGGTGTCACCAACGCATACTACAATACTTGCAATGCCACACTTTCTACATCAGTTTATACATAAATTTCATCTTAGATACCTTAACATCATGATCATCAAAGACGAAAACACATTGAAAGACCAGCGGTGAATAAACATCAGTGAACCGCTAAGTAGTGTTACAATCAATATACGATATATTCCATATGTGTACACATTTCAACATAGGAACAACTGTAGCAAAGTTAGGCATATAATTTAACAGTTATGAATCATGTGGGCATCTAGACAAAATATCTGCCATCACATTTTCTGACCCACGGATAGCTCGCACCGAAAAATGAAACGGCTGCAGAGCAATCGCGTATCGCGTTGATCTCGCGCTCTTCAGATTTTTACTCTGATAGCCGTAAGAGCTTTCTGGTCAGTTTCCACAATGAAATGCGCGCCAAGAAGAAATCTTTGCAGTTTAAGGATTGACCAAACCATAGCCAATAATTCACGGTCTAGGACCGAGTAATTCTTCTCTGCGGCATTTAATTTTCGAGAAATATACATCACAGGATGCAGAGTTCCAGAGTACTCTTGCATTAGTGCTGCTCCAATCCCTGTGGATGAAGCGTCACTACGAAGAATAAATGTCTTATCCTTAGAAGGCAATACTAGGATAGGTGAAGTAGAAAACATAGTTTTAACCTTATCCAAAGAGGATTGACATTCTTGAGTCCAATGGACTACATTAGGAGACCCTTTCTTTAGCAAGGAAGAAAGAGGTGACATAATGGAGGACAGATTCGGAATGAATCGTCCATAAAATTGTATTAGACCTAAGAGACTTCGCACTTGCTTTTTAGTCTTAGGAATAGAAATGTTAAGTATCTTACTTGTATTATGGTCTTCTGTTTTTAGGAAACCATGACCAACACGGTGACCTAAGAAAGATATTTCGCTAAAACCAATACAAGCTTTAGATGGTTTCGCTGTCAGGTTATGCTCGCGTAAGATAGACAATAGTTCATTTATCCCATTATAGTGATCGTTCCAAGTATCACTGAAAAGACAGATGTCATCAAGATATGCAATGACATCTGAGCGATGAGATAGGATTCGACGCATCATGTGTACGAATGTTGCAGGGGCGTTCATAAGGCCGAAAGGCATAAAATTCCATTGGAATAGACCCCTAGGTGTCGAAAAAGCAGTAAACGGTTTGGCGTGTTCGGATAATGGAACTTGCCAATATCCCTTAGACAAATCGAGTTTAGTAAAGAAATGAGAATTCGATAGTCTGGTAAGTAGCTCTTCAAGTAAAGGCATAGGTTCAGCATCAAATTTCGTCACTTGATTCAATTTGCGATAATCAACGCAAAGACGTATGTTGTTGTCTTTTTTTCGCACGATAACCATCAGTGAAGAATATGCTGATGTGGATGGTTCAATAATTTTTAACTCTATCATTTCATCCAACTCTTTTTCTACCTGTGCTTGAAAATGTATCGGGATAGGATACGGTCTGACTCTTATAGGATTATGGTCAGTAAGAATAATGTCATGTTGAATGACATCAGTTTGACCAGGAATGTCAGTAAGGACATCCTGAAATTGTTCTAACATAGTAGAAACTTGTTTCTGTTCTCCTGGAGATAATTCGGGAGAAATCGCAACATCTTTCCATGATTCATTAGAGTGAAGCGGAATCATTGGAAAAGGTAGATTTACATCCGGGAAACTCGTTTCCTCATCCTGTATTACTGACAGTGATGAGTAATGTCCATGTTGGACTGGAAAATCGTCCGTTGCCTGGAAAACAGGTTGTAAATAATCCGGACGTTCATGGAATTCCGTGAGCATGTTGATGTGGAAGGTTTTATGCTTCCCGTCAATATCGACGATATAGTCAACATCGGAAACTTTTGATATTATATCGTACGGACCTTTCCAAGAAATAAGAAGTCTGTTTTCTCTACAAGGTAGCAGGACCAATACTTTGTCACCTGGACAGAGTTGTCGCAAGCGTCTGGTCTTATTGGCAAATTGCCTTGCCTTCTGTTTCGCAAATTCAGAAGAAGCAGTTGCCAATTTGCATGCTTCAATAATCTTGTGTCTAAGTGCAATGACATATTCATAAGAGGATTTTGTGTCATCGACAATATTATCAGCAGTTATGAGATCATGAAGTAAGGACATAGGACCTCGCGGTTTCGCGCCGAAGACAAGTTCAAAAGGAGAAAATCCTGTATGTTCGTTGGCGACCTCTCTATATGCAAAGAGAGCCGCGGGTAAAACCCTGTCCCAATCCTGAGGATGATCCTCAGTTATCTTACCTAGTAGGTTTTTCAGAGTTCTATTCAGACGTTCCACCATCCCATTGGACATAGGATGATAAATACTACTCAGAGATCTCTCTATCTTTAGAGTCGACATCACTTGAGACATGGTATCCGATATAAGTTGGCTACCATGGTCCGATAATATTTCTGCTGGAAATCCCAGACGAGAAAATATTAACCAAAGAGCATCTGCAATATCAGCAGTAGTTATGCTCTTTAGAGGAACAGCCTCTGGCCAACGTGTGCACATATCCACACACGTCAAAATAAATTGGTGTCCTCTAGCAGACTTTATCTTAAATGGACCAATGATGTCTATCGCCATTTTTTGAAATGGTCGAATGGGAATGTCTGCAGCCTGAATAGGTGCAGCATGGCGTGGACCTCTGGATTTAACCTCTTGACATACTTTACAAGATCGACAATAGATTCGTATGTCCTTATTCACAGCAGGCCAAAAGAAAGATGCAAGAACTCTAGATTTAGTACGGGAAAAACCCATATGTCCAGCACACTGAGAATCATGAGCGTGCTGTAAGATTTTAACTTTCATATTTTTGGGCACAAGAATTTGAGAATGAATGGATTTAGCGGAGTCTTGTACCATACGTACAAGTACGCCATTCCTCATCGTAATCCAAGATTTACGATTTGTATCCTTATTCGGATCACCTTTTGTTGCCAGAGTAAAGAATTTCTTTAGAGTAGGATCATCTTCCTGCTGTTTTATAAAGGAACATGCGAAATCTCCAAGAGATCACCTTGGTTCTGGTCATCATTATCTCCAGAAGGCGAAGATTGCGGCATGTTTAGAGCTTGAGCTCTAGTGACTACAGCATTTGCAGTATGCATATTATCACTTTCCCACTCGGCAATTTGTTGCGGAGTGCATTCTTTCGCACCATGAATGCGACCGACGATAAGATCAGCGATCGGATTCGGCAGCAGACATGCGTGCACATCTCCTGTAAAGAAGGGAGTAGAGATGTTGATAATGGCAGTGGAGTACTTCTCCAATGTGCCACCAAATGTTATGCATTTGATTATCTTGCCAGTGGCTCGAGAAGGATCTATAAGTGACTGCCTCACTCCAATGGTTGTGCACCCGGAATCGAAAAGAATTGAGACCGGAGTACCATCTACTAGACCTCTATTCAAGACAAGAGCACCTCTTCCATCATGCGCGACTGACGCAGGAAGAGCAGGAAGAGGATGACCACAGCTTAAAGTCGAAACTGTGGTTGGCTCGAATAATGTTTTGCATTGGGAACACTGAAATGCTCTGTCAAAATCGAAAGCAGAACATCCCACACTATTAGAGTCTTTCTTATCATTGGTTTGATTACCGGCTTCGTGAAACTCTTGTTGTGCAGAGTTAGCCTGGTAATGAGATTTACCATGTCTTTTGTGTTGTGATCTACCTCGGTTATTGTTGCCTCTGTAATTATTATTCCCTCTGTTAAAACCCCTATTTGGGTTTGAATCACAATATTCATGATCATAATCATCATGCTCATTATAATGAGTATCCCTGTAATGTTGGTTTTGTTGTTTCCATGAAGAACTTGGGTAGTTCCTATGGTTACTCCCTTTTCGGAAATTTCTATAATTATTGGCACCCCTCGCGTATCGAGGACTGTCAGCCCGATTCCAGTTCTTCGAAGAAGAACCCTGATTTGAGTGGTTACCTTGGTTTTGATACTTATTCCAATTAACCTTTTTATCAAATTTATTTTTGAGCTCCTTGGAATTTGTGTGAGTAATTATGATTATATTCTGTTGCTGAAGCAACTGGCATACCCTCTTTAATGTTAGTGTTACTAAGAATCATGTCAGGGTGTGCCGTGGCATACTGGTCACAATATTCTTCCATTTGCTTTAATGTACTAGGTTTACGCTCATGTAAAAACTCTAGGAATGGTTTATTTACCGAAGACATGACCTTGTCTCTTAGCAATAAATCCGTAAGACCATCAAATGTTTTCTCTATTTTGGATAATTCAATCCATCGTGAGAGTGTAAGTCGTGCTTTTGAAATAAAATCTGAGAATTCTACACCTACCTCAGGTCTCATTGTTTTAAACAAAAGACGATAACCTTCTTCTGACAGCTGATATCTCTTTATCAAAGCTGCCCTAATAGCATCATAATTATCCTTGTCGGCCTCTTCAACCAAACATAACTTAGTCAGAGACTCCCCTTTTAGATTTTCAGACAACTGATTCACATACTGTGATTTGTCAACATTATGAGCTCGACAAGCACGTTCAAATCTAGAAAGCCAAAATGTTATATCATCACTGGCAGAGTTGAACGCTGGCACCTTGACCTTATAATTAAAGGGTTTACCATTACCACCAGATGCCTGATTAACATTACTCATACTTGTCAATTTCAATTTCTCTAATTCAAACTCATGTTCTCTTATTGCTTTTCTCTCTTCAGCTTCTCTATCTAATTTTTTTTTGTTCAGCAGCAGCAGCAGCTTCCAATTTTTTCTGTTCTGCAGCAGCAGCAGCTTCTAATTTGTTCTGTTCTGCCACAAATCTCCTTTCCTCCACCTGCATCTGCAATTTCTTTTGTTCAGCAGCAGCATCAGCTTCTCTTTCTAATCTTTTCTCTTCAGCCAGAGCTTTTCTCTCTTCTGCAGCAGCAGCAGCTTTTCTCTCTTCTGCAGCAGCTTTTTTCTCTTCAGCAGCAGCAGCAGCTTCTCTTTCTAATCTTTTCTCTTCAGCCAGAGTTTTCTCTCTCTCTTCTGCAGCAGCTTTTTTCTCTTCAGCAGCAGCTTTTCTCTCCTCTGCAGCAGCTTTTCTCTCTTCAGCAGCAGCAGCAGCTTTTTTTCTCTTCTGCAGCTAATGCTTTGTCATATTGAGCAACAGCCCATTCTTCTAAGTCTTTACCAGTCTTATCAAGGGATTTCCCTTGTGTAATAAAGTAATCTAATGTAGACATCCTGTCTTATTAAATCAGAAACCTGAAAAAGTAAATAAATTACCTTATTTCACTTTCATGGGAGACAAGTCTATACTATAGACTTAGTCTTAGTGAAAAACTTGTATGGTTACTTGAGTACCTGTGGAAAACAATATCTGTATATCCCAAACACTGTGGGAGACAAGCCTTACAAAGGTCTTGCATACTTCTTTAATGTAATCAATGATCACTTGAGTACCTGTGGAAAATAATATTTTCTATCCCAATCACTGTGGGAGACAAACCTTACAAAGGTCTTGTACACTTTCTTAGTGTAATCAATGATCATAAGTACTGGTCTGTACTATAATATAAATATATTCAAATATACCTTATATATTATTTGTCAACCAAAGACATTAACAAGGACCAACAAGAAAAGACAATATGAAAACAATTGCAGGAATCAAATTAAATCAAAATAGAAAAAATTTAAAAAAAAATGATCACAGAATCTGTGATGATAACCGCAATGAAATCAACAAGACAAATAACGCCACAGTGTATAAACATAAGGGTGTAAAGAACTGAAATGAAAGGAAAGATGAGACCTACAATTATACAAACAAATCAAACAAAACTAAAGAACATAGAAATATTACAAAAACAACAAGAATACAGTCTTCACAACTAACAAATATTTGCAAACAATGTTGCATGCAAATTTCAATTAAGAAATTTGCTCCCTATAGAACGCTAGAGCAAGACCAATGTCACTTGGTATTTCCTGTTCTAGTCACCTCCCATCCAGGCCCGCAGAATACAAACTAACTTAACACACAACAAATAACATATAAACATAAATACATGTAAACCTTAATAGCATAACTGCATACATATATATATACTTAATAGAATGTATTGTGGATAGAATGTGATGCTGGTATAGTGTTGTAACAATAACTTGCCACTTTTAATGAACAATTAAATAATAGATTTATTTTCTACACTATTACAATGTTCAATTTTTTTGAGCATATGAAGATCCAACGATGAAATATGCACTTTATGTTCAACAACACTGTGATTCTTCTGTACAGGATCAACAATCACTTCTCTCTTCTGTACGATGAGAAATGTCAACAGTACTGCTCCAGATATTTTCTACACTTGATACAAATGTCCTGTGTAATACCGTCTGTACAGCGAAAAACTGTCAACAAGCGCTGACCTAGATACAGCATCCGATCGGTAATACAGGTCAAGCTGACATCGACTGCCCCGTTGTAACTTGTACACTGGTGTTCATGCGTGTCGTATGTGGCGTCAGGGATGGTCTGGTTATCATAACCCCAGGAATCTGGTTCACCACTGTAGAGTGTCAAGGATATGCTAAGTCTGACCACTACTGTAGAATAAACGTGTTGTTGTGCATTGGCCACTGTTGAATGAACCTGTCATGTAGACCTTGAGTGGGAGTGTCAAGTAACGCGAATGGTGTAGTAGTTCGGTGTAACAGACCTCTTGGTAATAACTCTCACACACTCTCATGTAATGCAATGACGACTTGAACTGCCTCTGACATTTCAATAGTTTAATGAAGGCACGCAAACTGGACAGCACGGATACAGTCATGGACACATGTTGACATACATTCATTGGTTATTTGAATCGTGGATGATACATTCATGTAGTAGTGAAATATCATTCAACCCAAGGTGGTATTCACTGTTCTGGTAACTAATCGCCGTATCCTCTACTGACTGAACGCGTCAATGAGGATCGGTAAACATACAAAAGTCATTGGCCGAACCTTCATTTCATAGCTAAGTTCTTAAGCTGAAATATGTCCAATGTTTGTATAACACTCATAAACCACGATAGTGGGTTTTCACCTCATAACAAGATCTCGATACCACTGCCCGATAGTAGGATACATAATCTGTTCTCTTGACAGTGATCAAAAATATGATGACAGGAATATAACATGGCCGCCTTCCTGAGTTGTCGCTCACTCACTCGTAGGAAGGTAGATATAAGCCAAAGTTAATTTATAATGTGCATATAAATAATTTCATAAAGTTTTCCATACAGCTCTACAGTAATCAAGTTAATTCACGTAGACATAACTGCTGTAGGAAAGCCTGTCATCTTCGTCGATACAAAACACAACCCTAGCGATACGAAGCACAATGTTCCATCTAGGTCTAATCGACTCGAGATCATCAAAATTAGGGTCTGGCATAACTGGAGTCCGAATCACACATATGAGGAGGATCTCTGACAAATAGACTCTTGCAGAGACACAAACTTCTCCTAGAAAAACATCTATGAATCACTGTTAAACCTTAAACAGTGCCAGCCCTGGAAAAAGCACTCAGCCATTTCTTGGCGACATTATCGGAACTCTTTACAACCCAGTAGGACTACGAAAACCTGCGCTAGATTCTGGCAGAAAGAATATAGTCCGACCTGAACATACAAAGGTATACAATATACGACTGAATCTACTTGCACTAGACAAGTAGTACACATGAATTCAGGCCATAAACATAACAAGCAAAATTAATCTATTTTCTGGCCCGAACAAATAAGAACGGACATGAATACAATCCATGCGCCGATAATATCAAGAAAGATCACTCATATAATCAAAAGTGTAAATCAATCATGAATTATCTAGCTTTACCAGAGGAAGCATTTTCATACACAAATGAATGCAAATATCTATTTTCCATATTAAATAGCCATATCGTATTTTTGTAATATGTGCGTCAAAATATGCACGCAACAAGCATGTGTCCGATCTCTCAATCTTATGCGTTCGTGTGTTTTATTCTTTCTATCTTTCCTGGAATAACTAAGCTTGTCTTTTTTTCAAATTTTTATCGTTAACCCTTGACGGACGCGTTATAAAGTCCAATACTACTAGCGTTGCACTAAGGTTTTTGACTACGTTCTATCCTACCTAAATCAATGCGTTTTCTGGCGCAGGGAAGAAGACGCGTTACAACTTTACTAATTCTATACATATTATTATAATAATAATAATAGCCCCTTCAGTCATAACTGACTATGGGAATGCGCCCCTGAGGTGACAGCCCTCAGCTGCTTATTTTCCTGGTGCTCCTTTCGACGTTTTCTCCTCACCTCTGCTTCTTGTGTGAGATTCTCTTCGCCCAATCTGAGGTGGCGCCGTAAATAGCATCGCCATACATATTATTATGACTTTATTACATATAATTAATGATTTTATGGCTGTATCAATGTACTTCATCACAACGTCACACAAACATATTAGAGTCATAAATTATGTTTCTACTTTTATTCGCAACAGTTAACTTTTATCCGCGATAGTTAACTCTTGTCCGCAACAGATAACAACTCCATCGTGGACTGTGGGATGAAGTACATTGATACAGCGATAAAATCATTAATTATATGTAATAAAGTCATAATAATATGTATAGAATTAGTAAAGATGTAACGCGTCTTCTTCCCTGCGCCAGAAAACGCATTGATTTAGGTAGGATAGAACGTAGTCTAAAGCCTTATTGCAGTGCTAGTAGTATTGGACTTTGTAACCCGCCCGTCAAGGGTTAACGATAAAAATTTGAAAAAATCTGCAAGCGTAGTGGTTCCAGGAAAGATAGAAAGAATAAAATACACGAACGCATAAGATTGAGAGAGCGGACACATGCTGCCGGCTTGTCAAGTGTTAGAAGTTTGAATTAGCTACTCAGGCCGACAGTGCGAGACGATGCCGTTAGCTTGTGTCGAAAACGATGTCGCGAGCTTTAAAATTTAAAAATACCCCGCCTAGTCCAATACTTTTTCTAACAAAAGGCACACTGTGGAAATATATATACACACACGCATAATTACTTCCTGCCGGGAAAAAAGAAGATCTGCGATGATTTTTTATAACATTCGAGAAGTTGAGACTTAGAAAACAACGAACACCAAAAATGGAAAATATATGGAATTCTTTATTAATAGGTTTAGGATCATAAAAGTTAGCTAGTTTAAGAGCTTATCTTATCCTGATAAATAATATGCTTTCGAATAAAAACTCCGACAGATAGAAATAAAGTTATGGACAAAATACTATATTTGTTCGTACAGACAGACCAACACATGCTCGTTTGGACTTGCACTAACGGTAACGTTTTTTGACGCGTCCTTGAAAAAGACAGGAAAAGGTTACATGTAGTCTGTTGTAGAAAGGGGCAGACAAGAGGGAGAGAAATTATGGGATGGCTTAACACCAAATATATCTAGCAGTAGAAATCTAAAAATGAGAGAGGAAAAAACTTGGTAGTGTCCAAAAATCAAGTCTGTTTTTGCTTTTAATTTCAAATTTCAAAATTGTCGTTCGTTCATTGGCCAAAGCCTTTCATATTATTGAGAAAATTCAAAGGTTTGACGCCATTTGTATAAGATAGTCCCCAGAGCAGGACGTTGTGTATTTCTGGAAAAACTGATTAGCCTTATTAAAGCAAATATATATTAAAGTAATAGGCATCACAGTTCAGCCAGCAGTATATCTGGAGTCTGCTATTCAACGTATCTGTGTTTTTTCATTGAATTTCTGGTAAGACCGACATTATTCATATATATTGTGTTTAAAAATGTGAGTGAGAGATGCTGCCATCACGACTGTGAGTAATCAGGTCCCAAGCTGATTTAGGCAGGGCCTGAAGGTATAATTAGGCTATAACACATTGCCAGTTTTGTAAATGCACATGTTTTGTGAAATAAAAAGGTTTTCTTAGGTGACCAGAGGGACACAGCTCACCTATTCTATTGTATGGCAGAAAAGACAGATTAATAATATTATTGCAGATGCAGTACCGCCTTTGTAGGAGAGACATGTGAACAACACTGGTACACTGTGGAATGGATGTGCTGGATTGGTTCATTAGATATGACCCAGCTCTTTATTTCTTATGTATTCTCTTTTGTATCTATAAAACACAGTTGAAGTAAGATATCAACAAGGAGACATTATTTCATTGTTACAGGGTTTTTATCTGGCACTAGTCCGGTGCCAGATGTCTATGAGAAGCAGTGTGAAGTCGTTTCCTGCACAGTAGTGACAGGGACCTGCAGAGTCTACCCTGTTACTTTTGGCTATTATCATAGCGAAATAGTGTGACACCAAGTTTACAGACTGTTCAAGTGTGCCCAGATAAGTAAAATATCTGGCACCCTAACTCTACATCAGCTTTAAGACCAGCACACCCCTGTATAACAAGAATAAACTAGTTCCCCAGAGAACTTAACAGTGACATTGTATATTAAAGAGACTGGGAGTGATTATAGTAATTTTGTTAGAATCAGGGACCTTCACAGCTGGCCTCATTCAGTACAATAAGGAAACATATCAACAACATTTCATAACATCAAAATCCACCACAGACGACTTAAATTAACATTAAAATCTCAGGTGAAATATCGGATAATTGTTATAACCTTTAACTGGTTTAAATTGTTTTTTATTATATGTTTCTTTTTTAAATAATGTAAATACACACCTTAAAAAAATAATGTGCAAACTAAATATATTGTACTGTTTAAAATTAGTTTTAAAAAAAAACAGTAGCAGGTTACCACCATCGCAACAACAGTCTGGTGAGATCAAAGAAATGTATGGGTATCAAAAAGAAGTTAAGTCCAGCACAAAAATCAGAATCAACTCAAATATCAAGTCAGTCCTATTGTATGGCTCTGAAACATGGAGAACAACTAAAACAGCAACCAAAAAGCTACAGACATTCATAAATGGGTATTTGCGTGTTCGAAATGGCATGAAAAGATCACTAATGTGAAGCTGATTACAAGAACCAGATTACAAGAACCAGACATCTCCATGGAACAAGAGATGAGAAGAAGACACTTTTGATGGATAAGAAGAAGCCCGTTGATAGAATAACAAAGCATGTCTTGTTCTGGAATCCCCAGGGTGTGAGAACGAACGAACAAATAATCTATTGAAGGCGCTAGCTGCCAAAGCAATTCTAGTATGGATTTCTCTTGTTGTGTCACCATCCTGAGTCATTTTACTGCCTAAATAATTGAAACTTTCAACTTTCTGTAGTTTTTCCCCGTTCAAGATGATATCAAAGGTCTCGTTAGAAAAGTTCATAGCTTTAGTTTTAGAGGCATTTATTTGGAGACCAATTTTAACCGAGAGATGGCACAAATTATTTATTGCTTCTTGGGATTGTCTTGGTGTTGAACTTAAGAATGCTACATCATCTGCGAAATCCAGGTCCCCCAGGAATTTTCCATTTGTCCATTTTATACCCAATTGTTCATTGTGGGTATAGTTTCTCATAACCCAATCAATAGCTATTCCAAAAAGTAGTGGTGACATAATACAGCCTTGTTTCACCCCTGTTTCTACTGTAAACCATTCTGTATTCCCTTTATTTGTTCTAACACAACATCTTGCATTGTCATATAGCGCTTTGATTATATTCACATATTTTATTGGAAAACCATAGATTGTAAGTATCTTCCACAATGATGGGCGGTGTAGACTATCAAAGGCTTTTTGAAAATCGACGAAGGTGATAATAAGTGGCGATTGCCTTTCCACTGATTCTTCTATAATTGTTCTTAGTGTGAATATTTGATCAATACATGATCGTTTCGGCCTGAAACCCGCTTGTTCTTCTCTGATCTTTTCGTCAGCATGCAATTTAAGTCTTTCTAACATCATGCAACATAATATTTTTCCAGGTACTGATAATAGAGATATACCACGCCAGTTATTACAGTCTGATAGATCACCTTTCTTCGGTAACTTTACAATAATACTGTCTTTCCATTGTTGTGGTGGTTGTTCTTCTCTCCATACTTCATTTATAATATCTAAAATTCTCAAGAGGTTGTTGTCATTAACTGCTTTAATCATTTCCCCTGAAATTTCGTCAACTCCAGCAGCTTTAAAATTTTTTAATCTTTTAACGGCTTGTTTGATCTCGTCCAGCGTGAATTCATCGCAAGTTATTGGCAAGGTGGTTGTGGGTGTTTCATTATTAAAATCAGGTGTTACTGTTGGTGGTGGTCTGTTTAGCACCTCCATGAAGTGCTCAGCCCATCTCTTCATTTGTTCTTTTTCTGTTGGTATTGAATTCCCTAATTTACCTTTAACAGGTGTTTCCATAGCAGTAGGCTGGTGACATAGTTGTTTTGTAATTTGATAAAGGCACCTACTATTACCAGTTCTTGCAGCATTTTCAGCTTCTACGGCCAGTTCATTGATGAAATGTCTTTTATCTCTTCGAGTTTTTGTCTTCACTTCTTTATTTAACAAGTTATAAGTTAGTTTGCAAGATTCAACTGCATTATGTGTACTTGCCGCTAGTAGTTTAAGTTTTGCTGTTTTCCTTTCTTGTATTTTATCCCAAGTATCTTCTCTCATCCATTTTTTCTTTTTATGTACTAGGTATCCGGTGGTCGCTACAGCTGCTTCTGTCATTGCTGTTCTCAGTTGTTCCCATTTAGTATCGATTGTCTTGGTGGTGATATCATTTTCAATTTTGCCTAAAGCATCGAAATAGTTGTTCATTTTGACATTATATTCCTTCTTTATATCATTTGATTGCAGTCTGTGTACATCTATTCTTCTATTTTTATTCGGTTGGTATAACTTCTTCAGTTTAATTCTCATTTTAGCTATGCAGAGGTTATGATCGCTTCCGATCTCTGCACCTCTGTATGCTCTGACGTCTTGAACTGATGAGCGAAATTTAGCGCTTATGCAGAAGTGATCTATCTGGTTCTTAGTTCTGCCATCAGGTGAATTCCATGTTATCTTGTGGATATTCTTATGTGGAAAGATGGTGTCTGCCACAACGAGGTTTGATATTTCACAAAGTTCTAGAAGTCTTTCGCCATTTTGATTCATACAGCCTATGCCATGAGTACCGAGATATCTTTGTACTCCATCGTTGTTGTCACCTACTTTGGCGTTAAAATCACCCATGACTGCTATTATGTCATGCTTGGGTATTGTGTTGATGGTACTTAGAAGTGCTTCATAGAAGTCATCTTTTGTGGTATCAAGAGCGTCGTTAGTTGGTGCATAACATTGTACAATTGAGAGCTTGAAAAATCGTGTCTGAAATCTAGCTAATATTAGCCTCTCATTGATAGGTACCCAGCTGATAAGCGATGCTGCTGCTTTCTGTGTCATTAGGATGGCTACTCCCTCTGTGTGACGATTATCATTACTACCAGAGTATATAATTTGCTTTTTTTCTTCTGAAATATATTTTATGCCCTTCCCCGTCCATCTACACTCGCTGACACCCAATAAGTCCAACTTATAATTATCCATTTCTTTAATTACTTCTTCCAATTTTCCGTCTTGATACATAGTTCTTACATTCCAGTATCCAATTTTAGAAATCTCCTTAGCCCCCAAGATATTAGAGTGAGTCATGTTTACTGTCGAGCCTGGTTCTGTTTCGGTAACAATAGCTTGTTTTACGATAATGAATTGTTAACTCACTGATCAACCCTCCGATCCAACCAACCGATTCGAGGGTTTCGAGGTCAGTTATAGGAAAATATCTACACCACTAGATACTCTGGTGTATCTTTTATTCTATAATTTAACATAACATGGTGATATCCATCGAAATATACACATTCCTGATGTTTTTCTTTCGGCGTCTAAGGTGAGAAACAATAACTAAACAATAAATAAATAAATTATGTATGCGACACTCACTCATGCGGTCAAATCGTCGACAAGTAATCTGTATTTTTGAATGTGTCATCAATCATCAATACAAAAATTACATAAACACATTCTCGCTTATATCGATACATTCTTGGTGGAAAATGAAATAATAATAACAACACTATCTTACGCACTTCTGTAGCAGGAAAAGTCTTTCAGCAGTTAAAAAAAAAAAATAGAAATAACAATGCATATCTGCTTATTCTCATATACATCATCCCATTTAAGCAAACGAAAACATTCACATGTCTAAAGTACAGTGGTATGCGGGTACATTCTCACGATTCACATGTCTAAAGTACAGTGGTATGCGGGTACATTATCACATACATTACTTTATATAATAATATTACATGGATATAAAACAAATTATCAATTTAAAGAAGTCTGAGGTCATGACGCTCAATGTGAGCAACCCTGAGCCCATATCAGTAAGGAATCAGCAATTGGTACAGACAGATACCTTCACATACCTAGGAAGCATAGTAACACCCGACGGTGGGGCAGGCAAAGACATCAACATCAGAATGAATAAGACAAGAACAGCCTTCTTTAGCCCAAATAACATCTGGAAGTCCTCCCAATACAGCACAAGCACAAAATTAAGATTATACCAGAGCTGCGTGCTTTCTGTGCTTCTCTATAGTGCGGAATGCTGGAGAGTCACAGAGAAGGAAATGTCAAAATTGTCCTCTTTTCACACAACATGCCTAAGAAAAATTCACCGCATTTTTTGGCCGAATACCATCACCAACGAAGATCTGCTTACTCGGAGCAAGCAAGAGGACATGCACACCATCATAGCTGGCAGACGCTGGAGCTGGGTTGGTCATGTCCTCAGAAGAGACCCCGATGCCATCACAAGAACAGCTATGCTTTGGACCCCTGAAGGAAAGCGAAAGAGAGGCCGACCAAAAACAACTTGGCGGAGGACTGCGGAGGCTGAGATGCAAAGAATGAACCAGAGTTGCGGCACTGTACGAAGGATGGCCACCGACCGTGCAAAGTGGAATCAATTTGTTGTTGCCCTACAAGACGCCACTAGGCGTGATGGCCACTGACTGCTTTGACGGTCGGTGGTTAAGGATCGAAGAAGAAGAAGAAGAATAAAACAAATTATTCACATTAAAAACGAGCGGAAGAGGAAAAGAAATGTTGACCTATGGATGAGATGTTGACAGGCAAATGCTGTTTCTATGGGGGTAGATAATCAGTGTTTAAGAAGTGTTTGAAAAGTGCTTTGTTAAATGAATATTGTGTAGGTAGGCTTTTTAGGTGGTGTGGAAGGCTGTTCCACAAGTAGGCTAGACTCTTTTTGAACAGGTCGATCCTAGGTTTGGGCAGACGTAACTGATGTAATTTTTGTCCTTCTCTTCTACTGGTTTGAAACGATGATCGTAGGTACGGCGGGGCATTGTTAGATAGAATTAGTCTCTTTGAAGTGAAAGCAGGGCAACCATCCCATAGTGTAGAGCAGTAATCTAGATGTGTCTGTATATGTGAGGTGTAGAACAATAGTCTAGTGTCTGCGTCTAAGAAGTGTTTTATTTTGGCTAGCTGGTACGTCTTTTGAGCTAAGTGTTTGGTTAAATTCCATACATGGGAGTTCCACGTTAAGTGCTGATCAATCGTGATCCCTAGAACTTTGTGTTCTGTTACATGTTCAATTTGTATTGATTTCGCGTGTAGCTGTAGCGATATTTTGGTGCAGTTTAGGAGTTTCTGTCTGGTGGTAATCAACATAGATTTCGTTTTTGCTGTGTTTACTGGCATACGATTCATATTACTCCATTTTGTTAGATTGTCTACATCGCTTTGAAGAGTCATTTCAGGTGCTACACAGTCATTGTCACTAGTGTAGATAGTACAATCATATGCAAAGAGGTCACATGTTGAATATTTTAGATGTAGTGGTAGGTCGTTGATGAACATTGCGAAGAGTAGGGGCCCAAGAATAGAACCCTGTGGTACTACTGTATCTATCTTCGAGAAATCTGATGTCGAGTTGTTGTGAAGCACTAACTGTTGTCGATCTGCCAAGAATGATTTGATGACGTTTAGTGGATTAGGGCCTATTCTGAGGGTTTCCAACTTTTGAACCAAGATAGTGTGGTCAATCATGTCAAATGCTTTTTTGAAGTCAACAAAAACAGCACCACCTAATTTTCCATCATTTACGTTAGACAGCCAGTTGTCTGCCATTTTGGTGAGAGCTGTGTGACAGGAATGTTCGGGTCTGAAACCTGACTGGCTCTCAATGAGCAGTTTGTTTGTTGTTAAGTGTTGAAATGTGGTGCTGTAAATGTGTTTCTCTAGTGGTTTTGAAAGAGATGATAGAAGGGATATTGGTCTGTAACTGTTGGGATCGCTATGTGAACCAGATTTATAGAGAGGATACACTTTGGCAGATTTAAATGATGTGGGGAAGTAGTTGTGTGCAATACATTGGTTGTACACATAGGTTAAGGAGTCGCAAATGATGGGTACAGCGTAACGTAGAATCTTATTGCTGATACCATCAAGCCCAGATGAACTGTTGTTTTTTAATACTTACTTACTTACTTACTTAATCGTTCCTCTTCTACCGTGAGGTGTAGAGGTTTGGAAGAGAGAGCGCCAGACTATCCTATCGGCTGTCTTCCTTCTGGCCTGGTTCCATTCTAGTCCTCAGTCCTTCAAAGATTGTCTAATGTTGTCCTCCCAGCGGACTCTGGGTCGTCCTGGGGGTCTGGATCCCTGGCTCTTTGTTTCCCATGCTTGTCGTGGTAGCCGATCTTCTCCCATTCTGCAGACATTGCCAAACCATATTAATTGGGACTGTTCTACTTGGGTCTGCAGGGGGTGGGATTTTAGGCCTTGACATATCGTCTGGTTGAGGACCATGTCTCTTCTTGTTACTTCAACCACCTTTCTCAGATACCTCATTTCTGAGGTTTGGATCTGGCTTTTGTGGGGTGTATCATAACACCAATTTTCAAAAAGGGTGACAATCGACAATGTGGAAACCATAGAGGCATATCCCTTCTCAGTGTCCCTGGTAAAATCTACTCTAGAATCCTAGAGCAGAGACTCCGACGCCTAGCTGAGCCACAATTGGATGAGGTCCAGTGCGGATTCCGAGCAAACCGAAGTACTCAAGACCTAATCTTCACACTCAGACAGCTGAGTGAAAAGGCCCTTGAGTATAAGAGTGAGATCCATCTTTGTTTCATAGATCTGGAAAAGGCGTTTGACAGAGTCCCCTGGAGCAAACTTTGGGACTGTTTGGCAAGGAAGAATATTCCAGCACCTCTGATTCATGCTATACAGAGCTTCTACAAGTCTTGCAGAAATTATGTGAGGACAGCAAACCATAAGTCAGAAGAGTTCAGGACCACCACTGGTGTAAGACAAGGTGATATCCTGTCACCTTATCTTTTCATACTCCTCATGGACGATGTCATCAAGGCATGTAAGGAGAGAACAAGAAAGTATTCAGTGGGGTACTGGAAGATGAGACAGGTCTATATTTCGGAGCTGGCATTTGCTGATGATGTTGCCCTGATTGCTAAATCAGAGGCACATCTCCAATCCAACCTGCAAGTCTGGAAGGAAGAGCTGGAGAAGAGAGGGATGGTCATAAGCAGCTCTAAAACAAAATCCATGGTGATATCACGAGAAGAAAGAAAACATCAGATTAAGTTGGGAGAACAGGTCCTGGAGCAGGTCGACCACTTTAAATATCTCGGAGCTATTATAGACCGAAAGGGAGGCATCAAAGAAGAGTTGGCCACTCGAAAAGCAGCGGCTGGGAGACTTTTTCAGGCCATAAATCGTGGATTCCTCAGCAAGAAAGAGGTTGGTAAGAAAACGAAGATGGCTGTATACCGCTCCACAAATGTCCCAGATTTGACATATGGATGCGAGTCGTGGGCAATGACTACAACCCACAAAACTTACTTACTTACTTAGTCGTTCCCCTTCTACCGTGAGGTGTAGAGGTTTGGAAGAGAGTTTGCCTACCGCTCAGGACTTATCCACAGCTTAAGGACTAGAATTTGAGTAGCGTTACTCTCAATCACATATACTTGTAGGTATGAGGTGGTATGAGACTTCTCTTCTATAAGCGTGCGTTGTCTTCCAACGGTTAATCAGCAAGTGATCTTAAAACTCAGCGTTCGTTTGCATGAAGTTAAAACATTTCCTGATTCCCACGTCCAGAGTTAATTATTTCCCGTCTCTCGCTTAGACACGTAATAGATTTATCGTGGCGGTCTCTATTTGACCACTGAACACGGAAATATGATACTCTGAGAACCACTGTCGTTTCGACTAAGCGAATAAATCGTATAGACGTCCTTAAAGAAATGCTTTTAAATGCCTTTGTAGAAGAAGATAGAATTTGGGATCGTATGACAGGACTATTAGTGAGGACTTGAAAAAAACAGCTAAAGAACAGATCGCAGGTGCAAATATTTCCGTAGAGAAAACAGACAAAATGTGAAGGAATAGAAAAGTAAGGAATTTTAAAATAATCTAGACAAAACCTTCGAGCACTCTGTAACACCAATTAAAACGGGGGTCAGGTTGGGAAGTTTTATTTCCAGCCATACACATTCAATGCCAGTATGTTCTAACTAGATCATCACGGCGTCTGTACTGAAGAGATGTTGAGATGCATATGACTAGCCCTGTTTCCTGTTGTCTGTTAGAATCCCCGCGAATGGTGGTGAATCCATTAATCCTAATTTCTTCATCTGTAATTTTGTCATTGAAAGGGGTTTCAGAAAAACCAAATATGTGGAAGTTTTGTTGGAGAGATGTGGAGACTTCAGAAAGCTTACCTGGCAGGTGGTAAATGTTTAAATGACCAATTTTAAGCCCTGATAGTTCAAGCCATGAATTAGTGATATTGCCTATATTTTGATTAGAGTTTTTGCACTCGGACAGGATAATAGTCAATGGGAAAGAAAGAATGAGGGGAGTAGGAATGAGTAAGCAGCAATAAAATTAGTACACAATGGTTAATACAAAATTGTAAACAAGTTATACAATATAATAATAATAATAAATTCTTTAAGCGCCAAACACGGCGCATAAGGCAGAAACCAGTGCTCTCCAGGTTGTTCGTTGTGACGCCACTCCTCTTAGCTCTTGCACATTATTTAGGCCCAACGTTCTTCCTTCTCTTATTATTGTTCTTCTGAGTGTTTCTTTTGGTCTTCCTTTTTTCCGCTTACCCTCAGGAACCCAAGTGATCGCCTGTAGTGGTATTCTGTTGTTTTGCATTCGTAAGACATGACCGATATATGACCATCGTCTTTTCCTTATATAGTCGGAGACATATTTCTGCCTAGAGTCTTCTCTTATTTGTCGATTAGTCTTGAATTCTTTCCAACTGATGTTCATGAGTTTTCTAAGACATTTGTTCTCGAATGTATTCAGCTTGTTCTCCAATGATTTTGTTATTTTCCAACTCTCACAGCCGTAAGTTAACACTGAGATAACATTTGAATTAAACAGACGAAGCTTGGTATGTATATTCAATGATCGTAATTTCCAAATGTTAGATAATCTATTGAAGGCGCTAGCTGCCAAAGCAATTCTAGTATGGATTTCTCTTGTTGTGTCACCATCCTGAGTCATTTTACTGCCTAAATAATTGAAACTTTCAACTTTCTGTAGTTTTTCCCCGTTCAAGATGATATCAAAGGTCTCGTTAGAAAAGTTCATAGCTTTAGTTTTAGAGGCATTTATTTGGAGACCAATTTTAAACCGAGAGATGACACAAATTATTTATTGCTTCTTGGGATTTGTCTTGGTGTTGAACTTAAGAATGCTACATCATCTGCGAAATCCAGGTCCCCCAGGAATTTTCCATTTGTCCATTTTATACCCAATTGTTCATTGTGGGTATAGTTTCTCATAACCCAATCAATAGCTATTCCAAAAAGTAGTGGTGACATAATACAGCCTTGTTTAACCCCTGTTTCTACTGTAAACCATTCTGTATTCCCTTTATTTGTTCTAACACAACATCTTGCATTGTCATATAGCGCTTTGATTATATTCACATATTTTGTTGGAAAACCATAGATTGTAAGTATCTTCCACAATGATGGGCGGTGTAGACTATCAAAGGCTTTTTGAAAATCGACGAAGGTGATAATAAGTGGCGATTGCCTTTCCACTGATTCTTCTATAATACAATATACACTGCTATAAATTTCTCTAAAGTCCGTGGACACTGTTTACAGTATCTTAATCTTTGCAAAAAGTGCGGTTTTTAATCTTATAATAGTCTGTTCCGAACACAAAGGAATATTTTTACTTCAACCACTGTCAATGTAGAGAATTAATCTTTTCGGGACAGTTAAAGGTCCACGCTGTGACTTAGCTTGTTAATTTTATGAGGATTTCCTAATTTTCCTCAACACGAAAAAACGAAGGTGCAGGCGGAGAGAAGGCATCAATTTGGGAACTAAGCTCCAAGCTGGTTTGGAATACAGCTTTTAAGTGAGTTTATCTACAACAGCTTGGTGTTTGTGCGCTGAATTATGTTCTGAAAAGTCGTATACAGACACCTGAAATGCCTGCATCAATACTGCCAGAGAGGCAGAGGTAGACCAAAAACACAAGGAGAGGAAAACCGGAGGCAGAAGTGAAAATGATTAGGAAGACGTGGAAAGAACTTGAGCTGTTTGCACGTGACAGGAAGACTTTTTCATGTATTTGTTGAAGACCTATGCTCCTTGTGGAGCTAAAGGGTGTTGATTATCATATTCAATTTGTCAATTCTTTTCATTTTTGTTTTTAGAATAAGAACGTTATCTGGTACTTGTAGTAATCTCTATCCAGAATATTTATCACAATAGTGCAGCAACTGCATGATGGAATGCAGGCTAGAGTTCAGAAAAACGGTGAGCTATCAGAGCCTTTCCCCGTCTCAAATGGAGTTAAACAAGGGTGCGTACTTGCACCGACTCTGTTCAGTATCATGTTTTCTGCTATGCTGACTGATGCTTTTAGAGACGGGGACACAGGAATCGACATTAGATATCGTATTGATGGAAAATTGTTTAACCTTAGGAGGCTTCAAGCAAAAACCAAGGTCAAATCACACACCATCAGAGATCTTCTGTTTGCTGATGATTGTGCCCTCAATGCTGGGACAGAGGCTGATCTGCAGCATAGTGTGGATAAATTCTCCGAAGCCTGCGCCAACTTTGGGCTTACCATCAACACGAAGAAAACAGAAATCATGTACCAACCAGCTCCTGGCACAGTTTATACTGAGCCAATCATCAAGGTTAATGGTGAGAAACTGAATGTTGTGAACAGATTCACATACCTTGGTAGCACACTATCCCAGAACATTGTCATTGATGATGAGGTGAACACCAGGATCTCCAAATCCAGCAGCACATTTGGCAGACTATACACCAACGTTTGGCATCGAAGTGGCATTAGTCTACAGACAAAGCTGAAGGTGTACAGAGCTGCGATGCTTCCAGTGCTGCTATATGCATGTGAAACATGGACTGTATACAGGCGCCACGTAAAGAAGCTAAACCACTTCCATACAGTCTGTCTCAGGAAGATTATGAGCATCAAATGGCAAGACAAGATCCCGGATACCGCCGTTCTTGACAGAGCTGGTATCCCTAGTATTGATACTATTCTGATGCAGTCACAGATTCGCTGGGCAGGTCATGTAGTCCGCATGCCAGACCATCGACTGCCAAAGATACTCTTTTATGGTGAGATGCAGAAGGGTAAACGCTCCCATGGTGGCCAAAAGAAGCGTTTCAAAGACACGTTAAAGACGTCATTGAAAACCTTTGACATAAACCCAGACACATGGGAAGCTGCTGCGCAAGACCGAACTGCTTGGCGCTCATCTCTTCGTAAAGGTGCAGCGGCATGCGAATCATCCAGAAGAGCAGCAGCGGAGACAAGCTAGAAAAGATCGTATAATAAAACCTTCACATGAAGCAAACATTCCCTGCCCACACTGTCCGAGATCTTTCCAGGCCTGCATCGGGCTCATCAGTCACCTTCGTACCCATAGACTAACCTAACATATTCCTAAATAATTGGATGAACAGAGTGGTCTTCATCACCCGTGATGGACGAACAACAACAATCCAGAACATGCCAGAAAAAAACCCATAAAATAACGGTTTTATCGACTTGTTTATAAACAGTTATTTATAGTTCGTTAATATCACAGTTATTTATAGTTATAAAATGCACCTTTAACACGTGTTAATATTTTACGTATTATTTCTATGATAATAAATGTATGTGTGTGTGTCTTTTTTTTATATTGGGAACGCCAATTATTTTAAGTTTTTTTCTTATTTGTTTACAACTCGCAGGCCTTGAATCTCCCTCTATTGTTATACAGGGCAGAAATGTCAAGGGGCGCTCGCTCGCTCTGTCTGTCGCTGTGTATCTCTCGCTCTCTCTCTCTCTCTCTATATATATATATATATATATATATATATATATATATATATATATATATATATATATATATATATATATATATATATATATATATATATATATATAGATATATGATTGTGTAAAATAAAGATTGTCGTTATTACATTTGTTTGTTACACCGTTGTCTGTCCACTCTCTTTAATTATCATCTCCCTCCAATTTAGTTACAACTCTTTTTGACCTCTATCCTCATTTTTCTTCCCCAACCTTTATCTCCTTCTTTGGTCCCTCCTTGTCTCTCTCTCTCTCTCTCTCTCTCTCTCTCTCCCTCACACTCACGGATATCTCTTCTTTCTCACCTTTCTCCTTGTATTCTCATTTCACTTCTTTATCCTATATCGCCTCTCCCTGCTTCTCTCCTCTATCCTCTCTACTACTCTATCTCTCGCCTCTTTTTTTCTCACCTCTCTCTCTCTCTCTCTCTCTCTCTCTCAACCTTATATCAGTCTCTCTCCCATCTTTTTCCTCGTTTTCCACTGATGTCCTCTTTTCCTTCTCTCTCATCTCAGTCCTTCTTTGTTTTTTTTTCTACAACCGTCAATTTCTAAAGGTCAGTGACTTTTTACAGCGCACACTATAGTTCTATCCTACCACTTTGAACACAACACAACGGGCTTATGACCGCACTCCCATCAACAAGACGCTTTACTCACACAAGATGCTTGTAATACAAGAAGACCAATAAAGAGCTAATTGCTTAGACGCGTGCCATCTCCACGTTCCTCCGAATATACTTCTTCTACACAGCACTCCTGACAAAACGCGCCAAAGGGCACAGTTGTTTTTGGCGGGTATCTCTTCCTTAGAAGCAGATCCCTTTCTTTGTTCAGTCACCCGCAATATAAATCGATACGGGCATGAAACTCACGTGCAAAAATCTGTCTGCTCTCCAGGGGTACTTATTCCCCCCCCCCCCCCCCGAATTCTGACAAGAGGTGGAGCTGGTTTCAGCCAAATAAAAGCACGAGAGCGAGACTCAATCCCTGGTTTGCTTGAAAGCTGTCTCCCCGGACTCGCAGCTTCTGTTGTGAGCTCTTCACGTGTAGAACTGCACGTGCGCGATTGAAAACATGTCATAATACATTCATAATGCGCACACCTCGGCTTAAAATTACATCGGATAAGGGTTTGACAAAAGCAACCAACCGACGCGCTGGTGTTTAGACGTATCTACTTCAGTAGCGGATACGAAGCGAAGTTAACAATAGAAAGTGAAATAGGCGGTTTCATAAAGCCAACCAGCCGAAAACAGAAGGGGGGAAAGATTAAAGAAAAAATTATACAAAAAGCCATACTTTTAACTTTCGATCTCTTTATATTGCCCCTTTTCTCCTCTCAATGGCAATGTTCATCCTATTCTTGTGAATAAAATACAACTTGAACAAAGATACTGCAACATATTTTGAACTTAAAAAAAACGTACTGACAAAATAAAGAGGGTAATTCTAATTCCCGCATTTCGACATCACGTGACTTCTATTACTCGTCTGTACCCTCTTCTACGACGCCATTTATTCTATTTCTTGTGGCACGCATTTAAAAAGAAGAAAAAAACCCGCCCTCATCACTTATCGTGATGTTTCCTTTAGTTCTCGCACCAGAAGGGCTGTTGCTGTACTTGAATGCCTGCTTCAGCTATTTATAAGTCCGCGCACAATTTTATGTGACCCCAGCAAAGTGCGAACCTTGACATTATTAAATTCAATTTAGCTCCCGAGGTAGCCGAGAGACATGATTAAGTCTTAATTATCTTATTATTTCCTTTCACTTGTTCTCTCTCTAAATATTGTCTTCAAGTACTATGCCAAATGGCGTTGGTCGATCGTGTGTCTTTACAACCTCTTGTGCTGTCTTGTTTATCATTATGCTGCTGAGTTTTCCATGCCAATATGTCTAACTGACCAGTACTTTCCCTCTTTATCGTTCTCTATTTCTTGTTCCTGCAACTTTATATAATTACCAGCTTTCTTCTCCTCATAACATATCTACAGAAAGTGAATTACTTCCTTTAATATGAATAATGAACTTTATTCGCTCACACGCATTTTTCTGGACATCCTCATTAATCTTTGTATTTGTCCATTGTATTCTTTACAGTTTTCTGTGAAACCACATCACTGTGACTACTAGGTATTTTCCTGCTGTCCATGACTCACTTTCATATTTATGTCAGGTGTTGCTCTATGTGCCATTGAACAACGCTCTCTGTCACTTACCTTGACATAGAGTTGTTGTATTAAATACTTTTAATTTATTTTACTGAACATCCCGTTTGCCTGGGCTATTCTACCCTTCACCTCTCAGGTACATCTCCCACTTGATGATGATTAAGTGTCCAGATATTATAATTAATTGTCATGTTTCAAAGCTGCCCCAATTGGCTTTGATGCTGCCTTCCGGAGAAGCTATTTTCTTCAAAGTGACCATTATGTCGTCTTTTTGTTATGTAGGCTCGACAGTGGTTCCCAAACTTTTTTTCATGGGTTGCACTTTCGGAATGAAAATTTGCTTGCGCCACACCGAATTTTTTATTTATAAGAAATATCTTCAAAATCAAAAAATCAACTCTTAGCAGTGCTTTTTTAATAAATTACATTTTAATAAAATCTATTCTTAATATGATTAAAATCTATTTATATAAAATAAATTATACTACTGAATACAATCTGGAAAATTCTGGAAAATGTTACGGGTTTCTATTCATATAATTCCCTTATTATATCACATGTAACAAAATAAAGAAAATGATCTTCATATTTATGTTTTGCACATGAATTTTTTTTAAATGTCTCTAAATATTTGATTGTATTTGAATCTTCCTGCCAAAGCTGCCATCCTCTTGCGCCACACCAGTGTGGCGCACCAGACCGTTTGGGAACCACTGGGCTAAGACGTAAAGAGTTCGGGCATAAAATTTGTCAGTTCGATTACTTAAAATCCGATCGGTTCTAAAATTGTATTCAGCTGAGACAAAAGTCGAAAATTTAAATTATATTTAAGAAAAGTTAGTATTTCATGGTTTATATGGCGCAAAAGAGGAATAGATGCTGGAAATATAAGGTCAGGGCAAAACCGATCCGTCACAATATATATAATTTAGAGAAAAGTCGATTTTCAGAATTATTTACACACGCCGATACTTGAAATTGCATATACCTCAGGAAAATGTCGATACTTAAAGATTTTATTAGACTCAGAAAAGAGGTGGTTCTTCAACATCAGCATGGTTCAAAGAAAGTAAAGTGCTGCACTGGATATTTAGAACATTTCAGAGAAATAGAGAAGAAAAAAAAAGGGTCAGCACTTGACAGTGAAAATTCTGCTCAGATTTAATTGGCTGCTGCAAATCCCAAGGTTACGAGACTTCCCGCTGTAATATAATATGATGGTTAAATATACTCTTGCCGAGATAATTCGGTTTAGATCCAGATTTGTTCTATTTCAATTGATTGCTTTGTACTATACCTTTTTTGTCTTCATCGTTCACCCCTCTCTATCTCTCTCTCTCTCTCTCTCTATCTATCTATCTCTATCTATCTCTCTCTATCTATCTCTCTCTATCTCTCTCTCTATCTATCTATCTATCTATCTATCTATCTATCTCTATCTATCTCTCTCTTTCTCTCAGCCTTCTAATTTCTTTATCCTTGAGCAGATGGCATCTAGATAATTCGTTATCTAGTTTCGAGATGAGCTTCCGATTGGCAGAATGGTTACAGCAATGGCCTGTCGTGGCAAATGATCCAGGTTCAATATACAATGGCTCCAGTTGTCACGGGATTTACTCCCTTTGCTCTGCAGTGATGTTCCAACAGTGGCCAAACTTCAGAGTATCTACTGAGGGTCTTCAAAGGTATCAATCTTTCCCTCAAGATTACTCTTGGCAAAGATGTGAACAGAAGAATGGTGCTTCAATTCTAGGAAGCCTCATAGGAATTTAAGAAATCAAGTACTACGGCTGACAGGATCCAGGTCGCATAAACTTTCTATCTTCCCTGACCTTCTACGAGGAATACGAATTTTGCTCGTTCTCATGAACACCCAACTGATTTAGATCAGTAAAACATTACTTCAATAGCTCTGTTATATGTTTTCAAAATGACAGACATACGGGTGCAGTTCATTCAAAATAACTAAATCAACTATAAATTTGTATATATACAGATAACAAAATTTAATAGCCAATTATCGTCAACAAATATAAAATAAATAACGATGGGGGGAGTTAGATAGAGTCTTTAAAATGTCATCACTGGGGATGATCTGGATAGGGTCGTTTTCCGAATTTTCTTAAAGCAAGGAGTTCGCTTGGCAGCTTTGAATGTGTACTTAGCTGCCAGTAAGATGTCGATTGGTTTCTGCTCCAGCCGATGCAGGTTGTTCACTGGATCACTCTCGTTACTGGTCGTCTGGTGACCGCAACACATCCCTCGTAGTTTCGTGAGGTGATTGCGAAGATTGTTCAGCGTTTGTTAAGACCCGTTTGCTGTTGGTGTCTAGTTTTGACTGAAGGCGACTTATACCACACACGTGTTCCACAGATCGTACCACAAATTGGTACCACTGAGTAGTATCATGAGATAAGAGCAACAAAAACCCTCATGAGTATTGGGTTTCCTGACACTTGTAGCGAAAGGTTTTTAAGTGTGTAGTGTCAGTAGTAGTGCTGAAGAAACAGAACAAAAATTCTGTAACAAAAGCGTGAAGTCCCAGTGTTGGAGAAGAGCGCTGGTATCACAGGATAGTCACGGCTGTGAAGGTATCTGCTTCAAATAGTATTGAGTTATAAGACAGATCCAAAAGCGCCACCTAGCTATGTAACTACCTTTGATAATTAAACAATTCAATAAAACTCAAAACTTCAACAATATAAAATTAGTGTCAGAGTTTTACAATTTTCGGAAAGATGGAAAGAATATTTCTCAGAACTCCTTGATGGTGAGCAAGGTCAAGCATCAGAAATGATAACTACTAGCACAGAAGAGGAAAGAAATGGTGATGAAGATGACATAAAGATGGAAGAACTGAAGGCAGCACTGGAGAAAATCAAGATGGGCAAAGCAGCAGGGCATGCTGGTATAACACCAGAAATGGTTAAGTACATGGGAGCATCAGGCGACCTATTACTCTTAAGGGTCCTACAGGCAGCGTGGTGCAACAAGACCATACCAAAGGACTGGGAGATTGCCATCATAACACCAATTTTCAAAAAGGGTGACAATCGACAATGTGGAAACCATAGAGGCTGTGATGATGTCACCATGATACAACGTTAAAATATCTCCAAAATTAACGATGAAATGTAGAGTTAAAAATAATGCGTAAGATACTAGGAGACATGCTCGCCCATGCCAGCCTTTCCCACCGCCATTTAAAACTAACGAGTTAGAAGTGCAGACGAAACGTTTACCCTTTGTAGACGGGAGAGAACGGAGGACACAAAAAAGGAAAAAATATGACTGAACACGTGTTTGAAGTTCGAACGGCAAAAAAGACGCAAGTGGGGGTGAAAGGAAAAAAATTCACGTCCCCGAGTTGACATAAAGTAAGGAAATGGACAAGAAACGGACATTAGCTCTTGATCGAGACAGTCATTTCTTGGACGTGTTTCGATACTTGGTCTTTATTTGAATGCCGCGGCAAAACACATGAGGGAAGGTTCTCGAACAAATTTCAAAATTTAAACTTGAGAAAAAAAATATGTTTTTTCTTAATAATAGAGTTATGAAAATAAAACCTAGCTAGTTTGATAGCCCATCTTGAGCAGAGAAATAATATGCTTTCATTTATACAGACGGATAGATAATAAAGAAGATATTGACAAAAGACTGTATTGTTCATATAATACAAGCGAATGCACTGTTAACCCATGTCACTAAAAGTTATCAAAATCTTGGCCTTGAGTCTGCAAACGTAAAAATCGAGCTGTAATTAAAGAGAGGGAATGTGGTGGAGCATTGTAGCTAAAAATAAATTAGGCTGCAGATTCGTGTAGGAAATGCATGTAAAACCAAGTGTGTTTTTATGAAAAAACAAGTAGAGACAGACGGACTAACAGACCGTAATACATACTTGACTGAGATTTGACTGAAGTGACTTTTGGTTGTTAATTTGAAAGCAAGGGGGGAAGTCGGCGATTGGTCAACGCATTTTATAGTAGCGGGATAGAGAGGTGAAAGTTTGCCATTCGACATAAGTCTGTTCAGAGACGCAGTTTAAATCCAAGGTGGTGTTAATTCCATAAGAATATAACTATATAGTGGGACGCCATCATACGGCCAGCAGCTCAGCTGAGTTTTGCTAGTAAATTTAACTGTGTTCTCAATTCTGAATTCTGGTAAGAATGAACAATATTTATTCTGTATATTTTAATAATTCGAGTGATTGATACTGCCATATCATAAAAATGATTACGACTGTGGTAAAGTGGGATGATATAAATATTTATAGGGGACTTAGTGTACTGACTGAGATCAGCTGTGAAGGTATCTGTATCTAATAGGTGTAGTGTTTTACAGATAACCTTACTTGCTACCACATTTATAACTCAGTCAGAATTATTCTGGAATATTGTGATGACTACGTTAAATGTCTAGGGTTATGTAAATGATGAAGTGTAAGTCACAACAACAACAGACAGATAAACAATTTAATTTATTCCACCACACTTGACAACACTGTGACACTCACACACATTTAACACTCTATAAGACTATCTTAAATGAGTCACTGGTAAAGTTTCAAATATTTATGTATTAATTACTTTCACTATTATATATCCTGATTCAACTACAAAGTGAACCAGGAATCACATTCAAATGTAATCACAATTTATATGTACAGAATTTATAAATATGAACATTGTAGTGACATATTTTATTAATATTATCCTATGTGTGTCAGTGTGTAGTAGTACTATGAGGTAATACTGGTTTTGTTTTTCAAGCTATGTTGTTATTTGTCATCATGACTTCAAGTGTTTGTTTATCTGGGAAATAGTATGGGGAAAAAGTTCACAGTTCCTGTCAATTTAAACAAGGTATTGTCCCTCTTTTTTTTTTCTAAAATGTCAATTTTTGAGGGGACACATAATGTTGAGCTCCACTGGCCACAGAGGCTTAACTTTCGTGATGGCGGCAGGAAAAGACTCCTCTGCTCGATTGCTCCCCTGTGTTCTGGAGACACCTCACTAGTCGCTATCTGGACCCAGGAGTATGCTGTCAGCCTCCAGATTCAGCAAAGCTCAGTCCAGGTGCTGCTCAATAACTTTAGGACCACAGTCCCTGAAACAAGAAGGTTGTACCTCCTACTTCATAACTAATTTATAATCTATTCCCAGACTGAACACAATACATGACAAACACTGAGTTCAGAGCGGTAGGCCAACTGTCAGCTTCATCTGAAATAATTTACACCAGTATACTCCTCCCTAATGATCACTACGCCTCTGCAATTCCAGCATTAGTTCTTCTAGTCAATAAGATAGGTGTCAGTGTACTGTTTGGCCATTCCATGCAGTTTTACTTTTCTCCGACACCTTCTGTTCAGGTTGGAGCACTATATAGGCCTTGCCTCATGTTCGCTACTGAACCACACACATATACAGACATAAATTATCAATTTACATTCAATTTTCATTAAAAAGATATTGAATATATCAAGCTTACCACAATTCATGGAATAATACACAGTTACGTTGACTGGCAATGAATATAGCACAATTTCGATCTGCCGATGTCCCAGGCTTTTATTTAGAAAAATATGCACTGGCGCTCAACGCACTGGTTCTTTAGTAAGTTTATTTGAAAATGTGGTGCTGACCTGACGCTCCTAATTGACTATATCGGCGGGTCTAACCAATCGAGCCATGTTTACACATGCGTTTGAAAAAAAGTACCCTTCCTTCCGTCTCCCCTAACAACAAAAGATAGTATTTGTAGCCCGACTAATCGTGTTTAGCCTTACATTTATTGCGCTCCAATCAAATAGGATTTAACATGGGACCTATTTCCCGTACAATGGTGGTGTCAAAATCTGCCACTGAGCGATTCTGATATTGGTGTTGTCTGACACCCTCACTATTTCTTTTGGCTATAATTTGTTAATTCCTAGACTATTTGCGTAAAGTTTAACATATTCTTTGTCAGCAAGTCCTAAGGAACCCAACTATATAAATTTTATGGGGCTAAGGGGCTGCGTTCAAAATATGCATTTTCTTCTAGGATAGTCGTGCTGTTGCCACCTCCTCACTTCCAAACTTTATGATGTCTGCTGTACTGTCATACTAATGTCAGGATTTCAGACATAAAACAGTAGAATGTCATGTTTCCTAATAAGCGTTTTGTAAGTTTTTTAAACCTAACTCTCGTATGGGTAGTGTTTTTTATCACTGTCGATTTGAAAAAAGCTAGTGCTTGTGGCCTTACACGCGTGATGGTAGTAATTGTATAGCGAGACGCGTGTTAGTGTATAAAATGACATGAATGGAATATTAAATATAGGTCAGCTTGCGTATCTCAAGGTTTTTCTTAGAAATGCAGTACACGTTTTATCGTAGAAAGCGTGTATGCTGCAGTAGGCTTTTACTATCAACGTGGAACGTTATAATTTGCAGACGAATTAGAAAACAAGGGGGATTTCGAGTACAGTCATTGTGACAGCACTGTTCTTTACCATTCTTCTTTCCTTTTATTGCAGTTATTTGTTAGGCTTTACATTTACTTTTTAATTTATATATGTGGATTAGAATTTCACACGACAAATTCTCCCAACTTAAAACAGACGTTATATGTCAGTCTATAATTCTATATACACATAGAGAAATTTAGTATTATTCCTGGGGCTTAGGGTGATTCTCATCACACGGATGGCGGCTTAAAAAATCCGCTCCCAGATTTGTTTTTCCACTTATATACTCTATGCTAAACTCAAATGGCTGCATCAGTAATGACCAACGGAGTAATCTAGAATTTTCATGTCTAGCCTGCGCTAGAAACGACAAGGGTTTGTGATCCGTTTGCAACTTAAATGCCTTTCCATACAGATAAATATTGAATTTCTTTATCGCCCATATTACTGCAAGACATTCTTTTTCGCTAGTTGAGTAATTGGTTTCAGCTTTATTCAACTTTCTGCTAGCATATGCCACTGGGCTTAATTCCCCATCCAATGCATCTGATTTCTGTAGCAGAGTCGCACCTAACCCAATATTACTGGCATCCGTCCTTACTATGAATTCTTGACTTAAGTCAGGTAATTTCAAAATAGGTTTACTTGTGAGCTTTTCCTTCAATTCTTGGTAAGCCATTTCACATTGTGGTGTCCATGTAATTCGATCTGGATTTCCCTTACGTGTCAAATCAGTTAACGGTGCACATATGGAATTAAAGTTTTTGATATACTTTTGGTAGAAACCACATAATGAGACAAAGGATCTCACGTCTTTCTTGGTTTGTGGTCTTGGGGCTTTCTTTAGTTTCTCTAAATTCTTTGGGTCAGGGGTCATGTTTCCCTGATAAACTGTGTGTCCCAGGAACTCTAATTCTTTACATCCAACACAACATTTAGTTGGTCGGGCTGTCAAATTCGCTTCTCTAAGTCGATTAAACAGCATGTTCAGAGAGTCAATGTGTTCCTCAAATGTTTCTGTTGCTATAAGGATATCATCCATGAAATTTGTGATACATGGATTATTCAGAGGGTCCAATAATTTTCTCATCATTCTAGAGAAGACACTAGGCGCATTCTTCAATCCAAATGGCAATCTATTAAACTCATAGTGTCCTTCTGAGGTACTAAAAGCTAGGTATGGTCTAACCTCAGGCTTTACTGGAATCTGATAGTATCCTTTACTCAGGTCCACTTTTGAGAAATATTTAGCTTTATTTAGCCTGGCAAACAACTGATTTGTATCCGGCAATGGATCCACCTGTCCTTCTGTAATAGCATTCAGTCTCCTGTAATCTATACAGAGTCTATGTTCTCCAGAGGGTTTCCTTAAAAGTACAACACTGGAACTATACGAAGATTCACTGTGTGAAATAATTCCTTCCTTCAACAAATAGTCTATCTCTTCCTTCAAAGCTTTCTCCTTAGCAACAGGAATCGAATAGGGTTTCATACAGACAGGTGTGGGGTCTATCAGTTTCATATCATATTCCAATAGGTTTGTATGCCCTGGTCGGTCTGTTAACACCTCTGTATGAGTATCTAGAACCTGTTGTACTCTCTTCTTTTGCTCTTTCGTTAAATGTGTACTGATTTTCACCTGTGCCGCTGTCTCACAGGAGTGTAATGGATATTCAAATGATGAAAGTGGTTCCTTTTTCATCTCCATTGCGATGGACAAGGTCAACAAGTGTGTCTCTTCCTGATGTTCTCTTTCCAAATATTTCTTCAGGAGATTCACATGATAGATTTTTTCTTTCCCCTTCTTATCTATCTTATAATTTGTTCTAGACACCTTCTCTAGAACTGTATATGGACCTTGCCATCCAATTTGTAACTTATTCTGACTACCGGGCAGAAGAAGCAGTACCTTCTCTCCCACAGCCAAATCTCTGTCTTTAGCTTTCCTGTTATAATAGGCATCATGTTTCTTCCTGGCTTGTCTTAAATTTTCATTGGCAAGTTTCCAGCCAGTTTTTAAACGAGTGGTCAGCTCATTCACATATTGGTATGAGGACGTAATATTTTCCTCTGCCTTTTCATCAGTCCACGTTCTTAACAGAGCTACATATGGACCTTTAATTTTGTGGACCTATTTATCCATGCACCGGTATGGTCTCTTCCACTCGAAGCTCTATAGTGATGATTTTTCTTCCCAGAATTATCATTCACAAAACGACCGCTACCAATTCTTCTTTTGGGGCTTTCTCCCCCCTTAAAATTCTTGATGAGAGATTTCCTCTCTACATCTTCTTCCTCCAGTTTGTTTAAGTCCGATTGAGGGATTTCCGGCTTATCCTGGGGTAAGACATCTTTTTGCACTCTCCGCATAGTGGCCATTGTAAAACAGTTAAGTGAAGCTTGTCCGTGAAAAGGGGCTTCCCATTCCATTTGGTCCACTTTATCAAATTTATTTCTCTTTTTATTTTCAGGCCTAAGTTTGCCCCTTTGGCGTGTCCAGGTCCTGATCAATGTTCCCACTTGTGGGTGTTCCCTCATGTGCTATGCTACACCTTTCTACAAAATTCTCAATGTCCCATCTTGCCTTGGGCCAATAATAATTGTGAGCCACCTTTTGGATGATGGTACCTATTTTCTCATGGTCCCCATCTTTTTTCACATGTAGGCTCCTTATTAAGTCTGCCCTATATCTCTTTGGAAGAACCAACTGTCCATGACCATGGGATCTAGTTCCGGCCTTCCTGTAAATCAACTTGTTTTTCATGTAAAAATCTCCCTTGCCTTTAGTTGTATGACAAGTTGACAATTTCCTGAAACAAGGCTTGAGGGTCTTATCCCCAGCCTGTGACTTCCTCAACTCTTCTGGAGTGGTATCTAACATAATATCCTCCTCCTTTCTTGAGGTCGACCTGACCTGAAGGGTGGCCATAACTATAGGGTTCCTTCTGCAACGGTCAGTGTCATGATTGTTCATCTTACAATTTTTACACCACCTTTTCCCTTGGTTGAAGATTTTCTTTCATCATATTTCCTTTCATCGAATTGTGGGGTTTTATTTTTATTTTCATACCGTGGCCTATCAAACTGGTGCTTACCTTTGTTTTGATCTCTAGGATCAAATTTATTAAAGTTCTGTGGTGCCCTAAAATTTTCTACCTGTTTCTTTTTATTACCTGATACCTCTGCCTGAGCCGCTTGATACCTTTCTGCAACATTTAGCAACTCACCCAGCCTCTCTGCACCTTGTTCCATGAGAAACTTTCTCAGGTCTGGAGCCATGGACTCTCTTAATTGTTCTATAAGGACCATTTCCTTAAGATCTTGGGTTTTCCCCAGAGAAGTCCATTTCTCCAAGTATGTCTCTAACCGTGCAGAGAACTGGTGATAGGTTTCACCTGACAGTAGTTTAGCATTCCTAAATTTTTTCCTATAAAATTCTGCGTTCTTTTCATATCTTAGCAAAAGAGCCTGCTTTAGCATGTCATAATCTTCCTGATCACCTCTGCTCATTTTGGCAAAAACTTCATAAGCTGCCCCA
Organism: Oreohelix idahoensis; assembly: GCA_024509875.1. Classification (NCBI taxonomy): domain Eukaryota; kingdom Metazoa; phylum Mollusca; class Gastropoda; order Stylommatophora; family Oreohelicidae; genus Oreohelix; species Oreohelix idahoensis. Next base: position 1,041,058 of record JAMPIV010004781.1, on the reverse strand, counting down.
CGAAGCCCTTGAGATAACTTTAAGCTCCACCTTTCTCTCTCTAACCCATATGTGGTAGGTAATAGTTCATATCTATTTAGATAGCTCTCAATATCATCGTCTTTCTCAACAAAATGATCTATATGAAAATTCATAGCTGAGGTTGAGGCTCCCTGGCTAGCAGTGGCATCAGAGGTAAAGGGACTGGCACCATTTTCAGGAGCATGGCCTTGAAACTCAAACTCCCTTAGTCGTAACTCATGTTCCCTTTGTAATCTCTTATCTTCTGCTTCCCTTTCTGCAGCTAATCGCTTGTCTTCCCTTTCTGCAGCCTGTCTTCTTTCCTCGGCTTCCAATGCTTTAGCCTCTTTGTCAGCCTCAATCTGCAACCTCTTAGCCTCAGCCTCAATCTGCAGCCTCTTAGTCTCAGCCTCAAATTGTATCTTCTTAATTTCCTTTTCAGCCTCTAACTTTCTTTCGGCCTCTTTTTCTAATCTTCTTTCTTCCCGTTCAATATATTTGTCACATTCAGCAGTGACATAAGCAATCATAATTTGCCCGTCCATTCCTAACTCTTTCGCAGTCTGTACAGCAGCAGATCGAAATTTGGCCAGGTCCGCCATTTTCTAACGGGTAAATGTATGTAATGTCTAACTAAACAATACAATTTATAATTACTTATCCAAGGACACCACAGGCACTGAGAGCTCAACGTTATTTATTTTCACCCAAGGATACCTTTTTAATTTCTATTATTCCCTGAAGTGAATTACCCCCAATATTTATAATAGGGAAAGATTCAAAATCCCGGGAGCGAGACCCCAATATATGTGGTAAAGAGGGATGATATAAATATTTATAGGGGACTTAGTGTACTGACTGAGATCAGCTGTGAAGGTATCTGTATCTAATAGGTGTAGTGTTTTACAGATAACCTTACTTGCTACCACATTTATAACTCAGTCAGAATTATTCTGGAATATTGTGATGACTACGTTAAATGTCTAGGGTTATGTAAATGATGAAGTGTAAGTCACAACAACAACAGACAGATAAACAATTTAATTTATTCCACCACACTTGACAACACTGTGACACTCACACACATTTAACACTCTATAAGACTATCTTAAATGAGTCACTGGTAAAGTTTCAAATATTTATGTATTAATTACTTTCACTATTATATATCCTGATTCAACTACAAAGTGAACCAGGAATCACATTCAAATGTAATCACAATTTATATGTACAGAATTTATAAATATGAACATTGTAGTGACATATTTTATTAATATTATCCTATGTGTGTCAGTGTGTAGTAGTACTATGAGGTAATACTGGTTTTGTTTTTCAAGCTATGTTGTTATTTGTCATCATGACTTCAAGTGTTTGTTTATCTGGGAAATAGTATGGGGAAAAAGTTCACAGTTCCTGTCAATTTAAACAAGGTATTGTCCCTCTTTTTTTTTCTAAAATGTCAATTTTTGAGGGGACACATAATGTTGAGCTCCACTGGCCACAGAGGCTTAACTTTCGTGATGGCGGCAGGAAAAGACTCCTCTGCTCGATTGCTCCCCTGTGTTCTGGAGACACCTCACTAGTCGCTATCTGGACCCAGGAGTATGCTGTCAGCCTCCAGATTCAGCAAAGCTCAGTCCAGGTGCTGCTCAATAACTTTAGGACCACAGTCCCTGAAACAAGAAGGTTGTACCTCCTACTTCATAACTAATTTATAATCTATTCCCAGACTGAACACAATACATGACAAACACTGAGTTCAGAGCGGTAGGCCAACTGTCAGCTTCATCTGAAATAATTTACACCAGTATACTCCTCCCTAATGATCACTACGCCTCTGCAATTCCAGCATTAGTTCTTCTAGTCAATAAGATAGGTGTCAGTGTACTGTTTGGCCATTCCATGCAGTTTTACTTTTCTCCGACACCTTCTGTTCAGGTTGGAGCACTATATAGGCCTTGCCTCATGTTCGCTACTGAACCACACACATATACAGACATAAATTATCAATTTACATTCAATTTTCATTAAAAAGATATTGAATATATCAAGCTTACCACAATTCATGGAATAATACACAGTTACGTTGACTGGCAATGAATATAGCACAATTTCGATCTGCCGATGTCCCAGGCTTTTATTTAGAAAAATATGCACTGGCGCTCAACGCACTGGTTCTTTAGTAAGTTTATTTGAAAATGTGGTGCTGACCTGACGCTCCTAATTGACTATATCGGCGGGTCTAACCAATCGAGCCATGTTTACACATGCGTTTGAAAAAAAGTACCCTTCCTTCCGTCTCCCCTAACAACAAAAGATAGTATTTGTAGCCCGACTAATCGTGTTTAGCCTTACATTTATTGCGCTCCAATCAAATAGGATTTAACATGGGACCTATTTCCCGTACAATGGTGGTGTCAAAATCTGCCACTGAGCGATTCTGATATTGGTGTTGTCTGACACCCTCACTATTTCTTTTGGCTATAATTTGTTAATTCCTAGACTATTTGCGTAAAGTTTAACATATTCTTTGTCAGCAAGTCCTAAGGAACCCAACTATATAAATTTTATGGGGCTAAGGGGCTGCGTTCAAAATATGCATTTTCTTCTAGGATAGTCGTGCTGTTGCCACCTCCTCACTTCCAAACTTTATGATGTCTGCTGTACTGTCATACTAATGTCAGGATTTCAGACATAAAACAGTAGAATGTCATGTTTCCTAATAAGCGTTTTGTAAGTTTTTTAAACCTAACTCTCGTATGGGTAGTGTTTTTTTTATCACTGTCGATTTGAAAAAAGCTAGTGCTTGTGGCCTTACACGCGTGATGGTAGTAATTGTATAGCGAGACGCGTGTTAGTGTATAAAATGACATGAATGGAATATTAAATATAGGTCAGCTTGCGTATCTCAAGGTTTTTCTTAGAAATGCAGTACACGTTTTATCGTAGAAAGCGTGTATGCTGCAGTAGGCTTTTACTATCAACGTGGAACGTTATAATTTGCAGACGAATTAGAAAACAAGGGGGATTTCGAGTACAGTCATTGTGACAGCACTGTTCTTTACCATTCTTCTTTCCTTTTATTGCAGTTATTTGTTAGGCTTTACATTTACTTTTTAATTTATATATGTGGATTAGAATTTCACACGACAAATTCTCCCAACTTAAAACAGACGTTATATGTCAGTCTATAATTCTATATACACATAGAGAAATTTAGTATTATTCCTGGGGCTTAGGGTGATTCTCATCACACGGATGGCGGCTTAAAAAATCCGCTCCCAGATTTGTTTTTCCACTTATATACTCTATGCTAAACTCAAATGGCTGCATCAGTAATGACCAACGGAGTAATCTAGAATTTTCATGTCTAGCCTGCGCTAGAAACGACAAGGGTTTGTGATCCGTTTGCAACTTAAATGCCTTTCCATACAGATAAATATTGAATTTCTTTATCGCCCATATTACTGCAAGACATTCTTTTTCGCTAGTTGAGTAATTGGTTTCAGCTTTATTCAACTTTCTGCTAGCATATGCCACTGGGCTTAATTCCCCATCCAATGCATCTGATTTCTGTAGCAGAGTCGCACCTAACCCAATATTACTGGCATCCGTCCTTACTATGAATTCTTGACTTAAGTCAGGTAATTTCAAAATAGGTTTACTTGTGAGCTTTTCCTTCAATCTTAATTTCACATTGTGGTGTCCATGTAATTCGATCTGGATTTCCCTTACGTGTCAAATCAGTTAACGGTGCACATATGGAATTAAAGTTTTTGATATACTTTTGGTAGAAACCACATAATGAGACAAAGGATCTCACGTCTTTCTTGGTTTGTGGTCTTGGGGCTTTCTTTAGTTTCTCTAAATTCTTTGGGTCAGGGGTCATGTTTCCCTGATAAACTGTGTGTCCCAGGAACTCTAATTCTTTACATCCAACACAACATTTAGTTGGTCGGGCTGTCAAATTCGCTTCTCTAAGTCGATTAAACAGCATGTTCAGAGAGTCAATGTGTTCCTCAAATGTTTCTGTTGCTATAAGGATATCATCCATGAAATTTGTGATACATGGATTATTCAGAGGGTCCAATAATTTTCTCATCATTCTAGAGAAGACACTAGGCGCATTCTTCAATCCAAATGGCAATCTATTAAACTCATAGTGTCCTTCTGAGGTACTAAAAGCTAGGTATGGTCTAACCTCAGGCTTTACTGGAATCTGATAGTATCCTTTACTCAGGTCCACTTTTGAGAAATATTTAGCTTTATTTAGCCTGGCAAACAACTGATTTGTATCCGGCAATGGATCCACCTGTCCTTCTGTAATAGCATTCAGTCTCCTGTAATCTATACAGAGTCTATGTTCTCCAGAGGGTTTCCTTAAAAGTACAACACTGGAACTATACGAAGATTCACTGTGTGAAATAATTCCTTCCTTCAACAAATAGTCTATCTCTTCCTTCAAAGCTTTCTCCTTAGCAACAGGAATCGAATAGGGTTTCATACAGACAGGTGTGGGGTCTATCAGTTTCATATCATATTCCAATAGGTTTGTATGCCCTGGTCGGTCTGTTAACACCTCTGTATGAGTATCTAGAACCTGTTGTACTCTCTTCTTTTGCTCTTTCGTTAAATGTGTACTGATTTTCACCTGTGCCGCTGTCTCACAGGAGTGTAATGGATATTCAAATGATGAAAGTGGTTCCTTTTTCATCTCCATTGCGATGGACAAGGTCAACAAGTGTGTCTCTTCCTGATGTTCTCTTTCCAAATATTTCTTCAGGAGATTCACATGATAGATTTTTTCTTTCCCCTTCTTATCTATCTTATAATTTGTTCTAGACACCTTCTCTAGAACTGTATATGGACCTTGCCATCCAATTTGTAACTTATTCTGACTACCGGGCAGAAGAAGCAGTACCTTCTCTCCCACAGCCAAATCTCTGTCTTTAGCTTTCCTGTTATAATAGGCATCATGTTTCTTCCTGGCTTGTCTTAAATTTTCATTGGCAAGTTTCCAGCCAGTTTTTAAACGAGTGGTCAGCTCATTCACATATTGGTATGAGGACGTAATATTTTCCTCTGCCTTTTCATCAGTCCACGTTCTTAACAGAGCTACATATGGACCTTTAATTTTGTGGACCTATTTATCCATGCACCGGTATGGTCTCTTCCACTCGAAGCTCTATAGTGATGATTTTTCTTCCCAGAATTATCATTCACAAAACGACCGCTACCAATTCTTCTTTTGGGGCTTTCTCCCCCCTTAAAATTCTTGATGAGAGATTTCCTCTCTACATCTTCTTCCTCCAGTTTGTTTAAGTCCGATTGAGGGATTTCCGGCTTATCCTGGGGTAAGACATCTTTTTGCACTCTCCGCATAGTGGCCATTGTAAAACAGTTAAGTGAAGCTTGTCCGTGAAAAGGGGCTTCCCATTCCATTTGGTCCACTTTATCAAATTTATTTCTCTTTTTATTTTCAGGCCTAAGTTTGCCCTTTGGCGTGTCCAGGTCCTGATCAATGTTCCCACTTGTGGGTGTTCCCTCATGTGCTATGCTACACCTTTCTACAAAATTCTCAATGTCCCATCTTGCCTTGGGCCAATAATAATTGTGAGCCACCTTTTGGATGATGGTACCTATTTTCTCATGGTCCCCATCTTTTTTCACATGTAGGCTCCTTATTAAGTCTGCCCTATATCTCTTTGGAAGAACCAACTGTCCATGACCATGGGATCTAGTTCCGGCCTTCCTGTAAATCAACTTGTTTTTCATGTAAAAATCTCCCTTGCCTTTAGTTGTATGACAAGTTGACAATTTCCTGAAACAAGGCTTGAGGGTCTTATCCCCAGCCTGTGACTTCCTCAACTCTTCTGGAGTGGTATCTAACATAATATCCTCCTCCTTTCTTGAGGTCGACCTGACCTGAAGGGTGGCCATAACTATAGGGTTCCTTCTGCAACGGTCAGTGTCATGATTGTTCATCTTACAATTTTTACACCACCTTTTCCCTTGGTTCAAAGATTTTCTTTCATCATATTTCCTTTCATCGAATTGTGGGGTTTTATTTTTATTTTCATACCGTGGCCTATCAAACTGGTGCTTACCTTTGTTTTGATCTCTAGGATCAAATTTATTAAAGTTCTGTGGTGCCCTAAAATTTTCTACCTGTTTCTTTTTATTACCTGATACCTCTGCCTGAGCCGCTTGATACCTTTCTGCAACATTTAGCAACTCACCCAGCCTCTCTGCACCTTGTTCCATGAGAAACTTTCTCAGGTCTGGAGCCATGGACTCTCTTAATTGTTCTATAAGGACCATTTCCTTAAGATCTTGGGTTTTCCCCAGAGAAGTCCATTTCTCCAAGTATGTCTCTAACCGTGCAGAGAACTGGTGATAGGTTTCACCTGACAGTAGTTTAGCATTCCTAAATTTTTTCCTATAAAATTCTGCGTTCTTTTCATATCTTAGCAAAAGAGCCTGCTTTAGCATGTCATAATTTTCCTGATCACCTCTGCTCATTTTGGCAAAAACTTCATAAGCTGCCCCACGAAGCCCTTGAGATAACTTTAAGCTCCACCTTTCTCTCTCTAACCCATATGTGGTAGCTAATAGTTCATATCTATTTAGATAGCTCTCAATATCATCGTCTTTCTCAACAAAATGATCTATATGAAAATTCATAGCTGAGGTTGAGGCTCCCTGGCTAGCAGTGGCATCAGAGGTAAAGGGACTGGCACCATTTTCAGGAGCATGGCCTTGAAACTCAAACTCCCTTAGTCGTAACTCATGTTCCCTTTGTAATCTCTTATCTTCTGCTTCCCTTTCTGCAGCTAATCGCTTGTCTTCCCTTTCTGCAGCCTGTCTTCTTTCCTCGGCTTCCAATGCTTTAGCCTCTTTGCCAGCCTCAATCTGCAACCTCTTAGCCTCAGCCTCAATCTGCAGCCTCTTAGTCTCAGCCTCAAATTGTATCTTCTTAATTTTCTTTTCAGCCTCTAACTTTCTTTCGGCCTCTTTTTCTAATCTTCTTTCTTCCCGTTCAATATATTTGTCACATTCAGCAGTGACATAAGCAATCATAATTTGCCCGTCCATTCCTAACTCTTTCGCAGTCTGTACAGCAGCAGATCGAAATTTGGCCAGGTCCGCCATTTTCTAACGGGTAAATGTATGTAATGTCTAACTAAACAATACAATTTATAATTACTTATCCAAGGACACCACAGGCACTGAGAGCTCAACGTTATTTATTTTCACCCAAGGATACCTTTTTAATTTCTATTATTCCCTGAAGTGAATTACCCCCAATATTTATAATAGGGAAAGATTCAAAATCCCGGGAGCGAGACCCCAATATATGTGGTAAAGAGGGATGATATAAATATTTATAGGGGACTTAGTGTACTGACTGAGATCAGCTGTGAAGGTATCTGTATCTAATAGGTGTAGTGTTTTACAGATAACCTTACTTGCTACCACATTTATAACTCAGTCAGAATTATTCTGGAATATTGTGATGACTACGTTAAATGTCTAGGGTTATGTAAATGATGAAGTGTAAGTCACAACAACAACAGACAGATAAACAATTTAATTTATTCCACCACACTTGACAACACTGTGACACTCACACACATTTAACACTCTATAAGACTATCTTAAATGAGTCACTGGTAAAGTTTCAAATATTTATGTATTAATTACTTTCACTATTATATATCCTGATTCAACTACAAAGTGAACCAGGAATCACATTCAAATGTAATCACAATTTATATGTACAGAATTTATAAATATGAACATTGTAGTGACATATTTTATTAATATTATCCTATGTGTGTCAGTGTGTAGTAGTACTATGAGGTAATACTGGTTTTGTTTTTCAAGCTATGTTGTTATTTGTCATCATGACTTCAAGTGTTTGTTTATCTGGGAAATAGTATGGGGAAAAAGTTCACAGTTCCTGTCAATTTAAACAAGGTATTGTCCCTCTTTTTTTTCTAAAATGTCAATTTTTGAGGGGACACATAATGTTGAGCTCCACTGGCCACAGAGGCTTAACTTTCGTGATGGCGGCAGGAAAAGACTCCTCTGCTCGATTGCTCCCCTGTGTTCTGGAGACACCTCACTAGTCGCTATCTGGACCCAGGAGTATGCTGTCAGCCTCCAGATTCAGCAAAGCTCAGTCCAGGTGCTGCTCAATAACTTTAGGACCACAGTCCCTGAAACAAGAAGGTTGTACCTCCTACTTCATAACTAATTTATAATCTATTCCCAGACTGAACACAGTACATGACAAACACTGAGTTCAGAGCGGTAGGCCAACTGTCAGCTTCATCTGAAATAATTTACACCAGTATACTCCTCCCTAATGGTCACTACGCCTCTGCAATTCCAGCATTAGTTCTTCTAGTCAATAAGATAGGTGTCAGTGTACTGTTTGGCCATTCCATGCAGTTTTACTTTTCTCCGACACCTTCTGTTCAGGTTGGAGCACTATATAGGCCTTGCCTCATGTTCGCTACTGAACCACACACATATACAGACATAAATTACACTGACTAACAAAAAAAAACTTTTTTTTTCTTTCTCTAACATTTCTATGTTTTTCTGGTCAATTTTAATGCGCTGTTTTTAAATCTGCAAACCGTTTTTCTCTATCAGGTCGGGATCTCTAGAAATACGCAATTGAAGTTTTTTAACAACGCATACAGTATTACAACATCATTCGTACAAGAAGTATAACAGTTATGTAGGCTTGAATTTCTTTGCAGTCGACTTTCGTCGGTGAATGGCATGTGGTACATCGCGACGAAGCATCCAACAATAATCGGCAAGCATGGTCACACTCCACCGTCCTTGATAACGTGACTCCATTACGGCGATATCTTGATGGAATCATTCTCCATGTTCATCGCTGACTTCGCCAAGGTTGTCAGGGAAAAAGTTAAGATGCGAATCGAGCAAACGGATTTTGAGGGACATGTTACAGCCCATAATTATGTATGCATCTATGCACTGCTTAACAATATGCAACATAGTCGACAGATTTGTGATTTTCCAGAAAGTTATCGACGATCGATTTGAATGCCATCCATGCGCGAAGTTCACTACCATGTAACAAGTTCTCGAATTGTTTGTCTGCAATAACTTTCCTAATCTGAGGTCCTACAAAGATACCTTCCTTTATCTTTGCATCGCTAACTTGCGGAAACTTTTCTCGAAGATAAGTGAAAGCTTTGCTCTTTTTATCTAACGCTTTTACAAAATTCTTCATGAGCCCCAACTTTATATGTAACAGTGGTAAAATGAAGGTGTCTTTGTTAACTAATGGCTCGCGTATTACATTTTAATGCCCGAGCTGCATACGATCCCGGATAGGCCACACCTTTCTTGCATAATGTTCTTGTCTGTTGCGGCTGTCCCATTCACATCGGAAGCAACAAAATTTAGTATACCCAGTCTGCATGCCCGTGAGAATTGCAATGACCTTTAGGTCTCCACAAATCCGCCATTGGTAGTCATTGTACTTTATTTTTTTCCAAACATTTAGCCATATTGTCATAAGTTTCTTTCATATGAACAGAGTAGGCGACTGGAATTGATGAAAAAAAATTTCTGTTATGCAATAACACGGCTTTTAGACTAGTCTTGGAAGAATCGATGAAAAATCGCCATTCGTTGACTATGTGCTCATGACCGTTTACATCTTTGCAATAGCAAATGTCATCATCCATCTCAAAGTATTGAACAAGTTCTCTGTGTCTATGACGAAATTTAGATATCGGAGTATTGGGCGCTAAAAGATTCCATTCTTTGAGTCGCGAACCGAGTAATTCCGCTTGTCCTTTGGTAAGAGCGAGATCACGTATTTGATCTGAAAGTTCTGAATGGTTAATTAAGTAAACACCATCATTCACCGGTATGTAATCTGAGTCAGAATTAGTTTCTAAAGCAGGTAAACTATCACTTTCTGATGGTTCATTTACGTCCAACGGATATTGTTCTGGTGGTACTTGGAATGGACACGTGATTGGATCATGAGGCACTGGTTTCGAAACCGATTCAATATTTGGATAAACCACAGACTTTCTAGTTTTAAAAGTGAAACCATGGATATTTGTCAAGCGGAAGTAACAATCAGTAGTGTGATTTGTATGTTCACGCCATATTACTGGCACTCCAAAAGGCATCGACTTATGCTTCGGCGATTTTCGTAACCAACCTGCCAATGTATCGAACAAACTGCATTTGGCTTCCAAGATTTATTTGCATCATCAACTTTCGAATCGAAATAAAGTTCTTATGTTGTCTTTAGTAATGGTGTAAAGTTTTTCTGGTCAACAAGATCGGTAAAATATCCGCACACGTAACAGAACAGATCAGCCGAATTTCTACAACTTCTAGAAGCCATATTTTGCTCAGAATTATTTCAAAATACAGTAACTATTTGAAAAATCGCGTAACATATGTCATGCATCTTTTAGCTGTATAAAAAGTAGAATTAAGTTGCTTTTTATTAATTTTTAATAAGTTATATAGTAAAAATGAAACGGGGCAAATAACGGTTTCCCAAAAATATATTTATTCACAAATATCTTAAGAACCCGACGTGATAGAGATAAACGGATTTCAGATTTGAAATCAGCGCAAGAAACTGACCTAAGAACACTTATTCTTATATAAGAAAGAAAAATGTTGTTTGTCAGTGTTATCAATTTACATTCAATTTTCATTAAAAAGATATTGAATATATCAAGCTTACCACAATTCATGGAATAATACACAGTTACGTTGACTGGCAATGAATATAGCACAATTTCGATCTGCCGATGTCCCAGGCTTTTATTTAGAAAAATATGCACTGGCGCTCAACGCACTGGTTCTTTAGTAAGTTTATTTGAAAATGTGGTGCTGACCTGACGCTCCTAATTGACTATATTGGCGGGTCTAACCAATCGAGCCATGTTTACACATGCGTTTGAAAAAAAGTACCCTTCCTTCCGTCTCCCCTAACAACAAAAGATAGTATTTGTAGCCCGACTAATCGTGTTTAGCCTTACATTTATTGCGCTCCAATCAAATAGGATTTAACATGGGACCTATTTCCCGTACAATGGTGGTGTCAAAATCTGCCACTGAGCGATTCTGATATTGGTGTTGTCTGACACCCTCACTATTTCTTTTGGCTATAATTTGTTAATTCCTAGACTATTTGCGTAAAGTTTAACATATTCTTTGTCAGCAAGTCCTAAGGAACCCAACTATATAAATTTTATGGGGCTAAGGGGCTGCGTTCAAAATATGCATTTTCTTCTAGGATAGTCGTGCTGTTGCCACCTCCTCACTTCCAAACTTTATGGTGTCTGCTGTACTGTCATACTAATGTCAGGATTTCAGACATAAAACAGTAGAATGTCATGTTTCCTAATAAGCGTTTTGTAAGTTTTTTAAACCTAACTCTCGTATGGGTAGTGTTTTTTATCACTGTCGATTTGAAAAAAGCTAGTGCTTGTGGCCTTACACTCGTGATGGTAGTAATTGTATAGCGAGACGCGTGTTAGTGTATAAAATGACATGAATGGAATATTAAATATAGGTCAGCTTGCGTATCTCAAGGTTTTTCTTAGAAATGCAGTACACGTTTTATCGTAGAAAGCGTGTATGCTGCAGTAGGCTTTTACTATCAACGTGGAACGTTATAATTTGCAGACGAATTAGAAAACAAGGGGGATTTCGAGTACAGTCATTGTGACAGCACTGTTCTTTACCATTCTTCTTTCCTTTTATTGCAGTTATTTGTTAGGCTTTACATTTACTTTTTAATTTATATATGTGGATTAGAATTTCACACGACAACGACAAGTAAGTGTTCGCTCTAGATCCCCAGCCCTAGATCAGGGTCTAGAGACATACATACAAAGAAAATATATAGGAACGCCTAACTGAAACTATGAAAAAGGATCTAGTGTTGAGATCAGTGGAACATATCACCTATCTTATTCAATAGCAGGAAGCTATTGAACATATCTCAGATGTAATGTAGTCTTGGGGAACTGATACTATGTGAAACCAACTTGGTAAGATGTGCTGTGTGGTCAGAGAGATCTGACCCAGTCTATGTGGTGTTGTTGTGTGTAGTGTTGTGTGCAGAAGTGGTTCAGGAAGTAGAGTTCTGACACATGACTGTGACGTACGTCTAAGTATGACAAATGAATTTCCCTGACTCGATGGATGATAACAGAATATTGGCCTCTCATAACTTTAGAACCCCTGATCATCTGTTGTAACTTTTACCGGAATGCAGCATTTCCACGAGAACCTTACACGCTGGATCATTAATATGTAGCCTGCTATCTTATGTGAACGTTTGAGATCGCATGGCCTTTGATGGGAGGTTAAATCCCGCCCACAACCATTTCTGAGAACGATTTATAGCAATCTTTTCCTTAACGCCGGCCCAAAAGAGGACGGGCCACAGACTCACTCCTGTTTCTAGAGCAATAAACAGCAGATCATCTTCTTACCTGGCTGTCACCCCGCCTGGTGGGAGTTGCCAAAGCTCTCAGAACAGTGGCACCATCAAAGACAGACAGATCTCAGAATTCAATCGCGGCGGTACACGATCTAAAGAAACAGGGAACTCGCAGCTCGCAGAGTTAGCTTCTCGGAAAATTTTCGCACTCTCATGCTAGAAGCCTGAGACGGAAGATAATCGGTAGACCGGGGGGAAACGAAGGAATCGCAGCGATTAACACATCGGCGAGGTACCCCGGATTTTGCTCAAGTTCAAGAAAGGTGCGAAAATCTAACACGCCCCATTCAAGTTACATTCGAGAAGTATAAATAGAGAACTCCGAAAACTGCATTTTATCGTTCGCTCTGACAGAATCCCAGTTGCACTAGCATAGTCGGATTCCTGCTGGATTTCATCTACCTTCGTGACTATTGGAGTGTATTCTTTCTGTGCAGACGGTAATTTATACATTAGCTTCGAGTGATCAGTGGTCGAGTTATTTCAATTGATTTCAATGGATTGTGGTGTAAATTTAACCTTATTAAATAAACCCATTTTCAAAGTTCTAGTGCAAACTAATGTTACAGCTAAAAGTATTTCCTAATACAATTGACGCGTAAATTTATTTTGCAGACGTTAAAGAGAATTATAACTTTAATACAGTTTAGTTCTGTATAGATAGATGTGCTTTTAATTATTTTAACTCACGGGAAGTTTTCCTGATTTGTTAATTGACGACGCTAATAGGTAAATAGGCTAACTGTAATTTATCGCGTCAGATTATAATATGATTTGTAATGCATTTCTTGTTTTGATTATCTTTCATTCAGAACGATCATTCAACCTGCATCCCAGCAATTATTAATTATATACAGAGTTCTGCCAAACTCAATTTGATAACTCCAGTAACATATGAACTTTTTAAAGCTAAACTGGTGGCGACCTGTAATGGGCCCCGCTCCTCTGAACGTAACTGAGAATAAAGCCATTCAAGAAACACTTTAAAATACTAGTTTATATAGAGTCCTTAAAGAAAACTGGAAGCAGAACATATTTTATTCACTGCCCCTATTTGTGAAGAAAAAAAACACCGATCTACCTGAACCCTGTCTGTCACGTATATTCAGTGGATTATACCTCCCCCCCCCCGCCCCCCCCCCCCCCCCCCCCCCGCCCCCGCCCCCCCCTCCCCCGAAGAAGAACTTACCTCAGTGTTTTCTTAACTTGTGACATTACGGAAAAAGGAAGTTATCTCCACCAGCTGTGCCAATTTTAGGAACCACACCATACCTCACGCCTAGCCAAGTGCCTGTGCCTTTCTTTAGGAATTTTATCTAATAAACAAACAGTACCGTTAAACTTCAACGTCCAGCGATTTCGGGACACTTTGTTAACTTCAACAACCCCCAAATCTGGGGCTGTACACGGAAGAAAATACTTTTACCTAAGCCAAGGTTTAGTGCTGTTTTTTTTTATGTATTTCCTATGAAGTGCCAGAATTCACCTTTCGGTAAGTCTGCGTGTGTGTTTGTGGGGATGGCCAGCCCTAGTGTGTTTTTTTAATGAAAGGAAATTTATCTTTTCTTTACCCTTTTAATTAGTTCGACTTTGTACTAAGGTGAATTATATTCCTTGTACGGGATCTCTCCTAGCGGGATTGGGTAACTGTGTTCATCCCCCCCTCCCGTAAAATTTGTTGATTTAAAGGGAGACAATTGAGAACCCTAGCTTTCCTCTACACCCCCCCCCCTTCTTTCTGTAACCCCTTGCCTCAGAGTAATATATTTACCAGTGGGTTAAATTGCCTATCTCTGCCCCCCCCCCCCCCTTTCTTGTCTTTGGGACCGGGTTTTGTCTGTTAGTAAATATAAACGGGAAACGGTGGATGGGATATTTCTCCTCAAAACCCCCTCTTCCCTTATCATATTTGTATTCTGTAACCTTTGATTTTTGACTGTAAATGTACAATTATGTGTGAGTCCTTTATGATAATAAAGGTATTAATCATTAATTGTGTTGGTTGTCGGTTGGCCTAAAACTCCAAACATTTCCATCTGTGTAGGTTGTATTCATGTACGTTGAGCGACAGAATCACCAAATCGGTGAGCGCGCTGAGCGACTGGAACTGACAAACAATTGTTTGTGCAGAAGAGAGATAGGAGTAGTCTGTGAGAAAACAGATATTGTCGTAATAAGAGACTGTCCTTGCTCCTTCCCAGCGCTTGTGAATCTACTACCTCATTCTCCCAAATCCTTATTCTCACAGAGCCTTCAATATCACTTTACACTCTAAAGGGACCAATATTCATCAGCACCCTCTCAGATAAAAAAATTACGACAATGACCAATACTTTTGTTTCAGAACTGTGAGTTTCTATTTGGCACCAAAGCGGTGTCAAATGCTGTAGTAATATATACAAGTGTGGACCAGTGCAGTCTATCATTGTGTCAGAGCAGCCGTATATTGCCCCCAGCACGGAGAGGTGGGGCCACAAGACTTTTGTACAGGATCGACGCAGGCGAGATAAGTCATATCTGGCCTGCTGGACTTTCAGCAACGACATTTTCAACTAAATTATCCCTAATTCACATAAAATAAAGCCATGACATTGGGGAAATTAAACTATATATATATTTATTCCTTAAGTCAACGGACAGTGTTTGGCAGTCATAGACTGGGAGTGATTACACCATCCCAACAGCATATCTAGTAATAAGTTCTCCTGTGACTATTTTAATATAATTGTTATTAACCAGTCATTTGAAATAATTAAGTACACATTTTCCATTTTATTATGTCATATGATTTTGCATTCCATTTATGACTCCATAATATTTCATATGTTCTGACCAACTAAACATTTGGTTCAGAACAAAATAAATTTATCAAAAGATTTAACTTGTAACACTAAAACAGCCTGAGTTAGTTCAGTGTGTCATAAATTTTATTAATATTATTAGACTTCTTAAATATCTCTGTGTGTGTGTGTAATTTACCACAACACATTACATATCAGTACCCTAGATTTTTAACGTAGCCACATTCATTAGTAAAAAAGATATGTGTGAGGTCGTAAGTGGTAGCAAGAAGGGCCTTCTGTAATTCACATCTACATTTATCTCAGGAGCCTTCACAGCTGACCTCATACATCACACTAGGTGACATCAACCATACAATACCATCAAAATCCACTACAGAGGCATATCCCTTCTCAGTGTCCCTGGTAAAATCTACTCTAGAATCCTAGAGCAGAGACTCCGACGCCTAGCTGAGCCACAATTGGATGAGGTCCAGTGCGGATTTCGAGCAAACCGAAGTACTCAAGACCTAATCTTCACACTCAGACAGCTGAGTGAAAAGGCCCTTGAGTATAAGAGTGAGATCCATCTTTGTTTCATAGATCTGGAAAAGGCATTTGACAGGGTCCCCTGGAGCAAACGTTGGGACATTTTAGCAAGGAAGAACATTCCAGCACCTCTGATTCATGCTATACAGAGCTTCTACAAGTCTTGCAGAAATTATGTGAGGACAGCAAACCATAAGTCAGAAGAGTTCAGGACCCCCACTGGTGTAAGACAAGGTGATATCCTGTCACCTTATCTTTTCATACTCCTCATGGACGATGTTATCAAGTCATGTAAGGAGAGAACAAGAAAGTATTCAGTGGGGTACTGGAAGATGAGACAGGTATATATTTCAGAGCTGGCATTTGCTGATGATGTTGCCCTGATTGCTAAATCAGAGGCACATCTCCAATCCAACCTGCAAGTCTGGAAGGAAGAGCTGGAGAAGAGAGGGATGGTCATAAGCAGCTCTAAAACGAATTCCATGGTGATATCACGAGAAGAAAGAAGACATCAGATTAAGCTGGGAGAACAGGTCCTGGAGCAGGTCGACCACTTTAAATAGCTATTATAGACCGAAAGGGAGACATCAAAGAAGAGTTGGCCACTCGAAAAGCAGCAGCTGGGAGACTTTTTCAGGCCATAAATCGAGGATTCCTCAGCAAGAGAGAGGTTGGTAAGAAAACGAAGATTGCTGTATACCGCTCCACCTAAGTCACAGTCTTGACATATTGTGATGGATAGGATGAAATTCAGCTGTCCCTGAATTGACGGATGGTGATAATAGTACCCTCGAATAGCATCGGGGCCCCTGAATTTTTGTGTAACTAAATCGTCAACGTGGAATTCTACCACTCGTGCTAATTAGTATGCACTATCACAAGTGGATTTTGCCCCACGCGGGCTGATTAATATGTAAACAGTCATCATGCGAGGAGCCAGGAGATTCGCTTTGTCTTAGGTTTAGTTAGCCACGCCTACTGCCTTATCTCTCGAGCCATGAAAATCAAGCATTTCCCTACCTTTTTCTGTCATCCCGTCTAGAAAGGCGTTGCCAGAGGAAAACGGAAAGCGGCGACCATCAAAGACGTGTAGTCACAGAAGAACGAAGCAGAGTTTTTCACACCTACGGTTGACATGTTTAATCGAACCGGTCAAGAGGGCTAGAATCGCTGGCGGACGAACACAAACGGGGAAATCGAGAAGCTTTGACCAGCGGCACGAAACGTAGAATATTCACTGAATCAAATAAGGCGAGAAACTTCGCGGGTCGCTATTATCTTCCATCTATTAACTATATATATTGGTATGGCGGAAAAATGCAGTTATCATTCGTGCCCAGATAGTGGAAGAAGTAACTAGCTTATAGTAGAATCTAACAAGATTTCTTTTGGGTTTTCTGCTATATTGGAGTCTAATTCATTCTGTGCTACGGTAAAATATATTAGTCTTGAGTGATTTAGTCGTTTAGTTCCTTCATTTATTTCACTGGATTTTTGTGTTAATTTAAACTTATTAAATCAACCAATCACAAAGTTTTCCAGATGTAAATTTAATAATGTAACTATCCGTTATTTCCCGAGATAATAGATGTGTAACCTAATTTTAAACGCTAGGCGAGCGTAATTGTTTATTAACATTTTATTTCTATTTCACCGCGGGTAAATTTTGAATATTTAACTGTTCATAGCTAGTGTTAAAAAACGATGCATTAGCTAATCACTCTTGTAGGTCCTTTAATATAAATAATTAAATACCAGAGTGATTTTACAGGTCTTACCGAATAACGCGGGTGTTAGAATTAATTATAGTAGAATTACCTGTTTTATAAATTCTCTTTTATACAGGTGGTCCTACCTTTTCGATCCAACGGTTTTTATTACATATAGAGAGTCATGTTCAGATGGCTTACGGCATCCCCTTTTATATGTTCCTAAACTTACAAGAACATTGACAGTAACAAATCTGATGTTAAGAGACCCTTATAAGTCCACCGTCTAACCCCATGAGAGCGGTTAAATAACCAGAACGGTCAATTGTTCACTTGTGTAAAATGTTAACTGGAACGGACAATGCCAGAAGATTTTCTATATTAATTCTATAAAGTTCCCTGGCCTGATGAGGCAGAACTGACAGCACGAATTTATTTAATTAAACCCAGATGACAGTAAACATTATTCCTACCACCAACTTCTACAGAGAACTTTTACGGCTATTTCTTTCCAAGAACAGCCTGGGAGTAACATTCCGCTGTTTGAGATATTTCCCAGTCATTACGACAGAATCCTAGAAAACAAACTTATTCCCAATTAAATACCTGCAAATCTGACGAAGAAAACCCGCCAGGAAAATTATAAATCAACGCACCCATCCAGCGAAAACTCCGAGAGAAAATAGCAGTGCCTATACGGAGATTTTTGGGGCTGAACGGGACAAAATTCACAGGACATATTATAGTCTTTAATACATTTGTGTTTGATAAATTCTTTGGACGTATGCAGTGTCGGCAGAGGGTAAGTTTGACTGTTGTGAGCGCTCAATGTATGAATGTAGAGTGGGAAAACGGAACGAAAGAATTTATTTTCTTAAGTTACTACTAATATAACACCTTCTCTGTTATCGATCTCTCACTAAGTCTGAAGGCGTACGGGATAGTAAAATTAAGGACATACCTTGTATCCATCCTGACTACCCCACTCCCCATTGTTAATCACTAGTTTGATAACGATGATCTTTATTTTTTTCTAAAGTTAAAATAAACTTAATCAACCTTAAGGGTAAAACCTAACCCCCTGTTCGGGCTTGATCATTCCTAGGTTTTCCATATTCTGCAGAGGAAGGGTCAATGATGAGTTCGTTCAAAGCGGCCAAGTATTGATTGGCCGCGGATCTGAGACACGATGGGTTCACTGCTCTTTGATGTAAGAGGGCTTGTGGCTATTATTCTATTGAAACACAGGATGTAATGATAAAAGGCGATGGCTGTAATTCGTAACAATGTGGTACAGAAAAACTTTTTCTAAGTCCACAATATTTTTTTCTAAAGTTCAAAATAAACTTAATCAACCTTAAGCTATTATTCGTTTGTCTCAGGTCAAAAACCTCCCCACAATGCCCCATTAAATGTGCCCATAAGTGAGTTTTTGACCTGTTCGTTTCATGACCCAATGAGGCCCGCCCCCCTAGAGTGTACGAAACACTTGTCGGACGGATGTCACAAAAATTGTTTGTGTGTGCGTACGAAAGGACAGTGTATTTGAACCAGCATCAATAGTGGAAAAAAATACGTCTCCATTTAAGTGTGTCGTACTAGATAGGTTGGATTGGGCAATTACTCAATCCAAGACTGTACTTTTTCCTACACTCTGTAATTCTCGTAAACAGGACTATTTCTCACACCTTTCTCTCACCTAGATTTCACCATCTCACCTCTGTTCGATTGGGACCTTAACAATAAGGCCTATCTATAAAACTTACGACACATATGGATGCGAGTCATGGGCAATAACTACAACCCATAAAAGCCAGATCCAAACCTCAGAAATGAGGTATCTGAGGAAGGTGGTTAAAGTAACAAGAAGAGACATGATCCGCAACCAGACGATACGCCAAGGCCTAAAATCCCACCCCTGCAGACCCAAGTAGAACAGTCCCAACTAAGATGGTTTGGCCATGTCTGCAGAATGGGAGAAGATCGGCTACCACGACAAGCATGGGAAACAAAGAGCCAGGGATCCAGACCCCCAGGACGACCCAGAGTCCGCTGGGAGGACAACATTAGACAATCTTTGAAGGACCAAGGACTAGAATGGAACCAGGCCAGGAGGAAGACAGTCGATAGGATAGTCTGGCGCTCTCTCTTCCAAACCTCTACACCTCACGGTAGAAGGGGAACGACTAAGTAAGTAAGTAAGTATTACAATTTTCAATAATTTAATATTTACATCTGTCTTTTCTTTTCTTGTGCCAGTATGAAGGGTGAATTGATGAATGTGACTGAATAAAATTTGATTACACAACTTGAATGGATGTTTAGTAAATTAAGTATTAATTTGAAAAAAGTCTTTTCAGCAATCTTGAATATAACTAAAAAGTTTATCCAAAGTTCCTTTCTCACTATTGCTTCTTGTCTGGTCTAGTAATCAACAGTTTATCATCATAAACACTAAGCACTCTCTTTGACTGCTTATGACTGCTCATGGCAGCTCACGTATGCTGCAGGAATTAGGTCAAAGTTTATACTCAACTTAGAGTTAATATCTGTCCTCTTTTGATATTAACTAGCAATCCTGTTTTAGAGCGCAACGTTTATTAACACTGTTGTTCAGTTAACAGAGTTCACGTATTTTTTAATGGCAATTACACTCTGATATAACCGACGGACGTCTATATAGGTTGAAAAATATAGTGCCTTGCCACAAGAAGGCAAATAACTCAAAAAAATTCAATTCGTAATCATCTACGACAGTTGGCACGATACGTTTGTAGCAGGACCTACACAACATTTTACAAATGGTATATGACAGCATTTCCCACACTTAAAATAATCCTGCCCGCCTCACGAACGTTTAGCCCCAACGGCATGCCCCTCCATATTAAATTTTAATGAATTATTTCTGCACCTACAAATGTGATACAGTAAGATTTTATTTTTAAATTCTGCCCTGAACCTTTTGAGCCCCTTTCAAGAACCTTGTACCACACTTTGGGAAAAACTGGTATTTGATATCGCTGCTAATATTTGCTCACTGCAGTAGTTATATTCAGTAACTTTTACTCCATGCTTATCGGAAAAGGATTTGGGGGGGGGGGGGGGAGAAAGTAGGTCCATCACCTGCTTCCCAGTATCAGATCCAGCGATCCACTTGAGTCTGTTGAATTTACAAATAATAAATATAAGTCGTGCTTATACAACATCTTCTTCTTCTTCTTCCGTCCTTAGCCACCGACCGTCAAAGCAGTCAGTGGCCATTACGCCTAGTGGCGTCTTAGGGCAACAGCAGATAGGTTTTCTTTGCCATTGTTTCCCATCACGCCTATTGGCGTCTTTAGGGCAACGGCAAATCAATCCATCTGCTGTTGTTTCCGTAATCGAAGTGACTGGCAAACGGGTGATCAGCCCGTTGGTGTTTATACAACATAGTTGAGAAGAAGTAGCTTGAGACACACACTGAGGAAGCCTATTGATAGCATTATCAGGCAGTCATTGTGCTGGAATACCTAGGGTAAAAGAAGCAGTGGCAGACAGAAAATAAAAGATAGTGACGAAAACTGGAAACAAAAAAGGAAATTATGGCGAAGTCTTGAGAAAACCCTGAGCTGTTGTCACGTGACACAAGGAGTTGACATAAATTTGTTGAAGACTTAAACTCCTTGGGGAAACTGAAAGCTTTTGTCAGTGGTTTGTTTTTTTTCTGTGTGAAATAACTCTTTTTCTTGAGTGGGGAATGACAGAAACAGACATATAATGTGATCTAGGGAATTTATCACGGGTTAGCAAAATTGTAACTCGTAAATAATTAATGCCAACGTCTGACATATTATTTACGTCTTATTTTGTTTTTTCTTTGTCCAGCTTGCAGACGCGTACATTTCTTCTTCTCTTTCTCTTTGGATCCTCAATTATTATATCTTTAATTTCCATGTGTCTAATTTTGTTGCCTTTTCAGTTTTTGTTTTATATGGTCATTTCTGCTTGTTCCTTTCTCTTTTTACGTTCCATGCCTGGCGGCTTAGGTGATGATGTCTCTCCATAGCTTCGTGTCTACAGTACAGTTTACCTATTCTGGTGTTGACTTGTTTCCATGCCACGATGTCAAACTGTCCAGTAGCTTCTCGCTTTGTCGTCCTATATCTCTGTTTCCATCAGTCTTTTCTGTTGTCACAATACAGGGTGTCCATTAAAGATTGTACCCTTTTCACAAAATTTATTCTCGGCCCCATGACGTGGTACGAGGATGCTTTCTATCACAAAAGTAAGATAATCTCTGCACGTTTTTAAGCATACCTTAAAAAGACTCAAAATAGTGCGCATTCGCGCAGCGGGTATTTCAAGTGAAACTTTCGCAGTTGAGTTGCAACCGGTAATTGTTACATGTCTCTCAACACACTGGTCAAGTAGGTAAAAAAAAAAAGAAATAGGTACATTCTTTTTGAGTCTTTGTAAGGTATGCTCAAAAACTTGCAGAGATTATCTGACTTTTGTGATAGAAAGCATCCTCGTACCACATCATGGGGCCGAGAATAAATTGTGTGAAAAGGGTACAATCTTTTATGGACACCCTGTATATTCCATCTTTCTCCTTCTCATAACATGCTTGAAGAAGGTCGATTGTCTCCTTCTCACGTGACTTATAATCTTCCCTTGCGCACTGGCCTCTTTCAGGACATCCTCATTACCGTTCTTTTATTTAGCTGCCCATGGTATTTTTAATATTAATATATAAATTAAAACATAATGTTGTATGAAATCAGTTTTACAAATTAACGTATACATTTTTCTGTAAAACCATATGTCTGTGGCTTCTACTGTTTGTCCTATTTGATTACTAAATGTCTATGACTGACTTCTGTTACTGTGACAGGATTGGTTCTATGGAACACTGATGAACTCTCTTTCTGACTTCCATTGACAAAGCGTTGTTGCATAAAATACTTGTACGTTTCATTTTTATCTCTCCTTAACACGTTTAAACACATTTTAACATTTATTTGATCTCTCTCTCTCTCTCTCTCTCTCTCTCTCTCTCTCTCTCTCTCTCTCTCTCTCTCTCTCTCTCTCTCTCTCTCTCTCTCTCTCTTTCTTACCCATTTTCTTCTGCATTCATATCCTATATTTCTGTCTATGTGTCTATGAGGTTTTTTTTTCTGTCTCACCTGCATATTATACTGCTGTTTCCAATTCTATTTCATAAATTATGTCTTCTTACCAAGTCTGTTCTCTTTAGTCTCATTGTTATTTCTTTTCTCCACTTTGTTCTTCCGTTTTCTCTCAGTGTGCTATTGTCCAGTTTTGCCTGTCCATTTTCTATCTCCTCTCTTTCTCTATATAAAAAGATGTGGGGGGGGGGGGGAGTAGGGAGTAGGTCCATCACCTGCTTCCCAGTATCAGATCCAGCGATCCAGTTGAGCATGTTGTATTTAATAATCTCTCTCACACACCACACACGTAATAGGTTTAAAGGTTGTCCCCACACTATATAAGCGCAGTGGTCTATGGTTCAATCCCCAGATGAGGCGGAAAATTTTTAGGCCACAAACGGCTCCTGGGTCGACCCAGCCCCAAATGGGTACCAGAGCTACTCTGGGAAGGTTAAGGCGGCCGGCGTGATGCCGACCACATCACCCCTCGTGTGCCGACGGTCAAGATAATATGGGCCTAACACCATATTCCCAATATGCCTCAATGGGCGTGTAACGGGTTCCTTTACCTTTACCTTTACCACACTATATATATTGCCGTGTGGGAGTGACGTTTTAAGAGATTTTACTGTAACAAATCCAACTGTACGAGGTGGAGTGACAAGTTCCTTTCCTCTCTGCCTTTGCCGTCCGTAACTCAAGAAGCAGAATCAGGTACCCATTTTCAGCTGGGTAAATTGGTGCGTGACGCTACAGGGTTTCAATTCCTCCCTACCAGTAGACAGATGTCGCTGGTAAATGGTGATGCTCCTGTGATAATGCAAATGAATGGCTTTTTGAACAGATTCGGGTAAGAAGTGGCGAGTGAATACAATTAGTTTGGTTTGGTTTGGTTTGGTTTGGTTTGGTTTGGTTTGGTTTTAAGGACTATCTTCATTACACACAGACATCTCCATCAGTGCTCCGATCTCCTCCCTTAGATCACACAAGGAGGATCTCAGCACAGTGCACGAACTCCGGCGAGAATCCCAATGTGTATATATAGGAATCACACATTCCATAAATATTTTTGTGGCGGGTAGGTTTCTAATTTTTTTTTTTTTGCCGGGGCAGCGGCCTGATTGATATGCCTACTCTTCACAATTTCCAACTGCCGTGGGATTTTTAACGTTTGCAACTTGCGCACGGGACCTCCTAATTTTTTCGCCCTTATCCGAGAAGGCTAGGCGTCCGATCTCAGTACCCAGGAACCAGAGGGGGAGTACCGAGTATGACATCATTAGGACCACTGGTTCTGAAAAAAATTCCATAAATTATATTCCCTCAACTGGGAATCGAACCTGGTACCTCTAGTACACGAGGCGGACTCCATACCTCTTATCCACTCCGACCTCTGTGAATACAATTAATTGTATTAATTATGAATACAATTAAAAAACTAAAAACGAATTAAAATAAATATAAAAAAGGGAAGGATTGACTAATAGGTAGATTTGTAGGAAAGTAGTTGAAGTAACAGCTGTTGTTGTGATGTTGCTGTAGATATAGGGGTAATTGCGGGCGAAAAATAAGAACAAGTTAGTGAAGAGCATGACATTTGAACAAAGGCCAACTACATAGATGCCACGACTGACCACAAGTACAAAAATGATAATTCAACCGCCAGATGACTCCAGAAGTAACAAACTACATGGACGCGACCTGTGCTGTGGCATTATGGGAAGCTGTTGTGAGCAGAACAAAGTTGTTCGCGCGACCTTACGCGTGACCTTTGAACCTACGCCAGTCCTGTCACTGTGTCACGTTATTTGGAATCTTTCACGCGCTTTTAATGACAGCAGGATAAACACGTGCGTTTGAAAACTACTAAAAAGTAGATAATCGTTTTTTTTTTGTCAGTCCTGGCTTTTCCTACTTTCCACCATCTAATAGAAGTCAGTCTTAAGTTAGTATAGAATTTAAAAGAAATAGGAGTTTTAGCTTGTATATTGATTTATTCCTTTTCCCTCCATCAAAGTATAGTCGGCTTTTGGTTATAACAGACTCTATCACAAGCCTGTAAATATCACACCAAACTGAAGTCAGCTTTTCAGTTAGTACAAAATCTAACATAAAGTATACAAATATCACATCGGACTGAATTCAGCGTCTAGATTCTAGAATATAATGATCTTTATGTACATCTATCGATCCACTAAGAAATCTCACTTGAAAGCTAGAAAGAAATGTCTTCATTTTTTTTATTTTTTTTTTATTTGGTCGAACAAATCTAAGCCAATCAAACTTCTTACTTCTTCTGTCCACAAGTTAGTCAGTCTATCAATCAATCAGTCAGTCAGTCAGTCTGTCTGCCTGTCTGTCTGTCTGTCTGTCTATATCCATCTTACAAGGAGGGATCAGAGCACCATTTTTCGTCTAAGATCACAACATATACCACTCAACAGTCAATTGAACAGAATCCAACCACAACACTCTCCAGAGTGTCAGCTATGTAACTACCCCTACGAAACTGTTGACCACCACCTCTTTGAGTGCCCAGCACTTGATGATGTTAGGAAAATGCTCCTTCCACGAGGCCAGATAAGGGGAACACCTTGTACTGAGAAACAAAACAACTTGTGAAAACACGCAGATATCACTACATGGCATTGGGCCGAAGGGCGAGAACCCAAGCGCCGCTGGATCAATAACAACAACAACAACAACAACATCTCTCTCTCTCTCTCTCTATATATATATATATATATATATATATATATATATATATATATATATATATATATATATATATATATATATATATATATATATATGTGTGTGTGTGTGTGTGTGTGTGTGTATCTATCCTCTGAGAGGACACTCCAGCTTCACCCTATAGGTGTCGGCAAAACACGGGAAGTAGCAGTTACCGGTTATAAGCATTTTGCCCAATTGGCGTAGGGCATGGCGCCAGGGGCTACTTCCGACAGTGGGAGAGGTTCTAGGATCTCACTGGACAGCTACCGCCAGCTTCAAGCTGGGCAGCCCCCAGTCAATAAGGTGTTGTCCCGCCACTGTCTGCTTTCTCCATTGGGTGCATGGGGATTAGGGTCAAACCCGAACTGTGGACAGAAAATTTTGCACCAAGCAATTATCGAAAAAATAGAAATAAGCAAACTCTCAGATTGGGATGCTGGAACGTCCGGACTATGTTGACTGGACTATCCGAAAACCTACAGGATGTAAACGATGTAAGGAAGACAGCCATAATTAATGATGAGCTTAAACGACTTCAGGTGGATATAGCTGCACTTCAGGAAACGCGCCTGGCGGGCTCTGGAACGGTGAGCGAGAAGGACTACACATTTTATTGGCAAGGGAAAGATCTTAATAAAGCTAGAGAACACGGAGTAGGTTTTGCGGTCAAAAAATCGCTAACTAAAATGGTTGAACCAGGCGAGAATGGATCAGAATGCCTGTTAACGCTCCGCCTGCAAACTAGCACAGGTCCCATCACCCTTGTCAGTATGTATGCTCCTACTCTGTACTCTGCCTCAGAAGCTAAAGATGAGTTCTACGAGAATCTAACAGCAATTATCAAAAGCACACCTAGGCAAGAACAGCTTGTTCTCCTTGGTGACTTTAGCGCTAGAGTGGGTGCCGATAATGTTTCATGGCCTTCATGTCTGGGCAGGTTTGGTATTGGCAAGATGAATGAAAATGGACAACGGCTCTTAGAGTTGTGCGTCCACCACGACCTCTGCGTGACCAACACCTACTTTCAGACAAAACCCCAGCATTAGGTGTCATGGAGACACCCACGATCCAAGCACTGGCACCAACTTGACCTGATTCTCGTCAGAAGGCCACTCCTCAGGTCTGTGCTCTCCACGCGCTCGTACCATAGTGCAGGCTGTGATACAGATCACTCCTTGGTTTGCTGCAAAATCAGAGCACAACCAAGAAAACTCTATCGTGTCAGACATGAAGGGAAACCACGCATTGATACCAGCAAGATGTCAGACCCTTTCATGATCGCTCAATTCACTGCGACCTTCGAGAAAGTGCTCAGTAGCCCTCAGCATGGTGATACTATTACAGAGAACTGGGAGCATCTACGGAACACCATTCAAAGTACTGCACTTGCCACCCTTGGTAATGTCACGAAGTGGTTTTAATTTTATAGAGTGTGCCTGAATGAAAGCAAGACCCTAGTATGAGAAAGTCTGAGAAGATAGAATTTAGATGGAAAATGACATGCCTGTGGACAGGTGAGACTATTGGCTCAAGAGATAGACCCCGGATTTGAATCTCCCCCTGCCGCTTCGTGACTAAAAAAAAATGGCTATAGTCTCCCCACCTCTGACTGCCTTGAAACACAAGGAGATAAGGTGTATAATTACGACCACAAACACCACTATACAGACAACATAGAGTAAGTATAGTAAAGAATAGAAGCTGATCCAGTAAATAATATATGTATATATTTATTTACATACAAGGAAAACATAAAATGGCATATTACGTCATCAAGTCAGTCAATAGCGTGCACTGTTGCACGGCCTGGAAAACAAGTAACAATTAAATTGAGAGACATGAGAGAAAACAAAAAAAAAGCCCCAAATCACATTCGCTCTTTCTGTCACCCTGCTGAGGAACAATAAAAATGGTTAGTGATTTAAACCAAATCTAATTTGGTGGGGCTGTCAACCTTTAGCCTCCACTCTCTAACACTAATAAATTTCTACTGTCTTAGTCCTGGTGACTCTTCCTCAACGAAACGCTACACAGCTTTCTACTTGTTAGGCGATATGCGCTGATAACTACACCACAAGAATTGCTAAAAATAATAGACTTGGTTTTACGAACGCAGACTCAGTGTCTATCCGTCCAATGGACACTGAACAGACCCTACTGGTCCTGTCTATTTTCTCCCTCCTTCTTTATCTTTCTCTCTTGATCTCAGTGTCTCTCCAACACTCGAGGGCTGATGATGCGGCGTCTCCGTTACTCTCTTCTCGATTTCTATCAGGACCTAGGTATGGTAACCCTGTCACCTGTTCCTGATTTTGGTGATGACGATGTTCGGATATCAAGCATGAGGGACTTGATTAACTGTAGACGCTTCTCTGCTGCTGAGCAAACTTTCCCCTTTTCTCCCACTCCGGATTTAGAGGAAGACACAGCCTTGATTTCTGACTGTATGAAATTGAAACTAGTCTCCCGCCTCGTGTCGATGCTGGAGATTATAATAGCGATGAGCTCGGCCAGTGTGATAAATAAACCACGGTCCAGCTGAAGCATAGGGGCTTCACTGCCAGAGACCATAGGTCTGACCCTTAAGCTAGGTCCTGTTGCCGTGGGTAATTTTGCACAAGGGCAAATTTACGCTTCCCACTATTCTTGCCGGGACTCGCTGAAATTAAAAGAAGATGCGTCTATTGTATAACAATTCCAACCTAACGCATCTCTAACCTAACTCCCCTTCACTCGTCATTCACAACAATACAAAAAATAATATTGCCCACGTGGCTCACTCGTCATGTACAACAATACAAAAATTAATATTACCCACGTGGCACTTAAATCTCTCTCCTTCTCTCGTTCTTCACACAATACATAAAATACCACTATCCCACGTGGCCTCTTCATCCCCCCCCTCCTTCTACAAAAATCTGCCAGGTAAAATAAACAAAACCTCAGACACCGTCTGACACGTTACGCATGGCCGATCACGTGTTCAAACTTGACAAAAATAGGGAAATCCTTTTACCCATTAACACAGGAGTTTCCCCGGCTTACTCCTATTTAAATTAAATCTCGCTATAGGAATAGTTTCCTCCCCTAAGCAGTATAATTCATTTACAACGTAAATCTGAACCCTCCGACAATATTTCTCACATTTTTAAGGCTCAGAAAAATTAACGAACACACCAGGGATTTCCCCATAAATTTACATTAGAAAATATACAGGAATAAATGGTGGTTTTACCTAACGTCCTACAAATATGGCACACGTGTTTCTCATAACTTCACACTCTCCGATCTACTGCCATAATCTTTACCTACGGGCGAATTTCTGAAAAAACCCACTAATAAGTAAAACGATGAATAAAATAGTTACATACCGATTATCGTTTGTTTTTCCCACGGTGGAGAACGATAATTACGACGTCCTACGGCCAGGCAATAATTTTTCATAGAGACCCAATCCCCGTTTTCTGTCTCAATATATACAAGAGAAACCGCCCACGCGGATTTCCCTTCCTACGCAAATCGCGGACCAATGGCAGCGCTAGGAAAATCAAAATACCGCGTGTCCGCAAAATTGCGTCACATTACGTGATAACCTCGTGCTACTGACGCGTCATACCGGAGTGCCCGAAAATATCGATTTTCGTAAACAATGGAATCTACGGGAATCGCGAAAAATTCAGAAGAGGGTAAAGCTGATGCTAGAATAAAATAAACCTACCATCATAAAACGAACCCGTTTAATTTTCCTACTCAAAATTACCAAACACGATATATATTCACATGAGAAGAACCAAGGCAAACCCCATATAATTACAAAAGAGAAGAGAAATGGTGAAAACTCAAACTAGAACCACAGAATCGGGCCTGTTAAAAGTCAGAATTACAGTGTAGCGTCACATAAGTCCCCCCTTTCAAGTACGGGAACCGTGCTAAATCACTGAAATCTCTGGGTTTCATACTGGCCCGTATCTAGATCTACATCCTCGATCTAATCACTGTCATAATTAGCATTATCATACAGGCCCATCTCCATATCCTTGAAAATCGGTGCCAGCACTGGATTGTGATGGTCACGCCTGGTTATTTCCTCCTGGCGACTGCAACCTGAGTGGTCGCCCTTCCTCCTCCCTCTCATGTGTTTCCTCCGCCCACGAATTTTCCTGGCGGCGCGTGGTAAATAATGATTACCAAATGGTGCGACCTCCCAGTGTTTTGAAACAGTCTGGCTTGGCCAGACATCGCCGTAACAGGGCTTAACTGTTTGCGGTTTACTGTAGAACCGTGCACATGTTCCTTCTTGTCAGTATTTCCCTCCCTTGAGAGATGTAATACCATCGGGGGCCTAATTCCCGACGACAAATAAGGTCCTTCCGAAATCAGAGACGTCGCCGCTGTAAAACCTTTAGGCTTACCAGGGATGACAGGCGAATACGCCTCTGTAGATAACATTCCACTGTCTTTAGAGGCGTCTCTCCTCCTCATCGCAAGACAGGGATGTTTGAGCTCCCGTGGGGCTCCGTGAATGTGGGGCTTTCCCCTTTCACTTTTCTGGCCTGCAGTAGGCCCCCTTGCATTAGCAAGGATCGGTGTGGTTGGGTTTCCCAAAACTAAGTATGGGCTTCCCAGGATGAAATCATGTGCTGGCTGTGCCATTACAGCTGCCTTAATGGTGCCAGACACAAATTTGCATTTCACCTCAATATTGGCTACGGGCAGACGCTGTGAGATACCTCTTCTCAAAACGCCACCAATCTCAACTATTTCTCCGGTCCACTGCCCTGGTTTCACCAAATGACGAGCGATGATACTGGGGTAAGTAAGCCCGCTGTCAAACAAACACGTAGTGGCCGTCCCATTCACTACGGCTGGTCCACTGTTAGAGAACAACTTCTCTGCCTGGACTGGTTCCCATTTATTCCCTTTAGTCCATCTCACCGGCCTTAAACAAGCTGCATGGTGAGCTGGGGGTTTGTTCATGCACCGTGATGTCCAGTGGGAGGTGGTTCTACAATTCTGGCAATACCTCTCATTATCTCCTCTGTTCCTAGCGGGTTCCTGAGAGGTTGTTGTCGAAGCTCTGTTATGCTGCTGGGGGCGCAAGTTATAACCTGAATGAGGCTCCTTGCGAGAAGGCCCTGGTTGCTGATGAGCTGGTGAAGTAGCCAGCTGCGATGATGAAGCTCCTTTGTCTGGGGCTGGCAGGTCTGGGTTTTTCCGTTTCTGTCCCAGTACTTCGGCCTGTGCTGTCTGGTACCTTTCTGCAAACAGAATAATCTGATCGAGTTGTTGGGCTCCCTGCTCCGCCAGATACCTCCTCAAATCAGGGTACATGTTTGCTTTAACTTGTTCACACAGAACTAACTCCTCCAACCCTTCAAAAGTCTTCGCCAGTCCTGACAGTTCCCTCCAGCGAGTAAGGTAATTTCTCACCCGCTCTGCAAACTGTGCGAAACTCTCTCCCTTCTCCGGCCTGCTCTCCCTGAACATGGTTTGGCATTTCCGGGGTGTCCACTGAAATCTTTGCAATAAAGCGTTTCGCAGTGCCTCGAAGTTGTTCTGATCGTCTATGAGCAGCTTATTGTAAACTTCATACGCATGACCTTTGAGCGATTGTGATAATTTCAGACACCAAAGACTCTCGTCCAACCCGTATGCCTTTGCCATCCGTTGAAATTTTTCTAAAAACACGTCAATCTTTTCATTCCCGTTAGGGAACGAGTCAAATGGGAAGCTCATGGCTGCCATCCGGGGTCCTCCGTTTCCTGAGGTGTCTGTCGCTCCTGCTCCGGGTGAATCTCCATTAGCTGAACTGACCTCTGAGGATCGGTACTGTAGTTCCAGAGAACGCAGGGCAAGTTCATGCTGTCTCTCCGCTGCCTTCTCCCTCTCCTGTGCTTCCAATTTCCGAAGTTCCATCTCTGCTGCCTTCTCCTTCTCCTGGGCTTCCAATTTCCGAAGTTCCATCTCGGCCTGCCTCTCCGCTGCTTTTGCGGTGGCTATCCTTTCCTCTTTCGCTGCTTCTGCGGCGGCTGCCCTGTCCTCTTTCTCTTTCTCCCGCTGAATATGCCTATCATTTTCCCTTATCAAGTAGGCCTTAGTTTCCTCCTTATCCATTCCCATGTCCTGAGCAGCTTCTCGCCAGGCAGCTCGTAACTTGGCCATATCCGCCATCGTACCTGTAAAACTGCTGTAAGTTCACAAATACAGAGAAATGACAGAAAAGGAAAGAGAAGGAACAACCTGTTACGAAATATAAAATACTCCCTCTATAACCGCGGTTCCAAAAACCCGACCTCAGACTAGCACTAAGTCTGAATAATAACCTGGAAAAAAATTTAGTTAAGAAGCTACCAAAACTAAATTACCTTCCTGTTAAAGAAAAATATGTCGGTATGCCATCAATTACCTTTATGTCATATACATCAAAATTACCACAAATCTACTAGACTGCAACCTGTGGAAAAACCTATAACTGGATCAGTTCTAGTAGCTCAAGTCTAGGGGATATTTAAAGAAACTCTATTCTCAGAAAACTTTCTAGAGACAATCTATGAATATAGATCACAGAATTGATCTCCACAGAATGATCCACCGGACGATTGCCGCCCACTTGTCACGAAGTGGTTTTAATTTTATAGAGTGTGCCTGAATGAAAGCAAGACCCTAGTATGAGAAAGTCTGAGAAGATAGAATTTAGATGGAAAATGACATGCCTGTGGACAGGTGAGACTATTGGCTCAAGAGATAGACCCCGGATTTGAATCTCCCCCTGCCGCTTCGTGACTAAAAAAAAATGGCTATAGTCTCCCCACCTCTGACTGCCTTGAAACACAAGGAGATAAGGTGTATAATTACGACCACAAACACCACTATACAGACAACATAGAGTAAGTATAGTAAAGAATAGAAGCTGATCCAGTAAATAATATATGTATATATTTATTTACATAAAAGGAAAACATAAAATGGCATATTACGTCCATCAAGTCAGTCGATAGCGTGCAGTGTTGCACGGCCTGGAAAACAAGTAACAATTAAATTGAGAGACATGAGAGAAAAAAAAAAAAAAAAAAAAATTAAAGAAAAAAAAAAAAAAAAAAAAAAAAAAAAAAAAAAAAAAAAACCCAAATCACATTCGCTCTTTCTGTCACCCTGCTGAGGAACAATAAAAATGGTTAGTGATTTAAACCAAATCTAATTGGTGGGGCTGTCAACTTTTAGCCTCCACTCTCTAACACTAATAAATTTCTACTGTCTTAGTCCTGGTGACTCTTCCTCAACGAAACGCTACACAGCTTTCTACTTGTTAGGCGATATGCGCTGATAACTACACCACAAGAATTGCTAAAAATAATAGACTTGGTTTTACGAACGCAGACTCAGTGTCTATCCGTCCAATGGATACTGAACAGACCCTACTGGTCCTGTCTATTTTCTCCCTCCTTCTTTATCTTTCTCTCTTGATCTCAGTGTCTCTCCAACACTCGAGGGCTGATGATGCGGCGTCTCCGTTACTCTCTTCTCGATTTCTATCAGGACCTAGGTATGGTAACCCTGTCACCTGTTCCTGATTTTGGTGATGACGATGTTCGGATATCAAGCATGAGGGACTTGATTAACTGTAGACGCTTCTCTGCTGCTGAGCAAACTTTCCCCTTTTCTCCCACTCCGGATTTAGAGGAAGACACAGCCTTGATTTCTGGCTGTATGAAATTGAAACTAGTCTCCCGCCTCGTGTCGATGCTGGAGAATATAATAGCGATGAGCTCGGCCAGTGTGATAAATAAACCAATGGTCCAATGCTGAAGCATAGGGGCTTCACTGCCAGAGACCATAGGTCTGACCCTTAAGCTAGGTCCTGTTGCCGTGGGTAATTTTGCACAAGGGCAAATTTACGCTTCCCCACTATTCTTGCCGGGACTCGCTGAAATTAATAGAAGATGCGTCTATTGTATAACAATTCCAACCTAACGCATCTCTAACCTAACTCCCCTTCACTCGTCATTCACAACAATACAAAAAATAATATTGCCCACGTGGCTCACTCGTCATGTACAACAATACAAAAATTAATATTACCCACGTGGCACTTAAATCTCTCTCCTTCTCTCGTTTTTTCACACAATACATAAAAGCCCACTATCCCACGTGGCCTCTTCATCCCCCCTCTTCTACAAAAATCTGCCAGTAAAATAAACAAAAACCTCAGACACCGTCTGACACGTTTACGCATGGCCGATCACGTGTTCAAACTTGACAAAAAATAGGGAAAATCCTTTTACCCATTAAACACAGGAGTTTCCCGGCTTACTCCTATTTAAATTAAATCTCGCTATAGGAATAGTTTCCTCCCCTAAGCAGTATAATTCATTTACAACGTAAATCTGAACCCTCCGACAATATTTCTCACATTTTTAAGGCTCAGACAAAAATTAACGAACACACCAGGGATTTCCCCATAAATTTACATTAGAAAATATACAGGAATAAATGGTGGTTTTACCTAACGTCCGTACAAATATGGGCACACGTGTTTCTCATAACTTCACACTCTCCGATCTACTGCCAATAATCATAATCTTTACCTACGGGCGAAATTTCTGAAAAACCCACTAATAAGTAAAACGATGAATAAAATAGTTACATACCGATTATCGTTTGTTTTTCCCACGGTGGAGACGATAATTACGACGTCCTACGGCCAGGCAATAATTTTTCATAGAGACCCAATCCCCGTTTTCTGTCTCAATATATACAAGAGAAACCGCCCACGCGGATTTCCCTTCCTACGCAAATCGCGGACCAATGGCAGCGCTAGGAAAATCAAAATACCGCGTGTCCGCAAAATTGCGTCACATTACGTGATAACCTCGTGCTACTGACGCGTCATACCGAGGTGCCTCAAAAAATATCGATTTTCGTAAACAATGGAATCTACGGGAATCGCGAAAAATTCAGAAGAGGGTAAAGCTGATGCTAGAATAAAATAAACCTACCATCATAAAACGAACCCGTTTAATTTTCCTACTCAAAATTACCAAACACGATATATATTCACATGAGAAGAACCAAGGCAAACCCCATATAATTACAAAAGAGAAGAGAAATGGTGAAAACTCAAACTAGAACCACAGAATCGGGCCTGTTAAAAGTCAGAATTACAGTGTAGCGTCACAGGTAAGAAAACAGCAAAGTCAAATGACTGGTTTGATGCTTCATCAGATGTGATGGCACCTGTCATTGAAGCTAAGCGCAGTGCTATGAATGAATACAAACGTTCACCGAGTGCCAGAACCCAACAGATCCTGAGGGCTACGAGAAGCAAAGTTCAACAAACTGCTCGACGCTGTGCAAATGACTACTGGCTCCAGCTCAGTGAGAGCATTCAGATCGCAGCGCAAACAGGCAACATTAGACAAATGTATGACGGTATAATGAAAGCACTTGGCCCCCATAAAAGTAAGACGGCACCGCTAAAAACCATCAGCGGGGAGAAGCTAACCGATAAGGGTAAGCAGATGGAGAGGTGGGTCGAGCACTACTCTGAGCTTTACGCTAGAGACAATACCGATACACCTGCAGCCCTTGATGGTGTCAACAGTCTGCCAACTATGGAGGAGCTGGATGCCGAACCAACATTAGAGGAACTCAGCAAGGCCATTGATAGCTTGGCCTCTGGCAAAGCACCAGGCAGTGATGGGATTCCTCCTGATTTAATCAAATGCTGTAAGAGCACGCTATTACATCCCCTGCATAGGATGCTGTGCCAGTGCTGGGAAGAGACAACTATTCCTCAAGACATGCGAGATGCCAAGATTGTAACACTGTATAAAAATAAAGGAGACAGAAGTGATTGCAATAACTACAGAGGC
Source organism: Oreohelix idahoensis (assembly GCA_024509875.1). Lineage (NCBI taxonomy): Eukaryota > Metazoa > Mollusca > Gastropoda > Stylommatophora > Oreohelicidae > Oreohelix > Oreohelix idahoensis. The sequence goes on along the minus strand of JAMPIV010004781.1, from coordinate 1,005,727 downwards.
ATCTCTCTTCTTAGTATTGTTGGTAAGGTTTTTGCCAAAGTCATCTAATGCGACTACACAAGTTAGCTGAGCGCATATATCCAGAGGCACAGTGTGGATTCCGAGCTGGCAGATCAACAACAGACATGATCTTCTCTCTCCGCCAGCTTCAGGAAAAATCAAGAGAGCAGAAAAGACCATTATATTTCGCCTTTATAGACCTCACAAAAGCATTCGACCTGGTTAGTAGGGATGGACTCTTTAAAAAAACTTCCTGAAAAATAGGGCTGGCCCTTTCTAAAATGCTTGTTGGTGGAAGTGTGCGATGTTATAAAAACATATAGGGAATCTTAGTTACGGACTGAAATGAAAATGATCAGCTGTGAAGGTATCTATATCTATTAAGAGTATTGTATTATAGATAACCTTACTTGCTACCACATATCTATATATCTCAGTCAGAATTATTCTGGAATAGTGTGATGCTACGTTATGTGTCTAGGGTATGAGTTTGTGAAGTGTAAGTCACAACAACAGACAGATAAACAATTTAATTTAATCCACTACTCTTGACAACACTGTGACACTCACATACATATAACACTCTACAAAGATATCTTAAAAGAGTCACTGATAAACTTACGAATAACAATATGTATTCATTACTGGCATGAATGAATATGTGTCCTGATTCAACTACAAGGGAACCAGGAAGCACAATCAATTTAAATTACAAGTTATGTACAGAATGTATTTAATATGAATATTGTAGTGACATATATTATTACAAATGTTCTATGTGTGTCAGTTGTGTAGTAGTAAAATGATGTAATACTGGTTTTGTTTTGTTCAAGCTCTGTTGGTATTTGTCATCATGACTTCAATAGTTTGTCTTTAGGGACCAGTATTGGAGATGTTCACAGTTCCTGATTTTAAGACAAGTAAATTCCCCTCTTAATGTTAATTTTAAAAAGTCAGTTCAAGATGAGGGGACATAATGTTGAGCTCAGCTGGCCAATTCGCTATCTGGCGTGATGGCGGCAGGAAAGGACTCCTCTGCTCGAATTCTCCTCTGGGCTCAGGAGACACCTCACTGATAGCTAAAAAGACCAAGGAGTATGCTGTCCGACTCGGGATTCAGCAAAGCTCTGACCAGGTGCTGCTCAGTACCATCAAGACCACTGTCCCTGAAATCAAGAAGGATGTACCTTCTACTTCATAACTAACTTAAACTCTCTTGTTACATTGATCACAACACAGCACAAACATTGAGTTCAGAGCATTAGGCCAACTGTCAGCTTCATTTGAAATACTTTATTCCAGTATTACCCTTCTTAATGGTTACTACGCCTCTGCACTTCCAGCATTATTTCTTTCTAGTCAATCATCCAGGTGTCAGTGTACTGTTTGGCCATTCCATGCCGTTTTACTTCTCTCCGACACCCTCTGTTCAGGCTGGAGCATTACAGGCTTTACCTCACGTTTGCCACTGAACTACACATAAATATACAGGCATAAATCAACAATTCACATTCAATTTTCATTAAAAGATATTGAATGGTTCAAGCTTACCACAATTCATACGAATAACACAGATACGTTGATTAGCAATGAATTCTGGCACAAACTGGCACAAATTTCCATCTTCCTATGTTCCAGGCTTTTATTGAGCAAAATATATGCTGGCTTCAACGCACTGATGCTTTATCAAGCTATTTTAAACAAGTGGTTTCGAACTAACGCTCCCAAGTGTGTATATCAGCGAGTCTGACCAATGAGCCCCGTTTCGACAAGTGTTTGAAAAAATGTTACCTTTCCCCGTTTCCCCTAACAACCAAGATAGTATTTATAGCCCGACCAATCGTGGTTAGGCTTTCATTTGTTGCGCTCCAATCAATTTGGAGTTTACATGGTAGGCTATTTCTGTAACGTAAATTTTTTTCAAACACGTTAAAAAAAAATCTTATGAGCAGAAATGATTTTATGCTGTCAGGCACCCCCAATATTTTATTTTGGGTATAATTTATTAATTCCTGGACTATTTGCGTAACGTTTTACATATTATTTGTCAGCAAGCCCTAAGGAACCCAAAAATACTAATTTAAAGGAGCTACGTGGCTGCGTTCAAAAAAATGCAATTTCTTCTACCTCCTGTTTCGAAGATGTGCTGTCTGGGTACTGTTATGTTCTCAACCGTAAACCCATCTAATGTTATCTTTCTAATAAGAGTTTTTTATGATTTATAAACCTAACTCTGGGAAAGGGTAGTGTATTTTATCACTGTCCGTCTGAAAAAGTTAGTGCTTGTAGACTTACACGCGTGATAGTATAATTGCGTATCGCGCGACGCGTGTTTTAGTGTTCGGCTTTCAGCCTCTCCCCCTCTCTTTTATCCTTTTGTCCAACTGTTCGTTCGTTTTGGTAACGCAGTATAATTAATGTTAGGATTAATTTAGGTCATTACGCAGTACGTCTCAATGTTTTTCTTAGAAATGCAGCACACGTTTCATTGAAGAAGGCGGGTAATAATACAGTAAGCTTTTATATCAACGTGAAAGCGTTACAATTTGCAGACGAAGCAGAAAACAAGGGGGATTTCGAGTACATTCTTTGTGACAGCACTGTTATTTTCCCATTGCTCTTCTCTTTATTAATTTTATTTGTTAGGCTTTATATTTACCTAATAATTTATATATGTGGATTAGAATATTTCATGACACCTCCCCTCTTAAAACAGACATTATATGTCAGTCCTTTATTCTATATACACATAGAGAAATTTATTATTATTTCTGGGGTTTACGGTGATTCTCATCACACGGATGGCGGCTTAAAAAATCCGCTCCCAAATTGGTTTTTCCAGATATATACTCAATGCTAAAATTATATGGAGCCAGAAGCAAAGACCATCGGAGTAACCTAGAGTTCTCATGCTTAGCCTGTGCTAAAAACGATAAAGGTTTGTGGTCAGTTTGCAACTTAAATGCCTTCCCATATAGATAAATCTTGAATTTCTTTATTGCCCATATTACTGCAAGACATTCTTTTTCGCTAGTTGAGTAGTTGATTTCAGCTTTATTCAACTTTCTGCTAGCATATGCCACTGGGCTTAATTCCCCATCCAATGCATCTGATTTCTGTAGTAAAGTTGCACCTAGCCCAATATTACTTGCATCCGTCCTTACTATGAATTCTTGACTTAAGTCAGGTAATTTCAAAATGGGTTTACTTGTGAGCTTTTCCTTCAATTCTTGGTAAGTCATTTCACATTGTGGTGTCCATGTAATGCGATCTGGAAGTCCTTTACGTGTCAATTCAGTTAACGGTGCACATATGGAATTAAAGTTTTTGATATACTTCTGGTAGAAACCACATAATGAGACAAAGGATCTCACGTCCTTCTTGGTTTGTGGTCTCGGGGCTTTCTGTAGTTTCTCTAAATTCTTTGGGTCAGGGGTCATGTTTCCCTGATAAACTGTGTGTCCCCAAAAATTCCAATTCTTTACATCCAACGCAACATTTGGTTGGTCGGGCTGTTAAATTTGCCTCCCTAAGTCGATCAAACAGCATGTTCAGAGAGTCAATGTGTTCCTCAAATGTTTCTGTTGCTATAAGGATATCATCCATAAAATTTGTTATACAGGGATTATTCAGAGGATCCAATAATTTTCTCATCATTCTAGAGAAGACACTAGGCGCATTCTTCAATCCAAATGGCAATCTATTAAACTCATAGTGTCCTTCTGAGGTACTAAAAGCTAGGTATGGTCTAACCTCAGGCTTTACTGGAATCTGATAGTATCCTTTACTCAGATCCACTTTTGAGAAATATTTAGCTTTATTTAGGCTGGCAAACAGCTGATTTGTATCCGGCAATGGATCCACCTGTCCTTCTGTAATAGCATTCAGTCTCCTGTAATCTATACAGAGTCTATGTTCTCCAGAGGGCTTCCTTAAGAGTACAACACCGGAACTATACGAAGATTCACTGTGCGAAATAATTCCTTCCTTCAATAGATAGTCTATCTCTTCCTTCAAAGCTTTTTCCTTAGCAAACGGAATCGAATATGGTTTCATACAGACAGGTGTGGAGTCTTTGAGTTTCATATCATATTCCAATAGGTTTGTATGCCCTGGTCGGTCTGTTAACACCTCTGCATGATTATTTAGAACCTGTTGCACTCTCTCTTTCTGAGTTTTCGTTAAATGTGTACTGATTTTCACCTGGGCTGCTGTCTCACAGGGGTGTAATGGATATTCAAATGATGAAAGTGGTTCCTTTTTCATCTCCATGGCGATGGACAAGGTCAACAAGTGTGTCTCTTCCTGATGTTCTCTTTCCAAATATTTCTTCAGGAGATTCACATGATAGATTTTTTCTTTCCCCTTCTTATCTATCTTATAATTTGTTCTAGACACCTTCTCTAAAACTGTATATGGACCCTGCCATCCAATTTGTAACTTATTCTGACTCCCCAGGCAAAAGAAGCAGTACTTTCTCTCCCACAGCCAAATTTCTGTCTTTCGCCTTCCTGTTATAATAGGCAGCATGTTTCTTCCTGGCTTGTTTCAAATTTTCATTGGCAAGTTTCCAGCCAGTTTTTTAACCGAGTGGTCAGCTCATTCACATATTGGTATGATGATGTAATGTTTTCCTCTGCCTTTTCATCAGTCCACGTTCTTAACAAAGCTACATATGGACCTTTAATTGTGTGGACCTATTTGTCCATGCACCGGTATGGTCTCTTCCACTCGGAAATCCAAAGATGCTTTATAGTGATAGATTTTTCCCTCCCCAGAATTATCATTCACAAAACGACCGCTACCAATTTTTTCTTTTGGGGCTTTCTCCCCTTTAAAAATTCTTGATGAGAAGCATTTCCTCTCTCTACATCCTCTCTCCTCCAGTTTGTTTAAGTCCGATTGAGGGATTGTCGGCTTATCCTGGGGTAAGACATCTTTTTGCACTCTCCGCATAGTGGCCATTGTAAAACAGTTAAGTGAAGCTTGTCCGTGAAAAGGGGCTTCCCATTCCATTTGGTCCACTTTTTCAAATCTATATTTCTTTTTATTATCAGGCCTAATTTTGCCCCGTGGCGTGTCCAGGTCCTGATCCATGTTCCCACTTGTGGGTGTTCCCTCATGTGCTATGCTACACCTTTCTACAAAATTTTCAATGTCCCATCTTGCTTTGGGCCAATAATAATTGTGAGCCACCTTTTGAATGATGGTACCTATCTTCTCATGGTCCCCATCTGGTTTCACATGTAGGCTCCTTATTAAGTCTGTCCTATATCTTTTTTGGAAGAACCAGCTGTCCGTGACCTTTGGATCTAGCTCCAGTCTTCCTATACATCAACTTGTTTTTTCATGTAAAAATCTCCCTTGCCTGGAGTTGTATGACAAGTTGACAATTTTCTGAAACAAGGCTTGAGTGTTTTATCCCCAGCCTGTGCCTTCCTCATCTCTTCTGGAGTGGTATCTAACATAATATCCTCCTCCTGTCTTGAGGTCGACCTGACCTGAAGGGTTGCCATATACACAGGTTTCCTTCTGCAACGGTCAGTGTCATGATTGTCCATCTGACAATTCTTACACCACCTTTTTCCTTGGTTGAAAGATTTTCTTTCATTATATTTCCTTTCATCGAATTGTGGGAATTTATTTTTATTGTCATACCGTGGCCTATCAAATTGGTGCTTACCTTTATTTTGATCCCTAGGATCAAATTTATTAAAGTTCTGTGGTGCCCTAAAGTTGTCCACCTGTTTCTTTTTATTACCTGTTACCTCTGCTTGAGCTGCTTGATACCTTTCAGCAACATTTAGCAACTCACCCAGCCTCTCTGCACCTTGTTCCATGAGAAACTTTCTCAGGTCTGGAGCCATGGACTCTCTTAATTGCTCTATAAGGACCATTTCCTTAAGATCTTGGGTTTTCCCCAGAGAAGTCCATTTCTCCAAGTATGTCTCTATTCGTGCAGAGAACTGGTGATAGGTTTCACCTGACAGTAGTTTAGCATTCCTAAATTTTTTCCTGTAAAACTCTGCATTCTTTTCATACCTTAACAAAAGAGCCTGCTTTAGCATGTCATAATTTTCCTGATCACCTCTGCTCATTTTTGCAAAAACTTCATAAGCTGCCCCACGAAGTCCCTGAGATAACTTTAAGCTCCACCTTTCTCTCTCTAACCCATACGTGGTAGCTAATAGTTCGTACCTATTTATATAGCTCTCAATATCATCGTCTTTCTCAACAAAATGATCTAAATGAAAGTTCATAGCTGAGGTCGAGGCTTCCTGAGTAACCGTAGCATCAGAGGCAAAGGGACTGGCACCATTTTCAGGAGCATGGCCTTGAAACTCAAACTCCCTTAGTCGTAACTCATGTTCCCTTTGTAATCTCTTCTCCTCCTTTTCTGCTTCCCTCTCTGCAGCTAATCTCTTCTCTTCTCTTTCTGCAGCTAATTTCTTCTCTTCTCTTTCTGCAGCTAATTTCTTCTCTTCCCTTTCTGCAGCTCTTCTCTTCCCTCTGCAGCTTGTCAATTCTTTCCTCGGCTTCCAATTCTTTAGCCTCTTTGTCAGCCTCAATCTGCAACCTCTTAGTCTCAGCCTCAGCTTCAAATTGTAACTTCTTAATTTCCCTTTCAGCCTCTAACCTTCTTTCGGCTTCTTTTTCTAATCTTCTTTCTTCGCGTTCAATAAATTTGTCACATTCCGTTGTGACATAGGCAACCATAACTTGCCCATCTAATCCTAACTCTTTTGCAGTCTGAACCGCAGCAGATCGAAATTTGGCCAGGTCCGCCATTGTCTATCAGGTAAATTTTTATAATGTCTACCCAACAATTCAATTTCTAACTATATATCTAATGGACAACACAGGCACCGTGAGCTCAACCTTATTTAATTCCACCCAAGGATACCTTTTAATTCTTATATTCCCTGAAGTGAATTACCCCCAATATTTTTAATAGTTAAAGATTCAAAATCCCAAGAGCGAGACCCCAATATATGTGGTGAAGTGGGATGTTATAAATACTTATAGGGAACTTAGTGTACTGACTGAGATCAGCTGTGAAGGTATCTATATCTATTAAGAGTAGTGTATTATAGATAACCTTACTTGCTACCACATATCTATATATCTCAGTCAGAATTATTCTGGAATAGTGTGATGCTACGTTATGTGTCTAGGGTATGTGTATGATGAAGTGTAAGTCACAACAACAGACAGATAAACAATTTAATTTAATCCACTACTCTTGACAACACTGTGACACTCACATACATATAACACTCTACAAAGATATCTTAAAAGAGTCACTGATAAACTTTCAAATAACAATATGTATTCATTACTGGCATGAATGAATATGTGTCCTGATTCAACTACAAGGGAACCAGGAATCACAATCAATTTAAATTACAAGTTATGTACAGAATGTATTTAATATGAATATTGTAGTGACATATATTATTACAAATGTTCTATGTGTGTCAGTTGTGTAGTAGTAAAATGAGGTAATACTGGTTTTGTTTTGTTCAAGCTCTGTTGGTATTTGTCATCATGACTTCAATAGTTTGTCTTTAGGGACCAGTATTGGAGATGTTCACAGTTCCTGATTTTAAGACAAGTAAATCCCCTCTTAATGTTAATTTTTAAAAAGTCAGTTCAAGATGAGGGGACATAATGTTGAGCTCAGCTGGCCAAGTTAGCTTATCTGGCGTGATGGCGGCAGGAAAGGACTCCTCTGCTCGAATTCTCCTCTGGGCTCTGGAGACACCTCACTGATAGCTAAAAGGACCAAGGAGTATGCTGTCCGACTCTGGATTCAGCAAAGCTCTGACTAGGTGCTGCTCAGTACCATCAAGACCACTGTCCCTGAAATCAAGAAGGATGTACCTTCTACTTCATAACTAACTTAAACTCTCTTGTTACATTGATCACAACACAGCACAAACATTGAGTTCAGAGCATTAGGCCAACTGTCAGCTTCATTTGAAATACTTTATTCCAGTATTACCCTTCTTAATGGTTACTACGCCTCTGCACTTCCAGCATTATTTCTTTCTAGTCAATCATCCAGGGGTCAGTGTACTGTTTGGCCATTCCATGCCGTTTTACTTCTCTCCGACACCCTCTGTTCAGGCTGGAGCATTACAGGCTTTACCTCACGTTGGCCACTGAACTACACATATATATACAGGCATAAATCAACAATTCACATTCAATTTTCATTAAAAGATATTGAATGGTTCAAGCTTACCACAATTCATACGAATAAAACACAGATACGTTGATTAGCAATGAATTCTGGCACAAACTGGCACAAATTCCCATCTGCTTATCTTCCAGGCTTTTATTTAGCCAAATATATGCTGGCTTCAACGCACTGATGCTTTATCAAGCTATTTTAAACAAGTGGTTTCGAACTAACGCTCCCAAGTGTGTATATCAGCGAGTCTGACCAATGAGCCCCCGTTTCGACAAGTGTTTGAAAAAATGTTACCTTTCCCCGTTTCCCCTAACAACCAAGATAGTATTTATAGCCCGACCAATCGTGGTTAGGCTTTCATTTGTTGCGCTCCAATCAATTTGGAGTTTACATGGTAGGCTATTTCTGTAACGTAAATTTTTTTCAAACACGTTAAAAAAAAAAAATCTTATGAGCAGAAATGATTTTATGCTGTCAGGCACCCCCAATATTTTATTTTGGGTATAATTTATTAATTCCTGGACTATTTGCGTAACGTTTTACATATTATTTGTCAGCAAGCCCTAAGGAACCCAAAAATACAAATTTAAAGGAGCTACGTGGCTGCATTCAAAATATGCAATTTCTTCTACCTCCTGTTTCGAAGATGTGCTGTCTGGGTACTGTTATGTTCTCAACCGTAAACCCATCTAATGTTATCTTTTCTAATAAGAGTTTTTTTATGATTTATAAACCTAACTCTGGGAAAGGGTAGTGTATTTTATCACTGTCCGTCTGAAAAAGTTAGTGCTTGTAGACTTACACGCGTGATAGTAGTAATTGTGTATCGCGCGACGCGTGTTTAGTGTTCGGCTTTCTGCCTCTCCCTTCTCTTTTTATCCTTTAGTCCAACTGTTCGTTCGTTTTGGTAACGCAGTATAATTAATGTTAGGATTAATTTAGGTCATTACGCAGTACGTCTCAATGTTTTTCTTAGAAATGCAGCACACGTTTCATTGAAGAAGGCGGGTAATAATACAGTAAGCTTTTATATCAACGTGAAAGCGTTACAATTTGCAGACGAAGCAGAAAACAAGGGGGATTTCGAGTACATTCTTTGTGACAGCACTGTTATTTTCCCATTGCTCTTCTCTTTATTAATTTTATTTGTTAGGCTTTATATTTACCTAATAATTTATATATGTGGATTAGAATATTTCATGACAATGCTGGAAATGATAAAGTCATTCCATGACGGCATGAAGGGAACAGTCCAATATGCTGGAAGCACGTCACAGCCCTTTGATATACGAAGTGGCGTTAAGCAAGGCTGTGTTCTGGCTCCGACCCTCTTCGGAATCTTCCTTGCCTTACTCTTGAAACATGCATTCAGAGATGCAACTGAAGGAATATGCCTTCACACTAGGTCAGATGGCCGTCTGTTTAATCTTTCAAGGCTGAAGGCAAAAACAAAAATCAGAAGGGTCACTATAAGAGACTTGTTGTTCGCTGATGATGCTGCAGTCATCACTCAAAGCCAACAGGAGCTTCAGAGCTTGATGAATCGCTTCACTAAAGCATGCAAGGACTTTGGCCTCACAATAAGTCTAAAGAAAACGAATGTGCTGAGTCAGGATGTGGGTGCTGCACCAGTTATCACTATCGATAACTATGAATTGGCAGTGGTGCACCACTTCACATACCTAGGGTCTACCATCAATGACAAACTCTCACTGGATACAGAAATCGACAGCCGCATTGGCAAAGCTGCAGCTACCTTTGCCCGCCTCACATCGCGTGTTTGGGGGAAACTCTAAACTCACAATGAAGACCAAAGCTGCGGTATATAATGCCTGCGTCACAAGCACACTCCTATATGGCAGCGAGACCTGGACGACCTATGCTAAGCAAGAAAGAAGGCTCAATACCTTCCATTTGCGGTGTCTACGCCGCATCCTCGGCATCTCGTGGAAAGATAAAGTGACAAATGTCGAGGTGTTGTCACGTGCTGGCCTTCAAAGTATGTATACGCTTCTTAGACAGCGCAGACTTCGCTGGCTTGGCCATGTTCGCCGCATGGAAGATGGTCGCATCCCAAAAGATATCTTCTACGGACAATTAGCAGATGGCAAGAGAACAGTTGGGCGACCACAGCTGAGGTTCAAAGATGTGTGCAAGAGAAATATGAGGGCACTGGACATGGATCCAGCAACATGGGAGGATGAAGCTGCCGATCGCACTAAGTGGCGATGCTATTTACGGCGCCACCTCAGACTGGGCGAAGAGAGGCTCACACAAGAAGCAGAGGTGAGGAGAAAACGTCGAAAGGAGCACCAGGAAAATAAGCAGCTGAGGGCTGTCACCTCAGGGGCGCATTCCCATAGTCAGTTATGACTGAAGGGGCTATTATTATTATTATTATCCTTGTCATCTATCTACCTGTACTTGTCATCTATCTACCTGTACTTGTCATCTATCTATGTCGTTGTCATCTATCTGTCTGTCTTTGTCATCTATCTATGTCGTTGTCATCTTTCTACCTGTACTTGTCATCTATCTATGTCGTTGTCTTCTATCTCTCTGTCCTTGTCATCTATCTACCTGTACTTTTCATCTATCTATGTCGTTGTCATCTATCTACCGTACTTGTCATCTATCTACCTGTACTTGTCATCTATCTGTCTGTCCTTGTCATCTATCTATGTCGTTGTCATCTATCTTCCTGTACTTGTCATCTATCTATGTCGTTGTCATCTATCTGTCTGTCGTTGTCATCTATCTACCTGTACTTGCCATCTATCTGTCTGTTGTTGTCATCTATGTACCTGTACTTGTCATCTATCTATGTCGTTGTCATCTATCTACCTGTACTTGGACATTGGGGTATGTGGTAAAAAGGTGAAGGTAGTCCCATAACCGATATCGACGAAGGGATTCCAGTGTTAGAGACTTCACTTTACTAGGTTCAACATCGAGAAGTGGGGTGATCAGTTCCCATCACTACTTACTTACTTAGTCGTTCCCCTTCTACCGTGAGGTGTAGAGGTTTGGAAGAGAGAGCGCCAGACTATCCTATCGGCTGTCTTCCTCCTGCCCTGGTTCCATTCTAGTCCTCGGTCCTTCAAAAATTGTCTAATGTTGTCCTCCCAGCGGACTCTGGGTCGTCCTGGAGGTCTTGATCCCTGGCTCTTAGTTTCCCATGCTTGTCGTGGTAGCCGATCTTCTCCCATTCTGCAGACATGGCCAAACCATCTTAGTTGGGACTGTTCTCCTTGGGTCAGCAGAGGATGGGATTTTATTCCTTGACGTTGTCGTGAGTTGGTTTGTTTCACAACACGGCCTTCTGAATAATTCTGAGTAATTCTGACTACACCTCGCGCCATATGTTGTAAGAACTGCATGATACCCTGACCAATGAAATGCTTCCTTATTCGGTTGTTTACAAAACGTACTGGCCTAACAATGGAGTCTCTCCATCTGTGTAACATTGTTGGAGTTGGAATTTAAATACCGACTTATGATAGAAGTACAGGATGGAAGAGGTATACAATTTAATACTGGGAATGTTGCTCTACCCGCAAGTACTAATACTTTTACAAATACTAATATAGGACGGGAGAAATATCTAGTTTAATGCATTGAAGCCTCAGGTTAGTCCTAAGTTTAGCTGTTTAAAGTACGCATAGAATAGAATGCATTTAGGAGACTAAAAGACTACTAGTTAGGAAGATGAAGATTAATTCAGGGCATATTTTAAGCCTTAGATGAATAAAATCGCTCCAGTAATAAGAAAGATAATAAGAATAGTAGTTTTCCATATTTGTACAACGAGACAAATTATGCATCATTTTGAGATTGCCAACACCCCGTTAGCCCCTGCTTTATGTAGTGGATTTGATGGTACTGTATGGTTGTGATATTACCTAGTGTGATGCATGAGGTCAGCTGTGAAGGCTCCTGAGATAAATGTAGCTGTGAATTTACAGAAGGCCCTTCTTGCTACCACTTACGACCTCACACATATCTTTTTTTACTAATGAATGTGGCTACGTAAACAATCTAGGGTACTGAAATGTAAGGTGTTGTATTAGTATATACAAACACACACACAGATATTTAATAAGTCTAATAATATTAATAATATTTATAACACACTGAACTAACTCAAGCTGTTTAAAATTTTGATAGTAAATTTTCTTTAAGTTTATTTGTTCTGAACCAAGGTTTTATTTTGGTCAGAACATATGATAGGTTTTGAAATTATAAATGAAATGCATGAATATATGGCATAATAAATGAAAGGTGTGTACATATGTATTTTACAAGACTAGTTAATATTACTACTGTTTATATTTGTAATTTATCTGGGAGAACGATTAATGGATGTGCTGTTGGGGTGGCTTCATCACTCCCAGTCTATGACTACCAAACATTGTCCATTTACTGCTGGGAGGAATACAAGTTTATTTCTCAACATGGTATGTTCTAGTTGATGGGAATATAGTTGGGTGTTAATTATTAAATAAGTTGGTGAATGTCCAGCAGGCCAGACGCTCACGTATCTTTGACTGAGTAGTTCTGGTGCTGGAATCTGGTGGCCCCACCTCTCCGTGCTTGGGGGCAATCTAAGGCTGCTCTGCCAAAATACTCGACTGCATGGGTCCTCACTTGTATTTTACAACACAGCATTTGACACCACTTTGGTGCCAAATAAAAAACTCACAGTTCTGAAATAAAAGTATTGGGTCATGTGTCAGAACTCTACCTCCTGGGCCACTTCTACACTCAACACTACACAACAACACCACATAGACGGGGTCAGATCTCTCTGACCATACAGCACATCTTACCAAGTTGGTTTCACATAGTATAAGTTCCCCAAGACTACATATTCTGAAATATGTTCATTAGCTTCCTGCCATTGAATAGGATAGGTGATATGTTCCACTGATCTCAACACTTGATCCGCCCTTCATAATCCTTGCTGGCGTTTATGTATTTTGTTTGTCTCTAGACCCTGAACTGGGGCTGGGGATCTAGAGCGAATCCTTACTTGTTGTAAGGGATAGATTATGATATGGCAGTATCAATTCACTCGAAACATTAAACAATATTAAAATATACAAAGAAATACTTTCAGTCTTACCAGAATTATGAATAGAGAACACAGTTATATGCTAGCAAAACTCAGCTGAGCTGCTGGCTCTAGTATGGCGTCCCTCTAAATATTGCAATTAGCTTCTGGGAATTACACCACTGAAGAATTACTGTGTCTACTACTGGACAATTTATGATGAATGGCAAAAATGCGCGTCTGAGCGCCGATAATATGTTTATCTGTGGCCAATCACCGCCTTTCCCCCTTTTCAAATTTCAAACCTCCTACCAAAAGTCAATTCAGTCATACCTCAGTCAAGTATGTATTATTGTCTGTTGGTCCGTCTGTCTCTACTTGCGTTTTTTACAAAAACACACTTGTTTATACATGCATTTCCTACACGAATCTGCCTCTAGAGTTATTTTTAGCCACAACTTTCCACTAATTCCCCCTCTCTTTCATTCATCTAGATTTTAGCACTTGAGTCTCAAGGCCGCAATTGTTTGAAAATTAGTGACATGTTTTTGTTTCAATGCAGTCGTTCGCTGATATGAACAACACAGTCTTTTGTCAATATCTTCATTATTATCTATCCGTCTGTATAAATGAAAGCATATTATTTCTCTGCTCAAGATGGGCCATCAGGCCAGCTAGGTTTTATATTCCTAACATTATTATTAAGAAAAAGTTACTTTTCAAGGTTAGTTGTTTTTTTTTTTTTTTTTTGAAATATGTTCGAGCATCTTCTGTAATGCGTTTGCCGCTGAATTCAAATAAAAGGACTAAGTGTCGCAAAAGCGTCCAAGAAATGACTGTTGCGTATAATAGCTAAGGTCCCTTTTGTCCATTTCTTTACCTTGTGTCAACTTGGGGACGTGAATTTTTTTTTTCCTTTCCCCACCAATTGCGTCTTTTTAGCCTTGCTAGTTTCAAGCACGTGTTCAGTCATATTTTTTCTTTTTGATCTCCGTTCTCATCCCGTCTACAAGGGTAAACGTTTTGCCTTCACGTCTAGCAAGTTAGTTTCCATGGCGGGTGGTGACCCGCGGCATGGGCGATCATGTCTTCTAGTAGCTTACGCATTATTTTTATCCCTACATTTTATCTTTGGAGATATTTTAACGTTGTATCACGGTTAATTTTATCACACTTTCTCTGGCGCCGGATGTGCTAGTATAAATAGACTTTGCCTTATGCTAACCAAAAAATTCAAATCACAACGAGCGCTAGAAAGTGTTAATGAAGAGTGCCTTTGCCAACTGCATTTGAAAGCAGATCATAACAAACATTAACAGCTAGACTGTGTGTGCCTGAGGGTAGGAAAGAATATATATATATATATATATATATATATATATATATATATATATATATATATATATATATATATATATATATATATATATATATATATATATATATATATATATATATATATATATATATATATATATATATATATATATATATATATATATATATACAAGACGCCACCAGGCGAGATGGACGCTGACTGCTTTGACGGTTGGTGGTTATGGGTCAAAGAAGAATAGAAGATATATATATATAGTTATACGTATTGCTATTGATTAAGTACAGTGTGCATTAGAAAGTGTGTAGATGTGTTTGAACTACTGTGTACATTTCTGAAGGACTTACCAGCCTGTGTATATTCAAAATAAATTGAGAATGATAGCAAAAGTGTGTCGGTAGGTTTCCAAAAGCATTTAAAGAATTATTTCTTGATGGAATGGACTAAATACCAAGAACATAAGAAAGGATGAAAGGAATTGTTTTAATGTGTTGATTAAGGTATTACTTAGTATTGTGAAACAAGACCTAATCATTGTATGGAGGCGGATCATGGACAAATGGCTCTAACTAAGGATTTAGAGGGAAATTGTAGTTACAGTAAACTAGATTTGATTGTTGATTCTATACTATGTCCTGTGCATCTGCTAGCACACTGTCTGAAACTGTCTATCATCCCCAACCTGTGTAATAATGGAATAGTGATGGTCAATATAGGGGTTGCCTCTAATTCGTTTCAGGTTATATCCTATACACAAAACTACTCATACAAGAGTCATCCACTGGTGCCAGCGCCTTTTTAGTACAGAGGGCCAGTCAAGTACCTATTGTCTGGAGGAGGTTCAAGTAATCTTTCCTGCCAGGACAAGAGTGGAACCAGATTCATCACAACAGATGAGTAGCCATACAAGGCTACTGTAATGTGTTTAACCAGACAACCACAATTAAATTAAAGTCGTCAAAGACATTAGTTGATGATGACAATATAGTGCAATTCAGAGAGCCTAGGCAACTTCAGATTCAGTGATTGATTAATTCAGTAACTAAAGAACTGATTTTGATATTCAAACAAAGAGTCTACGACCAGATGAAGTGCAGCCAGAAAGAAGGATCATTGATAGGAATTTTAAAGACAATAGCTAGTCGTGTATATTTCATCAGTGTTTTATTTATTTAAATATTAAAATTGAATTTGATTTTCATTCGAGCTTTTCAAACAGAAAAGAGAGACTTTATAATTAAATTGTAAATATTTACTAGCAGACTTACTTAATTATTTAAGTTGAGTTCAAAGTTTTGTTGGTAAATAATGTAGTTAAATCCCCTAGCAGAGTCAGTAATAACAATAATTATAATACTAACAGAGGAGGATCTGGAGAGGGAGCACATAGGGAATTAGAGTAATACATTACCATCTTATCTAGGAACTTATACAGCTTGATCCTACCTTTGTTGTCTATACACCCTTACTCTTTTCAGGGAAGGGGGTATTACTTATAAGACCAGACTCTTATCTGGCACTATCCTGGTATCACCTGATACAACTGTTTGTCCAGGATATCTTATTAATTTCAGTAACATCTATCCTCTCGCGACAGACGTATCGTCTGGTTGTGGACCATCATTGCTGCCTTATTTTCCCAGACTCAAGAGCCAGATACCCATTTACAGCTGGGCACACTGGAGCGTGACGCCACCGTGTTTCCAACCTAGCACCTTTGTTGCAAGAGGCCAGCGTTCTAACCACTCTACCCATCGGACGCTCTAGAATGTGGTAAATGTACTCCCATAGCAGATACTACCGTATGAGAGTCAAATGTTAGAGACTTCACTATACTAGGTCCGGCATCGAGAGGTAGGGTGAGCAGATCCCTTCTTCGCTGCCTTTTCCTTACCTAACCCAAAGTCAGCACCCATTTACAGCTGGTTAGACTGAAGCGTGTCAAAATCGTGAATCGAACCTGGTGCCTGTGCCTCGAGAGACCAGTCGTCTAGCCAGCCACTCTATGTAGTATGTGATTAAGGATTCTTCGCCGTCTAGCCACTCTATGTAGTATGTGATTAAGGATTCTTCGCCGTCTAGCCACTATGTAGTATGTGATTAAGGATTCTTCGCCGTCTAGCCACTCTATGTAGTATGTGATTAAGGATTCTTCGCCGTCTAGCCACTCTATGTAGTATGTGATTAAGGATTCTTAATGTGAAAGAACGAGAAAATTAGACATCAGAAAAGTAACACAACTAATTGGTTCGCCATGGAATCGGTTTGTCTTGATTTCCCGGTGTTACCTCGTCTGATTTTAATGTCTATTTTTTTACTTGTTATTTGTCTGTATCATGTTTACTTGTCTAGGTCACCCATCTGTCTATATGTGTCTACGTCTAATTGTCTCACGCTCCATCTGTTATTTTAACCTGCCAATGGCTCAAATGTTTTTTGTTCTCCAGGTCTCATAAAGAACCATAAAATAATCTTACCCAGTCTTCAGGTTTTCCTCTTCGTCCCACCCCTCACACTCATCTCCGTGCCGTGTTTCTTTGTAGGCAGATCTAGGCCACAGTAACCTTGGTCCAGTCAAATTATGACTAATTGGTGGACAGTGCGCATGCGTCGCTACTGCTCTTGGTGTTTAAAATGGACATTTGTACAAAAACGCACGGGTCGTCTGAGTGAGGTCACGCTTTGCTGAAAATGACCTTGACCTGAAATAGACAACCCGAAGAAACGGACAGAAGAGATACTAAATAAACTTGATTCTCACGGAAAGTCACGAGAATTAATGGACAATAACAAAGAAGACAATCGAAGCTAGACAAGGGAACTCAAATAGACAAGGGAACTCAAATAGACAAGGAAACTAAAAGTGAAAAATAAATAACACCAAGGAAAGAAATCCGTGTTCTTCCATTGTTGTATGCCCACTGGTACGTTAAGCCTAAATGGCGAACGCGTTTTGTGCGACCTCGATTATTGTGTGAAAATGTTTTAGGAATCTACTGATTGTTGTTACCACATGCACTAAACAACAACAAACAAACAAACAAACAAAAACACAAAACAAGATAAGATAAATGTTCTATGCCCCCAATTGCATAGAATAAAAGGGTAAAAGGTCCCGTTACATGCCCATTGAGGCATATTGGGAATATAGTGTTAGGGCAATATTTTCTTGACCAAACGGCAAACTAGGGCTGATGTTGTCAGCATCACGCCGGCCGCCTTTAACCTTCCCATAGTTGCTCTGGTACATAAATAAGACAAACATAAAGGTCTGTTTTAGGCACTCATAAGATATAAAGAAGCAGAAAACCAGACAACAGAAAAACAATAGAAGTCAGAGGCTTCCCTGAGAATCGAACCCAGGACCTTCCGAACGGCATCCCCGCCTAGCTGCGGAAGCGAATCGCACTATCTTTCGTGCTAACTAGGCACACAAAAATATAGTTTCGTGAACAGGGGTCATTAGCGCGATTTTCAACACTAAACACCGGATATGTACCTAGGACCGATCCAGCCTAATTAATGACGCAATCACTGAAACATATATTTATGTGTGTAGTATTTATTTATTTACTGTTTACAGACCTCGTGTTTCCCTCTATATTTATTTAAATGTTTATACAATACCAAACCTACCCTCTACCCTGTACTGTTTTCATTTTCTATCATTTACTAGACACAGTATTAAAGTCTTTGTCTTGGGTAATCTGACCTATACTGTGCAATAGGGAGATCATCGAAGTGATTGCGTCATTAATTAGGCTGGATCAGTCCTAGGTACATATCCGGTATTACGTGTTGAAAATCGCGCTAATGACCCCTGTCCACGAAGCAGTGATTGTGTGGTGCCTCGTTGGCAGGGAGGATAGTACAATTTGCTTCCGTAGCTAGGCGATGGTGCCGTTCGGAAGGTCCTGGGTTCGATTCTCCGGTAAGCCTCTCACTTCTGTTGTTTTTCTGTTGTCTAGTTTTCTACTTTTTTATTTCCTAGAGTGCTTAAAACATACCTTTTTGTGTGTCTTATTTATATACTGTTTACAGGCCTCGTGTTTCTCTCTTTATTTATTGAAATGTTTGCTCTGGTCCCGAACTCATGAGACTAGGTCGACCCCGGAGCTGTACACGGTCTAAAAAATCCCACTTCAACTAGGAATCGAATCATGGACCGCCGAGCTAGGAAGTCAATGACAGAATAAACGTCTTCCTCCATCTCTTTTTTCCTTCAGTCTTTCCGGTTGTCACAAAATAGTCCACCTTTAATCTTCTCACAAAATGCCCCCCCCCCACACACACACACACACACACACACACAAACGTGAAATTATACCTTCAAATATCAGTAATAAACTTTCTGTGCGCACTGGCTACTTTAGGACATTCTGTATACTCTTCTTAGCCGTCCGTGTTTTTCTTAACATACTTCTGGAAAACCACATCTCCGTGACCACTAAAAATTTTCTTGCATGTTTACTAATTGTCCATGATTCCCTCCCGTATGTTAGGATGAGTCTATATAACACTTAGGAGTTTTATTTCTTACTTCTTACATAGGAATATTATCGACTGGCAACGAAACAGAATTTTCAGAATGACAGTAAAGTGCAAAGGAACTTTACAACTCACATCCAAGATGAAGCAGTTTATGCTGTTGAGCAGGCTGTAAGAAAAGGAGTCTCGTGTAAGTACTAGGGGTCTTAGAGGAGACAAGTGAAGAATTTTTTTGTTTTAACTAGGAGTTTGGTCTCGTTTTGGCAAACCTAGGCAAACGATCCGTCGGTTATATTGGGGCGCATGTCCTAATATACAGCACGATGTGGTCTGGTATATTGACGTAATTCATGGGGTTGGCAACTTCAACATGTAAATAAACTGTTGCGGAAACTCCTGCTGCAAGAGCACATGAATGTTTTGGTACAAGTTTTCTACAAGAGCACATGAATGTTTTGGTACAAGTTTTCTACAAGAGGACATGAATGTTTTGGTACAAGTTTTCTACAAGAAGACATGAATGTTTTGGTACAAGTTTTCTTTCTACAAGAGGACATGAATGTTTTGGTACAAGTTTTCTACAAGAGCACATGAATGTTTTGGTACAAGTTTTCTACAAGAGCACATGAATGTTTTGGTACAAGTTTTCTACAAGAGGACATGAATGTTTTGGTACAAGTTTTCTACAAGAGGACATGAATGTTTTGGTACAAGTTTTCTTTCTACAAGAGGACATGAATGTTTTGGTACAAGTTTTCTACAAGAGCACATGAATGTTTTGGTACAAGTTTTCTACAAGAGGACATGAATGTTTTGGTACAAGTTTTCTACAAGAGGACATGAATGTTTTGGTACAAGTTTTCTTTCTACAAGAGGACATGAATGTTTTGGTACAAGTTTTCTACAAGAGCCCATGAATGTTTTGGTACAAGTTTTCTATAAGAGCACATGAATGTTTTGGTACAAGTTTTCTACAAGAGCACATGAATGTTTTGGTACAAGTTTTCTACAAGAGCACATGAATGTTTTGGTACAAGTTGTCTACAAGAGCACATGAATGTTTTGGTACAAGTTTTCTACAAGAGCACATGAATGTTTTGGTACAAGTTTTCTACAAGAGCACATGAATGTTTTGGTACAAGTTTTCTACAAGAGGACATGAATGTTTTGGTACAAGTTTTCTTTCTACAAAAGGACATGAATGTTTTGGTACAAGTTTTCTACAAGAGCACATGAATGTTTTGGTACAAGTTTTCTACAAGAGGACATGAATGTTTTGGTACAAGTTTTCTTTCTACAAGAGGACATGAATGTTTTGGTACAAGTTTTCTTTCTACAAGAGGACATGATAGTTTGGTACAAGTTTTCTACAAGAGCACATGAATGTTTTGGTACAAGTTTTCTATAAGAGCACATGAATTTTTAGGTACAAGTTTTCTTTCTACAAGAGCACATGAATGTTTTGGTACAAGTTTTCTACAAGAGCACATGAATGTTTTGGTACAAGTTTTCTACAAGAGGACATGAATGTTTTGGTACAAGTTTTCTTTCTACAAGAGGACATGAATGTTTTGGTACAAGTTTTCTACAAGAGGACATGAATGTTTTGGTACAAGTTTTCTACAAGAGCACATGAATGTTTTGGTACACGTTTTCTACAAGAGCACATGAATGTTTTGGTACAAGTTTTCTACAAGAGGACATGAATGTTTTGGTACAAGTTTTCTACAAGAGGACATGAATGTTTTGGTACAAGTTTTCTACAAAAAGGACATGAATGTTTTGGTACAAGTTTTCTACAAAAAGGACATGAATGTTTTGGTACAAGTTTTCTACAAGAGCACATGAATGTTTTGGTACACGTTTTCTACAAGAGCACATGAATGTTTTGGTACAAGTTTTCTACAAGAGGACCAGCTGCAGGGGTGGCCCCCATCGCCCATAAGGGACAAAAAAGGGAATTAAAGTTCTTTTATCCTGCATGCCTATGGCTCGTCTCTTTTATGGCTATTCACCTTCATGCAGCATTTATAATATTTCCTGATTAGATAACATTTTTTTAAACATGTTTCTGTTGTTGTTCCTTATGATTCTTTACTTGGAATCTGTCTGCGGAGAATAGTAAATGGTTTCCGTTGCTGTGTTAGCTAAACACTAGTTTCAATTTCGATGTCTCAACCTGTAGCTTTCTTTCTAATTCAGTTGTCTTTATTTTTCTCCCTTACACCGTAGAAGAACGATAGATCTCTAGAGACCCCAAGTTTGTTTGACAGTGTTTAGAAGAATGTTGTCAGTCTACAGATGATAATCCATTTTTAGAGGTTGCAAGTTTTCCGGAAGAATGTTATCCGCTTCAAGAACATTTTAAAAAATTTGAGTTAAAATATAAGTTTTGCCTCGTTTTGGTAAGCCGCAATCTGTGCAACCTCGACACATAGTCCACCGTCTATATTAGAGAGCATATCTAACTTAAAAAATAGTTCGTGCGGTCTGAAATTATATCATGAACAACTAAAATATCTACATATGATAACTAATTTTTAGAGGCTGCAAGTTTATTATTTTACAAAAGAAAGTTATCATCCTCAGGAACAACTGAAATGTCCAACGATAATAACCCATTTCCAGAGAATGCAAGTTTATTGTTTCATAGTTCACACAGAATGTTATCAGCCTCAGAAATAATTAAAATAAATTAGAATATAATAACCCATTCTTAAAAGGTGCAAGTTTTATATCTCACGAAAGAATTCATCAGCCTGATGAACAACTAAAATGTCTACAGATAATAACCCATTTTTAGAGACCGCAAGTGTACGGATTCACAATTCGCAGTAGAATGTTATCAACCTCACGGAAAATAAAATGTGTACAGATAATAATTTATATTTTAAGGACGCAGAAAGAAACCTACCCACCACAAAAATAGTTATAAAATGTCTAATTCCTGTATACATACATTGGGATTCTCGCCGGTGCTACGGAGTTCGTGCACTGTGATGTGATCCTCCTTATGTGATCTAAGGAAAGACATTGGAGCACGGATGGAGTTGTCCGTATGCGATGAAGATGGTGCTTAACACCAACCCACACAGTTAACAGAAGAATGTATTTGGTTTCATGGTCAGCTGAAATGTCTAACGAAAATAACCCATTTTTAGAGGTTGTTAGTTTATTCTTTGACACAATAATGTTATCCGCCTCATACACAACTAGAATATGTGCAGACAATAACCATACTTACTTACTTAGTCGTTCCTCTTCTACCGTGAGGTATAAAGGTTTGGAAGAGAGAACGACATACTATCCTATCGGCTGTCTTCCTCCTGGCCTGGTTCCACTCTAGTCCTCGGTCCTTCAAATATTGTCTAATCTTATCCTCCAAGCGGACTCTGGGTCGTCCTGGAGGTCTGGATCCCTGGCTCTTAGTTTCCCATGCTTGTCGTGGTAGCTGATCTTCTCCCATTGCAGACAATAACCAATTTTTAGAAGCTCAAGTTTATTTGTTTGGGGAGTGTTCAAAGAAATTACCTATGTGTTGACTCCGTTTTATGTTATTATACGGTTAAAGCTTAAAACGCGAATGGTTAAAATGAACGAATGTCAACAATATTCTTCAAACGAACTTCAACAAGTAGTGTTGAACTGGGTGAACTGGGCAAGTACTGGCAGTACATAAGTCGGTGATGACTGTACATAGATTTTATTCAACATGACACATACGGAGTGGACAAGACTAACATCGTCACAGGCGCAAAGATCATACATCAGCATAATGGTAATTACTTTTAAAGTTCCTGAGATGTCAACAATAAAGTCCACTTACTTGTGGAGGATCACAAGTGTATAATCTTTCATGATTGACCTTCCTTCAGAAGATCATGTTATTAGCCTCTTTCTTCTTCAGTATCATTGCAGATACTGACGTTGGGGAGTGATAATACATCAATAAATAAATGCCCAATGAGTGCCTGTTAATTACCTATGTGTTGACTCCGTTTTATGGTTGAGTACAGTTTATACTGGTGAAGAGGTAGCTTAAAACGCGAATGGTTAAAATGAACGAATGTCAACAATATTCTTCAAACGAACTTCAACAAGTAGTGTTGAACTGGGTGAACTTACATGCTGTAAGATTTTCAACATTCAACATGACTTCCCGCTAGACTACAACTGGGAGCGGCCTGATACTTTAGTTTACGGCAATAAATATACAAATATAACCGGTGGACAAGACTAACATCGTCACAGGCGCAAAGATCATACATCAGCATAATGGTAATTACTTTTAAAGTTCCGGAAGATTCTCTACCAATAAAGTCCTCTGACTCAAGTGACTAAGGATCACAAAACTGTTACCGTATAATATTCTTCTCATTCAAGTCCCCAAACTGACCTTCCCGTTCAAAGACGTCTATCATGGTAACGTAATCAATCATACTCAGGATAAAAAATTCCATAAATACTTCACAATCCCATACGTTCTCCAAAAACATAACGTTAGATAGCATATAGTTTCAAACAAAGTCATACACGATAATACGAACAGGTTAGAGATTCCAGTTGACTAACCTCTCCCATTCTATGCCACGCTTCTGGCATTGTTGAATGTACGGCATATAAAATATGAAGCATACGAATAAATAAACTGGTTTACACGTAGGTATTATTCCTCTACGGTAATCTAATATGACCACCGACTCCGTCTGTCCATTCTAGGAAATTACATGCTAAGATGACTTCCCGCTAGACTACAACTGGGAGCGGCCTGATACTTTAGTTTACGGCAATAAATATACAAATATAACCGGGGCGACACTTACATGATCCTTCCATCATTGGCTTCGTCAAGAATACCAATTGAATCAATATAACATACTGGCTTATACAAAACTGCCAGAAAATTCCAATAATCTATATCTCGGACATAACAAAGTCCGCACTGCCCCGTTCAAAACATGACGTCACAATCCCCAAACTAGGTTACCCGTGCGTCCAAAGCAACTCACACTGCATTTTGCACGTCAGTGCGTGAATCAATCGAACGCACAAATAATAAAATATATAAAGACTGGTGCGTACATTTGGCAGGACCGAAGACTACCCCCTTAGGTAATAAATGTACGTAACACTATGTTTATTTATTTATTTAAAGGGGAGAGAAATGTTAAAGCCTTTACAATACTTGATCCAGCTTCGAGAGGTAGGGTGATCAGTTCCTTTCCTCACTGCCTTTCCTTCCCTAACCCACGAGCAGAGTCAGGTACCTATTTACAGCTGGATAGTCTGGAGCGTGACGCCACTGTGTTTCGAACCAGTTATCTTCGCCGCGAGAGACCAGTGCTCGAACCACTCCATTGAACGGTCGCTCGCTATGGACAACTATTATGTCTACAGATAATAACTCATTTTCAGAGTCCGCAAGTTTATTGTTTCACGGTTCTCAGAAGAATGTTTTCGGTTTCATGGACACATAACATGTCTAACAATAATAACCCTTTTTTATTCTTTCACGAGTCACAGAAGAATGTTATTAGGCTCGCGGACAAGTAAAAATGTTATAGGTAATGTCTTGAAAGTTGCTAACTTATAAAATATAACTGTTATCTCATCCGCAAAGACCCCAGTCTCCTTTAATGGAAACTTAATTGCGTTGTGAAACTTTATTACATTGTGACAGAAAGAAAAATGTGGTGGAAAGAGAACCAGAAGGTGACAACACAAGAAGATATTGGAGAGTGTAAAAATATGGTTCAA
This sequence comes from Oreohelix idahoensis, assembly GCA_024509875.1. Classification (NCBI taxonomy): domain Eukaryota; kingdom Metazoa; phylum Mollusca; class Gastropoda; order Stylommatophora; family Oreohelicidae; genus Oreohelix; species Oreohelix idahoensis. Next base: position 980,896 of record JAMPIV010004781.1, on the reverse strand, counting down.
CAGAGTGTCAACAAAAATAATCGATAGAGAACACAAAGTACCGGAAGTTGTTTGGAGTCATGATCGCTAGTGCCGTGGGCTAAAGCCTCAATGATGATGCCAGCGATCTCCTCCCCTCACTACTGTCTCAACAAAAGCCATTTGTCCAACTATATCAGGCAAGTGTCACGGCGTTTGATTTTACTTTAATGAAGCTACCCACAACGGTTCCATTATTAACACAGAAAGAAGCTCAGTTGACAGCGCTGCGGTTGTGAAAGTAGAATGAGCTGGAAGCATTAATCTCATTCAACAGGATTGACTCCATGAAAAGTCTTTGTTTAAAGTATTGACACCGCCATTGTAAACGAACGTAAATTTATCGCTCTATATGTTTTTATTTGAGTTTCAGGTTAGCTGAATTTGCAAATTTTTCAATTCGAACGAACGAATAGAATGAAGGAGTGTGCATTTGGAAAAAAAGGGGTAAATAGACTGCTAGCATCATCCTGTGTCGTGTGTATGAAAGTAACCGAAGGGTTAACAAACAAAAGGCAGTTCCTTAGCATATAATGTCGTATGAGAGTGAAGTGTTCACTAGACTAGGTCTGACTTTATGAGATGGGGTGATAGGGTGCCTTCATTGCTGCATTTACCTTCTCTAACTCAAGAGATGAGTCAAGTTCTCATTTACAGCTGGGTAGAACAGAAAGTGACGCTTCCAGGTTTCAAACTCTGTAACTTTGCATCGAGAAGTAAGCGCTCTAATCACTGAGCCACTCGGCGCTCAACAGAAGGGTAAATACTGAAAGAAAGAAAGAAAGAAAGAAAGAAAGAAAGAAAGAAAGAAAGAAAGAAAGAAAGAAAGAAAGAAAGAAAGAAAGAGAAGGAAAGAAAGAAAGAAAGTACAGCGTTCATATAATATACAAGAAAACGTACCACACTGTTTTATATATAACCTACTTTTAGAGGGAGAAGTCCGCGCACTGCAAATTACTACGAGGAACAACAGAGCCGCATCATTGTTATTAATGCGATCTCAAACCATTTCTATTGTATGGTTCTGAAGCATGGACAACAAAAACACACGACAACCAAGAAATTACATACTTTCATGTGACAAGATAACCAATGTGGAATAGACGGAAAGAACCAAAAAAAAAAAATATTAGCAATACAAGAGGTGAGGAAAGGACACTGGCGTTAGATAAAGACAGAGAGAAAACTTTACACAAACCCGGTGAAAGACTCACTTTAGGGGAGACAACTATGACACACTAGGGAGATCATGCCAAAGACTAAATCCCAACATGCTAACGACGGAAACAGGGCCGCAAGGTACAACATTATTGAAAGGCGGAACGATTGAAGGCAAAATGGACATTTATTCTACGGGACACCATTTCGGTCACTTACGTTGCTATTTAATGCACTAGGATCTGTTTGCCATAAACATCATGTTTTTGTGTTTTTCATATAAAACTTTTTTCTTCACGTCTTTGTCACGAAGAAGATCTTTATTAGCAGCCCCGGAAGTGCTTGAGTCGCGTGTCTACAGTGCTTTTGTCCAGCCCCTGCTCATTGTCACCAGTGATTCTGCCTGCAAGGTCGAAAGGTAAGCCGCTGACGCACGTCACGCGCGGGATGAGTAAGGTTGTTTGGCCCGGGTTAAAGCTACTTGCCCAAATTCGGAAGCGAAGGGTCGGGGGATAATGAGGAAGGAAAATCTTTTTATAGTTGAACACAAAAAAAAAATAAAAAATAAATAAAAATGAGAAAGGCATGTGTTTTCCATCTTCTCTATAACATTTTCATGGTTTTTTTTTTTTAAATCAGTACTCACAAACCATTTGACTGAAAATTTTCTTCATTAATTTAAAAAAATATATTATAAACTGAAAGTGAGTGAAGGTTTATGCAAAGTAAAAGGGTGACCTTGAAAATGATGCCGGAAATGGTAGACACAACTTTGAGCTTGATTAGTCAGCGCAGACGACGTGGGCTGGTAAAAAATAAAAAAAGATATTTTTGGAACGGACAAAGACAGTGTCCATTATTCCCCTACGTCCTAAAAATAGCAGAGATGAAAGTTTCCAAGGACTCATTTCTAGTTAACATCTGATATCCCTGCGCCTTGAGCATTTTGTTATTCATATTGAATTTGAAGGACTTCATTGGTCAACTGTTAATGGCCATTAACTCTTATATCCACTTTACTTGGTATAGCTGTGATTATTCTACCTGTTGTGTCTGACAGTACTGTTTTCTCCAGCGTAAGGTCGATCTAAAATTAAGTATGTCAAGGTGATGTAGAGAAATCAAAGATGAATTGTTTTCTAATTCCTTGTAAAAATCTAATTTCTACATAATTAGAAATACACTGTGCCCTACTTGACTTAATGACAGCTCGTTGAAAATACCGAGAAGCCATGACAAACAAAAGCTGAAGATCCGGAGAAACCATGAAAAGAACATTCCTGACAATATTCAGAAACTTTTTTTATCATTTCACTGACCTTTTCCACTTTCTTTATCGTCTTTTTCTCCTCGTTTTTTTCTTCTTCACCGTCTGTTTCTTCATTGTGTCAATGATACCTTCTTGTCCCTTTTCTTTTTACTCTTTCATTTCATTTCAGTCTTTTTTTTTCTTTCTTTGTTCCATCAATAAAGGAAAAAATGAGAGAAAAATTGTTACTAGTAGTGGTAATAGTAGGTGTAGCAACAGCAGTTGTGGTTATTGCGGTAACATAAATAAAGGTAGTTGTAGTTTTTGTTAATAGTAGTGCAAGTAGTAGTAACAGTAGCAGTAACAAGGTTTGTAATATTAGTACATAGTAGTTATTGTAGCAGTAATAGCAGTAGTAGTAGTCGTCGTAGAAGTAGTAGAAGTAATAAAGCAGTAGTAAGTAGTAGTAGTAGTAGTAATAGTAGTAGTAGTAGAAGTAATACTGATAGTAATAATAGTGATAGTAAGAGTAAGAGCAGTAGTTGTAGCTACAGTAGCAATAGTAGCAGTAGTTGCTGATGTTCATATAGTAATAGTAGTGGTTGTTGTAGCAGGTGTTTTATTGTTATTGAAGTGATAGTAGAATAGTCTTACTCACTATTACTTCTTGTAGTTGCTGTCGCTGTAGTGTAATATCAGAATTAGCAGTAGTAACAGTTGTTGTAATGATTATTGTTGCAAACGTTGGTGTATTATAGTTGTAGCAGTAGCAGCACTACTACTAGTAATCCTATATATAAAATGCCAGCTTTTTTTGTCAGTACGTAACGCTAAGGGATGCAACTTTGGTTGAAAGTTAGACATTAATTGTATTCTTTCCCTTATATGTACTCTCCCGAACATAGTAACACTTACCAAAGAAGAATGCGCAAATGACGGTGTGCACAAAAATATATTTATAGAATTGTGATCCCGTATACACACATTGGGATCCTCGCTGCTGCTACGTAGTTCGTGTACTGTGGTGATGCACAGTGGTTTTTTAAAAATACTTTTGAATAAGTATAATTGCCGTTAGGTATTGGTGCTTTTGAATTTAATTCCCGTCTTATGTCGGGCTTTTACACTAGTAATAATAGTAATAAGCAGTGATAGTAACAGCTACAGCAGTAATTGTTACTATGGAAGCAACATTAGTGGTTGTTGTCGCTGTCCTTGTAGTAACAGTAATGGTTGTTGTTGTAGCTGATGCTGTTGTTGTAATAACCTTTTAGTATTATTAGTATTTCTTGTAGTTTTCGTTGCTGTAATTGTAGCATTAGAAGTAGTAGTAGCAGTTGTTGTAGTGATTGTTGTTGTTGCAGATGCTGTTGGTGTAATAGTGGCAATAGCAGTGAATAGTGATGGTTGTAGTTGTAGTAGTATTTAGTGACTAACAAACTTGCGAGTTCAAGACTTATAGATATTAATAAAGTAAATAAAACCAGACGACAAGATCTTTTTCATTGTTACATGCGCCCTGATATAACTGACGGACGTTGTGTCTACTTCTGGTTTTCTTAACCTGTGGTCCACATACCCTTTGGGGTCCATGAATGATAACCTAACAAAATGAATTTCATTTTCCCCAAAATTTTAATACGGAAAATTAGCATAGATTTTTTTTTTTTTTTTTTCGTACGCCCGCTAATACTCAAGGCGAAATCTCAGGTTATTTATTGTTAATGTCTAACCTGACATTGATTTTACGTGAGTATCCCTTTTCTTGTACAGAGACAGGTGTCCCTCGCCATTCAGGCAGATACTCGCCGATTTCGGAGGTACCCATTAGAGCTGGGTCGGCTCAGGAGCCGCCAATCCCTGGTCGACGACACTTCTTCAAATGTTCTCGCCAGGTCTCGAGTTAATCCAGTCCAATTCCCGGTCGACGAAAAATCCTCAAATGCCGTCGCCCGGGTTTGATCCTGAATCACCCGGTCGCCAGAGCGGTGTTGTAACCACTACGCTAGCGCGGCTCCCCATTTTGCATTTAAAGAAATATATTCTTTTTACAAATTATTTGTATGTCAGTATGAATATAATGTAAGCTTAACTATTTTTCTTTGTAATAAAATATATTATTTGTATGGAAATGTTTTAATTATCCGTCTATGTAAATTTTTTAAAAGAAAGTGTCCGTAGCTTTCACTGGACAATCAAAGTGGTCCATGGCTTAAGAAAAGTTTTAAGCTGAACGGGGGGGGGGGGAAGGAGGAGAGAGAGAAGAGGGGGGGGGGCGCCTCACCAAACCCAGGCAAAACTCCTAAACATACCCTCTTACAGCGCTACTTAGTTGTTGTTGTTGCTATTGATCCAGCCTGTAGTCATATCTGCATATTTTCGCAAGTTTTTATTTGCTTCCCCGTACAAGGTGTGGAACATTTATCTGGCTTCGGAGGAAGGAGCATTTTCCTAACATCATCGAGTGCTGGGCACTCAGAGAGATGGTGGTCAACAATTTCGTAAGGGTAGTTATATAGCTGGCACTCTGGAGAGTGTTGTGGTTGGATTCTGTTCAAGTGACTGTTGAGTGATATGTGTTGTGTTCTGAGCCGAAAAATTGTGCTCTGATCTGTCCTTGTAAAATGGCCCATGTTGTCAAGAGGACCAGGACCGGCCGTACGTCTGTACATATCGCTCCAGGTGTTTCCCATGGCCCATCTGTTCAGTCAAGTTTCTTTGATGTTCGTTTGAGTGATCTGGCTTAGTAATGGAACGTCCAGCTGGCAGAGTGATTATGGAGCTTACCTGTCGCAGAAAAAGTAACACGGTTCAGGGTTTGAAACCTGGTGGCGTCACACTCCAGTCGACCAAGCTGTAAATGGATACCTGACTCTGCTCTTGGGTAATAAAAAAAGTAAAACAAGAGATAGTCCTATAGCGGATAAGGATGTTGGGGAATGAAGTGTTGGAGACTTTACTAACAAGTTCCCGCTTTGTTATGAGGTGGGGGGTGACTATTCTCTTCCTCGCTGCTGTATGCCTTCCCTAATTTAAGAACAGTCAAGTACCCATTAAAAGCTGGGTACATGGAGCGTAACGCTACAAAGTTTTGATCCTGGAACAGGGTAACTTCGCCGCAAGAGGAAAATACTTGGATTAGGGAAGGCAAAAGCAGCGCAGAAGTGTCCTGATTAACCCTACCTCATAAAGCTGGGCCAATTATACCGAAGTCTCTAACACTGGTCTTGGCTCAACAGTTTGCTGACGCTGTTACTGCAAAACGAATATTTTAAAACACTTGGGAAAATTTCTCCGACCCGTGATGCCAAACCGACTGAACAGAACGCGCCAACCAAACGTCGATCTAATAATAGAGCTGACATAGTGACGTCACAATGGCCACCGGATTATTCCGCAAAAGACACGAACAAATAATGTTCAAGCCATCTAGGAACTGACAGTTTTTCGTTGCTTTTGGTAGTCGTTCTTCTAACTGCGTATATATTACTAAATAAATACCAAAAGATGGTTTTGAATTTTTGAAACAAGTCAATATTTTAAAATGCATAGGCATATTCTACACCCGTAGAATAATTCAGGCAAAAGCTGCGTTCAATAAAATAAAGAGTATTTCGTGCAACAAATCTTCGTCAATAGAAGTAGGAAAACAACGAGACTTCTTCAGTGTTACATAATGCCAATCCTAACGTACGCACGTGAGTAAATGACAATTATAGAAAGGTGGCAAATCCTTGGAGGTCACAGAGAAGTGTTTTTACTAAAGCATGTTAAAAATATAACAATAAAGAGTAATAAAGAAAGACCAGTGCGCAAATGAAGCTTGTTATCCATATTAGAAGGTAGCAATCCACATTATCCGGTCACGTTAAGAGAAGAGAAAAGCTGGGATGTATATTGTGCAGCAGAAATGGTTAAAGGAAAAAAAAAGAGATGGTATAGAAGACGATAAAGAGAGGAGATACTAGCCTGTCAGAACTGATCATCAGTCAATTTTCAATAGCCTTTAGCTCCACAAGGAGCATAGGCCTTCAACAAACACATGCCAAGTCGTCCTGTCCTGTGCCATCCGCTCAAGTTCTTTCCATGTTTTCCTCATCATTTTCACCTGTTTCCAGTTCTCTTCTCCATGTCCTTGTTCACATAGAGTGCGAACATTCCAGGTGCCAATCCTGGAGATTTTCCTAGACAAAAAAAGGTTAGTCGGCAACCCAGACTCCTTTCGGCTTTCTCTGGGTTGCTTCACGCGCCTCCTTTCCAGAGGACCTTCTTCTGTCTTGGGCGGCTTGAGTTGATTTATATTCTTTATTTGACTTGTCCATGTTTGTTGAAGTTTTTGTGGTAAAAAGTTTTTTACGGGATGGGGTAACCAGCCCCAAGCCCAACCCTTCTTAGTCGCTTTTTACGACATGCATGGTAGGGTACAGTGTTACTATTCTTTGCTCCCCTTTCGCGCCCCGGTAACACACGGGAGATCTCCCATTTCTGATCATCCGTGCTGAGGACAAAGAGACAAAGAAAGAATATGTCACTGCACCCTCAAGCATGTCGTACAAGGCGACAAATATGAGGTTGTTCATGGGGCTGGCAACCTCATCATATTAAAAAAATTGTCACAAAACCTAATGCTACAAGAGCCTGTGTTTGCTTATTTGATGCAGGTTTCATTCAAGGGGACCAGCTGCGGTGGTGGCTCATGATCCGTAACTAACGCAAAGGAAAATGATGAGGAAGAATGATGATTCAACGCTTGACCTCTGAGATGCCTCTTCCATTCAACGCTTGACCTCTGAGATGCCTCTTCCATTCAACGCTTGACCTCTGAGATGCCTCTTACATTCAACGCTTGACCTCTGAGATGCCTCTTCCATTCAGCGCTTGACCTCTGAGATGCCTCTTCCATTCAACGCTTGACCTCTGAGATGCCTCTTCCATTCAACGCTTGACCTCTGAGATGCCTCTTCCATTCAACGCTTGACCTCTGAGATGCCTCTTACATTCAACGCTTGACCTCTGAGATGCCTCTTCCATTCAACGCTTGACCTCTGAGATGCCTCTTCCATTCAACGCTTGACCTCTGAGATGCCTCTTCCATTCAACGCTTGACCTCTGAGATGCCTCTTCCATTCAACGCTTGACCTCTGAGATGCCGCTTACATTCAACGCTTGACCTCTGAGATGCCTCTTCCATTCAACGCTTGACCTCTGAGATGCCTCTTCCATTCAACGCTTGACCTCTGAGATGCCTCTCCATTCAACGCTTGACCTCTGAGATGCCTTCTTCATTCAACGCTTGACCTCTGAGATTGCCTCTTCCATTCAACGCTTGACCTCTGAGATGCCTCTTCCATTCAACGCTTGACCTCTGAGATGCCTCTTCCATTCAAACGCTTGACCTCTGAGATGCCTCTTTCCATTCAACGCTTGACCTCTGAGATGCCTCTTCCATTCAACGCTTGACCTCTGAGATGCCTCTTCCATTCAACGCTTGACCTCTGAGATGCCTCTTCCATTCAACGCTTGACCTCTGAGATGCCTCTTCCATTCAACGCTTGACCTCTGAGATGCCTCTTCCATTCAACGCTTGACCTCTGAGATGCCTCTTCCATTCAACGCTTGACCTCTGAGATGCCTCTTCCATTCAACGCTTGACCTCTCCATTCAACGCTTGACCTCGGTGATGCCTCTTCCATTCAACGCTTGACCTCTGAGATGCCTCTTCCATTCAACGCTTGACCTCTGAGATGCCTCTTCCATTCAACGCTTGACCTCTGAGATGCCTCTTCCATTCAACGCTTGGCCTCTGAGAGATGCCTCTTCCATTCAACGCTTGACCTCTGAGATGCCTCTTCCATTCAACGCTTGACCTCTGAGATGCCTCTTCCATTCAACGCTTGACCTCTGAGATGCCTCTTCCATTCAACGCTTGACCTCTGAGATGCCTCTTCCATTCAACGCTTGACCTCTGCGATGATTCAACCTTGACCTCTGAGATGCCTCTTCCATTCAACGCTTGACCTCTGAGATGCCTCTTCCATTCAACGCTTGACCTCTGAGATGCCTCTTACATTCAACGCTTGACCTCTGAGATGCCTCTTCCATTCAACGCTTGACCTCTGAGATGCCTCTTCCATTCAACGCTTGACCTCTGAGATGCCTCTTACATTCAACGCTTGACCTCTGAGATGCCTCTTCCATTCAGCGCTTGACCTCTGAGATGCCTCTTCCATTCAACGCTTGACCTCTGAGATGCCTCTTCCATCCAACTTTATTAATATGTCTAGGTATTTGAATCTATTGACTTGTTTCATATCCGTCCCATTTACTTTGACACTAAACCTGTATGAGAAGATATGCAGGGACGTATCGGATTTCTTTATCTTTCACTTTCAGACGTCGACTTGAATACGTTCAAAGAAAGCAGTGGTCAACTTGAGGCTATTTGTATCTCCGTAGAGCTTTTCTAGGAATGGTACTGGTGTTGGCCATATGCACTTTATCTGTTCCTCATACGTTGGGCACCTTATAAGTAGGTGTTCAATATTTGATTCCGATGATGAAGATGGTGATGATGACTGGAGAGAGAAAGTTGACGAGAGATATGAACATTTATGCCAGCAGGCGCCGTACTTTAAGAAGGGAGGATGAATGTGAAGAAAAAAGAATTCAAAAAAGGTGATTCTTCTTACTAGGACAAAATACAATTAAAATAGCCAACGTTGCGGCCACAAAGCCTTCGTCGGGGAAAGGAAAGAGAGCGAGAGCTAAGTAAGACACATGAGAAAATAAATTTAAAATGGATAGGCTAAAACTGAGCGACCCCACACCACGTCTTACTGCAGCGCCCCCCCTCCCGCCCCCCCCCCCCTCAACCTACTTTAAGAAGACATTTAAAACCTACGGTCAGTTATCTTGGCATGCTAAAATTTCGCTTTTACACAACCTGTCATCTTCAACTTCTAATTCATAAAATTCCCAGTACTGATCTTTGTTACCGTATTCGCTGTCGCTGTTATGGCAAAACCGTTATTTTAATCACTTGAAAAATTCTTCGGGCCAGTGATGTCAACACACATGAGCAGAACGCACCAACCAAACGTCGATCTAATAATAGTGCTGACAAAGTGACGTCACATTGACCAATGGATTAATTCCGCACAAGACGTGAAAACAAAATTAATGTATGAGCTCTCTTGAACCTCACAGTTATTCGCTGCATATGGCACTCGTTGTTGTAACTGAATATCTAACATTAAATAAATAAAAAATTAGTTATTGTTAATCTAATATCCAATTTTGCGAAATCCGTCAACAATTTGAAAATATATCCTTTGGATTTCGTATTTGTTGACATCGTTAAGATTCCAATAGATTTCAGATTCGGAATCGAGCTCAGATACATCCTTAAATATCTTGTACTGTTTAAGTGTCACAGTTAATGAGGCAGCTTTAAAACAAGTCAAAACATTCAAATATCTAGTTAAAACTAACTAACGTGGAAAGAAATCAACTCATAAAAAGCATTTGGGAAAGGAAGTTGGGGAGAGATATGATCACCTATGCATTTAGCAATAACAGACACAAAAGATGCGAACGGATAGGACAGTACCACAAAAAATATAATGAGCTCTATAAGGATTTACTAAGTAGATAAACAAAGAACATGGAGGCAAACATTTGAGGTAAATGTGACGGTATTGCCTCCCCTGCTTTGCAGCAGTGGTCCAACAGTGGCCAAAATTCAAGAGTATCTAATATGGGCCTTCAAAGGTGTCTACCTTCGCACAAGATTACTTTTGGCAGAGATGTAGATAGAAGGGTAATGCCACTTCTATCACAAGGTAGTTTTCACAAGATATTCAGATAAGCGAAAACAATGTTGCTTTGGCTGAGCACGTTGATTATAGAATCTGCCGACAACTTTTGTGAAGAATTAAGCAATGATTAAATTTAGCTCGTTAAGCCCTCACCTCTGATTTACTCAGTGGAATTCTTATTATTCTGGTATAGCTCTGGTTAGAGTGTGTGTAGTAAATTGACTGAGACAAACATGCAGTACATTTAAAATGATTAAATCGAAGTTAAATTTGTAAAATTGCAATTAACAAAATTTAATAATCACTTAAGTTTGAACTGTTTGAAAATAATTTGAATAGTTATGGATCAAGAAAAAGTTATCATCACGGTCGTGATGGGATACAAATTTTTACAAGAAGTTCAAGTGGCAGCATATATATTGAACTGCCAATGACGGTTCTGCTCCTTCTGATGGGTTGGTTCTTTTTATACTGCTCACGCTCGTCGCTAGTCAAGATTATCGGGTGTAGCTCGTTTCCCAGAAATGTCAGGGAGAGTCTACGAAAGTTGGTCCCTCGTCTTAAACCAAAGGCCACTTGTCCCTTCTTGTTCCAGAGATAGTACTTTCTGCTGGTACAACCAATAACTATGGTGAAAGAATAGAAACGAAATGCTCTCCTGAGTATTGCGTTTTCCGACACATAGTTATGTGCCCCCTCTTCTATTCCACCATCCCATTTAACTCAGAATTTACCCTAGGTGAGAATTAAATTTAATCCCTCGGGATAAAACTTTCTCTACATTTAAATTGAATAGCTTTAGCTTTACATTACATTTAAATGAAAAGCTTAATAGCTCAGATAGAATATGTTTACATTTACATTTCCACTGATTGAAAGTGTTCACAATATAAATTGAAAATGTTTTCATTTATGTTTACACTGATAGAAAAGTTTGAAACTTACCTTAATTTTAAAAGTGGATATGTTTACATAGACACATACACTGCTTTGAAACTGTAAGTATTATAATTTAAATGTACATCATTTCTTTCATCTTTCTCTCCCTGCTCCATATGGAGCCTGGGACTACTTTAGGCTTTTAGTTCTCTTTAAGAAACTAGCAATAAAGCAATCACCAGCCCGTGCAGGGGTGGTTCATAAAATCCTCATTCTATATGCTGAGTTTGCCAGCCTCAAATAACTTGGACATCCACTAGCGATTTTCACATATTAATATTCACATGGCAATATAAACATATATGTAAGTTCACATGTTAGTAATGAAATAAAGAATGTACAATCACAACTTATGCCAATCCTGGCTAACAGACATTTTTGCTCAGAGGAATAAAAGGAACTGGCAGATGCCTTATTTCACGTGTATTTGTGGTCGTTAATTTTAATTTTAATTCCTTCTCTGACTCCACGTGTTTCCTTCAGTTTCCTTAGACAGCGGATGTCCTTATTAAATTGATAGAGATTTCCTGGGCTGTTTTGTAAGTCCGTCAAGATTCTACAATAAAAGGTCCGGCCTGATAAAATGGAATTTCGGAATTCTAACTTCTGGCAAGTCTTGTTGTAGTCTTCTTGGCAAGCGATATCTCACAGAGTCATAACACTGAAACGTGTCAGCTTATATTCACTGTCCTACCCCGCTCTGTTTGTTAGTGAGCTACTCAAAAGCTCCAATCATTTCAAACATGCTAGTTGGGGAAATTAAAAATATTTCCGACATGGGAAAATTTTGAACGTAATGTGAAGGTCACGTTTTCCATATATGGCAATCATGATATTCAAATAATCTCGTCAATGATTACATATAATTTCTTACATCTACCCTAAAATATTAAAACATTTCCGCTCCGGTGTGTCTATCATCCCACCAGGTCGATACTTAACCGGTGCTCCTTTTGCAAACACAAACTCCTGTTTGACCATCTGTGCTGTGTCTTATCACGACAATAATAAATCGGTCACACGAGCCATATCAGCGCTAAGTAAACTCACTTGGCCATTTACGTACGAAAACAGTCGCACCCTTGTGGTACAATAGAATTTTTGTCGGTCAACCTTGCATCACCTTCTACTCTATCCGCAGGGATAGACAGGTACACACAGACATGACGACTATCGCTGAGAGGAGTGTAAGAATATTTAAAAATGAGAAAATATCTGCTACACATAGCAGAGAAAGAAAGAAATAAAGTGCCGCAATTGAAAGCACACAATAAAATCAGTACAAAATGTAACTGATACATCCTCCAAAACAGACAAGCGTTTCACTGTGTAAAGTTGGGGAACAAATCTTCTGCATGTCGGGGGGGGGGGGGGGAGCCGAGATCGCCCATCCCTGAGAGATTAATCTCCAGTCCCCGTAAAACGTGATAGATACCACATTGACTCCATGGTAAATGCGAGAGATTAATTGAGTCAAAAAGTTGAAGTGTTTGCTTAAGATTGCATAATTACTTCCGACTCGACAGGAAAAAATGTAAGAAGTTGTAACGTAAACATTACCAAGAATTGTCGGATGTAGCAACTCCATATGCGGAGGATGACTGTTTGAAATTTTCAAACGCATGAGTCATACAGAACACTGCATGAGGAAAAGTTTTCATAATATGAACTTTGAGTGTATTGGCTGGCTTCTAGGGCGCCAATAAACAACCGCTCTGATTGGGAGTTTGTCAGAAAACGCCAGGTGGAAGCGTGGACCGAGAACTTACAATATAACGTAGGACAAGTTTGACATACGACACTGCATTCCAGAAATCGTCACAAGTAGACATCTAAGACCTTGCCATATGAAAGAATAGAGTCAAGATTCTGAATGTTTAGGACCGGGAAAACGTAGTAGAGGATCTTTTATCCACTGGAAAAGAAAACTCGCCAATATTAATACGGAACCGGACTCCTACAGAAACTACTCACAAGTCACAGAGGAATTCTAGAATAAGAAATAATATCCCAGACGTGTGTTCGAGGCATCTGTGTTAAGTTGCCAAGACTATTTACCTGAGCAAGACGTCTACGATTTTCCTAGTTACTATGGTTTGTGGTACGGATTGGAATGACCATTTGGGGTTCTACTCACGTTACTGGCTGTGCTAGTCTGTGGTTCGAAGCTTGAAGTCGATACGTAAAACCTACATCCCACGGGCGGTGACGATCCATACCTTGACCGGAAGCGGTTACCTCCAGAATTCTTTGGAGACGTGCCCTTGAGGACTGGAACCAGCAACCTTAGTTTTAGCAGGCCACCTCAAAAGACTATAGTTTCATCTCCCAAACCGAGATCTATGATGAGCCATAATTTTGTCATGAACCATCGGCCATTTAATTCACAGCAAGCGCGAAATTTTAATCTTCCAGGTCCGATTACTTCATTTTTTAGGTCTCTACGGAATCTGTCTAAAAGCAGAGGTTTTTTTCCTCAGACTCCAACTGGTATAAACTTCGAAGTGGATAATGACTTATCCATTTTCATCTTTATTATCATTCTCGATTTTGCGTCATCATTAGCTATAGGTCACATATGCTGTGACAATTTCTCATAATTACCATTTCATATTTATTTACATTTGTTTCAAAATAATTGAGCATTATATTTGTACTTGTTGATTTTGACAAGTTCATAGTTTATTTAATCATTAGAGAAAGGCATATGTATGATCCAGAACCTCTAGTATATATTCATTAATACTATACATAAGTATATCGAGCTAATAAAAGGAATTTCGCTGTATTAAATCAGCTGGAGGCTTAAACGATCAAAACCATTTATATCCATCTTCGCAAAAGGCGGCGGGTCAGATACAAAGTTAGCGTGCTAAGACTCATTCAGCACTGTTCTTGACTTCTGAAATATCTTGTGAAACTCCCTCGAGGTAGAAGCATCTTTATCCTTCTATCTACAACTCTGCCAAGAGTAATCTTGAGCGAAGGTAGACACCTTTGAAGACCCACATTAGATACTCTAGGTTTTGGTCACTGTTGGACCACTACTGCAGAGCAAGGGGAGGCAACCCGTGACAGAGACCAGCACGTAAGCGGAAAATGATGACCTGGTTTTGCCTAGATAGCTGGTGATAGGCATCATCTTTTATGTAACCTGGGTGTTCTCTGTCCCATTTGGACGAATATCGCTTTTAATAGTTGTTTTTGAAATTTCATAAGTTGTTTCTATATCGTTGTCGCGCCGTTATCCCGAACTGGACATTAATTTCCGCAGCACAGTTGGATAAGATTGATGTAAATTAAGAAATGTAAGAAAGATATATAGGATCTCATAAGTGGCTCGTTAAATGTTAGATTCCTATACAAGTGAGGGGTGAATAGGAAGGCGAATATTCTCACAAAGAGATAATGTCTCAGAAGGGCACTTGAGAATGAATTCTATTTCTTGCGACAAACTCCCTGTGACATACAGTGGAAATAAAGCCTACTATATCCTACAGCCTTCCGTGACCAAGCCGTAGTTCTAGGATTCGTTCGCAAAGTCAAACATTTGACAGACTGCATTAATCATACTTTTAGCCACGCCTCTTTTTCTTGAGTTGTAAACAAACGAGCTTGTTTACCAACCTTCGCAACCTGTCATTCCTAGCAGGGAGCGAACCACATTAGTTTACGCAATTTTCTCACGCGAGCTGAGCTGTCAGTATTATGATAACGAACAATTAGCACGTGGGAACAGTTAATGGCCTTTTGAAGATTCTTTCAATAAGGGAGCTAATCATTTGATGTTTATACACAAAGGGGGAGATAAATTCTTTTATCTCAGAAGCGAACAGAAATCTCAGGGGAAAAGCCCACTACACGGACTAAGCTTTGTTGTAGTTAGCAGCGGCCGACAGAAGCGACCGCTAAACCCTTGATCGGTGGAAACGTAGTTCCATATTTCTCTGCTGGGAAGCAGAGTGTGAGAATTCACATCTACTAGAGAAATTTCGGATAATCTAAGCAAGTTATTCTAGTACCACTGTGGCAGTTGTGTTAATAGATTCGTGGGGATCTTATTCTGTTTTTTTTCCTGGTAATATAAATTTGTGCTTAAGCGTGTTAATGTGATACGTTACCATTATAATTCACTGTGATTTTAGCGTTAAAAACTAGTGAAATAAACAACCCTTAGCTATTTTATTCCAGATAGTTCAGATTTAATGATAATTTAACCACCCGCTCTATACCACAAGAAGATACGGCTTAGTGACTGACATTTTCTAAAGTGCGACTATAGTGACAGATACGATTCACGTCTATTCCATTTTGTGTAATTGTAGAAAGTGAAAGTTAGTTATACCAGACGCCGAAAATCTAATAGCTATTAACAACAGGCGATATTTGTTAGGTACGCGTAGGGAGAATTAAATCATAATAGATATTGTGCGCTGATCATTGACCGGAGCGGGCGGGGGAAAGGCTGCATTCCTTAACCAAACCTGTGCTCGATAAGCGACGCGCGACACGGGGTACCTTTTAGCGTTAACCAGGACTGAAGGAGAGGATGGGAGATCGTCTCGTCCCCTTCCGTGTGTATAGGTAGAGACATAGAAAAGTGGCATGTTTTTCATAAATGTTGATCTATTTCTAGCAGATTAGACGTGATCAAACGACTACCGGCGGTTTTCTACTTTGGTTCTACTTTTTGGGCTATTGTGGTCCTTTTCTTCATCTACTGAGTGATTAATGCTGTCTTTTACATGGCTCAAGTGTCCCCCACGTTCAGCTGTGAACAAGACCGGCCATAGAGGCAAAAATTAACATTTTAAAGTAAAGTAAACTGGACTCAAAACTACCCAGATATTTATTCCATTTTTATCAGCCTAGTGTGGCGTAACCAAAGATAACAGTATCATCTAATGTTTGACAGTTGTATTCTCGGATTTATCCAGCACGTTACACTGTTTCAAAATCGACACTCACACCAGAGTCAGTCGATAGGATCTATCATCATCATCATTTATAACCGGTAACAGTTCTTTTTAGCAACCAGAGGTTTTAAAAGACTAGAAAGATTTGCTACTGTTTACAGTGAACACAGATCGCGGAGTTATTCTTCTACATTAACTATCCAAGGTGACTTTAGTCCATCCAATAATCAACCACCAAATTTGGCGTCCCCCTCATAGAAATCTTATGTGTTGGAGAGGAAGGACTGGGGCCAAATTTGGAAGATAGAAAAAACACTGGAAGTTATATGCAGTATACTCGCAGTACCACGGGATATATCACCCAGATTTAGGTAAGCGTGAATGAGTGGCCACTGAGTGTCAGACAGAAAGAGTGAATACTTTTCTTAGTTACATAACCTATACCATCACTGTTTTTTTTTTTTGCTTAACTATTGTGTACTTACGAAGTAACATTTAGTGGGAACTTTGTTCTTGTGCTTTTTTTTTCTTCACAGTCTATGCTATGACCTAGTACTAACCTTTAACCTTTGGGGTTATTAACTTGGTGGGTTCTTATCTTTGTGGCCGTATGACCCACCACCATAGCATTTATTCGTGCTAGAGTCTAGTTATAATAAAATAATAAGACTATCATTCGCTATTATGATAAATAAGCAAGCAAGATTTTTAACTAATATAAAAATAACCCAAGACACTAAGAGCAGGGTAGAGTGGTGGTAGAAATTGACTAGGTCAGCTTTGACACAAACCACGCTAGTTTAGGCGGCAGTTGTTATGGAGATTAGTGACGTAGATAGGAACAGCTTTACCCCCGGTAAGACAACGAGAGGGAATGACCAGTAAATAATTGAATAGAATAAAACTCCAACCAATGAAAAGTAGCCAGCAAAGCACGCACTTTGAGGCCGACTGCAAGAGAATATTCGGGCAGTCAGTTGTATGGAGTTGAGCAGTGCCTAAAGACGCGTTTGTGACCGTCTTGCTCCCACGTTGAGATATTCAACGTTATAGATTATAAGTTAATAACACTGGCTAACAAAAAAAAATTTTTTTTTTCTTTCTCTAACATTTCTATGTTTTTCTGGTCAATTTTAATGCGCTGTTTTTAAATCTGCAAACCGTTTTTCTCTATCAGGTCGGGATCTCGAGAAATACGCAATTGAAGTTTTTTTAACAACGCATACAGTATTATAACATCATTCGTACAAGAAGTATAACAGTTATGTAGGCTTGAATTTCTTTGCAGTCGACTTTCGTCGGTGAATGGCATGTGGTACATCGCGATGAAACATCCAACAATAATCGGCAAGCATGGTCACACTCCACCGTCCTTGATAACGTGACTCCATTACGGCGATATCTTGATGGAATCGTTCTCCATGTTCATCGCTGACTTCGCCAAGGTTGTCAGGGAAAAAGTCAAGATGCGAATCGAGCAAATGGATTTTGAGGGACATGTTACAGCCCATAATTCTGTATGCATCTATGCACTGCTTAACAATATGCACATAGTCGACAGATTTGTGATTTCCCAGAAAGTTATCGACGATCGATTTGAATGCCATCCATGCGTGAAGTTCACTACCATGTAACAAGTTCTCGAATTGTTTGTCTGCAATAACTTTCCTAATATGAGGTCCTACAAAGATATCTTCCTTTATCTTTGCATCGCTAACTTGCGGAAACTTTTCTCGAAGATAAGTGAAAGCTTTGCTCATTTTATCTAATGCTTTTACGAAATTCTTCATGAGCCCCAACTTTATATGTAACGGTGTTAAAATGATACTGTCTTTGTTAACTAATGGCTCGTGTATTACATTTTTATGCCCGAGCTGCATACGATCCCTGATAGGCCACACCTTTCTTGCATAATGTTCCTGTCTGTTGCGGCTGTCCCATTCACATAGGAAGCAACAAAATTTAGTATACCCAGTCTGCATGCCCGTGAGAATTGCAATGACCTTTAGGTCTCCATAAATCCGCCATTGGTAGTCATTGTACTTTATTTTTGCCAAAAGTATAGCCATATTGTCATAAGTTTCTTTCATATGAACAGAGTAGGCGACTGGAATTTTGCAATAGCAAATATCATCATCCATCTCAAAGTATTGAACAAGTTCTCTGTGTCTATGACGAAATTTAGATATCAAAGTATTGGGCGCTAAAAGATTCCATTCTTTGAGTCGCGAACCGAGTAATTCCACTTGTCCTTTGGTAAAAGCGAGATCACGTATTAGATCTGAAAGGTTAATTAAGTGAACACCATCATTCACCGGTATATAATCCGAGTCAGAATTAGTTTCTGAAGCAGGTAAACTATCACTTTCTGATGGTTCATTGACGTCCAACGGATATTGTTCTGGTGGAACTGGGATCGGACACGTGATTGGATCACGAGACACTGGTTTCGAAACCGATTCAATATTTGGATAAATCACAGACTTTCTAGTTTTAAAAGTGAAACCATGGATATTTGTCAAGCAGAAGTAACAATCAGTAGCGTGATTTGTCTTGTTCATGCCATATTACTGGCACTCCAAAAGGCATCGACTTATGCTTCGGCGATTTTCGTAACCAACCTGCCAATGTATTTGCACAAAGTCGAACAAACTGCATTTGGCTTCCAAGATTTATTTGCATCATCAACTTTCGAATCGAAATAAAGTTCATATGCTTTCTTTAGTAATGGTGTAAAGTTTTTCTGGTGAACACGATCGGTAAAATATCCGCACACGTAACAGAACAGATCAGCTGAATTTCTACAACTTCTAGAAGCCATATTTCGCTCAGAATTATTTCAAAATACAGTAACTATTGGAAAAATAGCGTAACATATGTCATGCATCTTTTAGCAGTATAAAAAGTGGAATTATTTTGCATTTTATTAATTTTTAATAAGTTATGTAGTAAAAATGAAACGGAGCACATAACGGTTTCCCAAAAATATATGTATTCACAAATATCTTAAAAACCTGACGTGATAGAGATAAACGGATTTCAAATTTGAAATCAGCGCAAAAAACTGACATAAGAACACTTATTCTTATATAAGAAAGAAAAATGTTGTTTGTCAGTGTAATCTTTCGACCATGCTGCAGCTGCAGAGAGAAATATTTCTTGGATGTGTAAATCTATACACATGCAGATGTTGTTTAGTGGTATACCCACGTAAGTAGAAACCATCGAAATATTTCGTTTTTATTTCAGCTCAGTTATGTGAAATGATTCATAGAAACTAATGATGAGGGAAGAAGGTTATATAGAAGCAAAATGAAAAAGATAGAGGAGGAAATAAACATTAAGGAAACCATCTGAAGAAGTAGCCAACTACGAGATCAGGAGCCATTATTAGATAAGAAATTGAAGAATATTTAGACGGTGAAGAAAAATGTTATGAGCCACCCTGGATGCTTTAGTGGATGATACATTGTTTAGTGACACAGATAAAAAGGGATGATATTTTTATTAAGCTCTCCAATTGGAGAATCATTCGTCTCCGGATTTACATGATGACGAAACAAATTACCAAGACTGTATTTTATGTAAATATGCACCTTCAATGAAAATCGCCTGATGATTTTCAACCAGTTCAAGTTAAATAATAGTTCATTGTTAACGAACGAAGCTGTTGGATAATTGTTTGTCAGTGGGGTTAAAATACTTAGAACTGTACTGACTTCAGCTTGAAGAAAGGTATCTATATCTATTAAGAGTAGTGTATTATAGATAACCTTACTTGCTACCACATATCTATATATCTCAGTCAGAATTATTCTGGAATAGTGTGATGCTACGTTATGTGTCTAGGGTATGTGTATGGTGAAGTGTAAGTCACAACAACAGACAGATAAACAATTTAATTTAATCCACTACTCTTAACAACACTGTGACACTCACATACATAAACACTCTATGAGAATAGCTTAAAGAAGTCACTCGTAACGGTTCAAATAACAATATGTATTCATTACTAGCATGAATGAATATGTGTCCTGATTCAACTACAAGGGAACCAGGAATCACAATCAATTTAAATTACAAGTTATGTACAGAATGTATTTAATATGAATATTGTAGTGACATATATTAGTACAAATGTTCTATGTGTGTCAGTTGTGTAGTAGTAAAATGAGGTAATACTGGTTTTGTTTTGTTCAAGCTCTGTTGGTATTTGTCTTTAGGGACCAGTATTGGAGATGTTCACAGTTCCTGATTTTAAGACAAGTAAATTCCCCTCTGAATAGTATTTTTATAAAGTTATCTCAAGATGAGGGGACATAATGTTGAGCTCAGCTGGCCAACTCTGCTTATCTTGAGTGATGGCGGCAGGAAAGGACTCCTCTGCTCGAATTCTCCTCTGGGCTCAGGAGACACCTCACTGATAGCTAAAAAGACCAAGGAGTATGCTGTCCGACTCTGGATTCAGCAAATCTCTGACCAGATGCTGCTCAGTACCATCAAGACCACTGTCCCACAATTCATACGAATAACACAGATACGTTGATTAGCAATGAATTCTGGCACAAACTGGCACAAATTTCCTTCTGCTTATCTTCCAGGCTTTTATTTAGCCAAATATATGCTGGCTTCAACGCACTGATGCTTTATCAAGCTATTTTAAACAAGTGGTTTCGAACTAACGCTCCCAAGTGTGTATATCAGCGAGTCTGACCAATGAGCCCCGTTTCGACAAGTGTTTGAAAAAATGTTACCTTTCCCCGTTTCCCCTAACAACCAAGATAGTATTTATAGCCCGACCAAGCGTGGTTAGGCTTTCATTTGTTGCGCTCCAATCAATTTGGAGTTTACATGGTAGGCTATTTCTGTAACGTAAATTTTTTTCAAACACGTTAAAAAAAAATCTTATGAGCAGAAATGATTTTATGCTGTCAGGCACCCCCAATATTTTATTTTGGGTATAATTTATTAATTCCTGGACTATTTGCGTAACGTTTTACATATTATTTGTCAGCAAGCCCTAAGGAACCCAAAAATACTAATTTAAAGGAGCTACGTGGCTGCGTTCAAAATATGCAATTTCTTCTACCTCCTGTTTGGAAGATGTGCTGTCTGGGTACTGTTATGTGTTCAAACGTAAACCCATCTATTGTTATCTTTTCTAATAAGAGTCTGTTATGATTTATAAACCTAACTCTGGGAAAGGGTAGTGTATTTTATCACTGTCCGTCTGAAAAAGTTAGTGCTTGTAGACTTACACGCGTGATGCCAGCATTTGTATATCGCGCGTCGCGTGTTGCATGCGTTCCTGATTTTCAGCCCTCCCCTCTCGCCATCCTTTTGTCCATCTGTTCGTTCGTTTTGGTAACGTAATATAATTAATGTTAGGATTAATTTAGGTCATCAAGCTTAGAAATGCAAAGACGAACCTGTACAATTTTATGGTGATCGGCTTCTTAATTTAGCCGAAGAGGCATTTTTTGGCAGTTCAACAGGTACCCCAGAACTGGAAAGACAGCTTGTATGTCTTCGTGGATGGACTATATGCGGATCACTTAAAACTTCATCTGATACGCAAGAACACTAAAACTATCACTGACACTATCCAGGCGGCAATGACAGTGGAAAATGTAAGAAAACGCTTTCACCAAAGGGTTGGACGAGAACCACAGGTGGAGCAGGGACACACATTCAAACATGAACCCATGGAGATTGGTCACTCTAGACAGAGATGGAATCGTCCCGTCGCTTATGGTGGAAATAACAGCCGTCCTCATCGCTCCCCTGCACAGAGGCCACACAATGTGTACAATGTCAACCCGGGAAATTGTTACTGTTGTGGTAGGACAGGACATAATTTTAGGAATTGCAGAGCAAACCCTGCCAATGGAACAACGAATCGTGATGGCTATAACCAGCATCAAAAGTTCATACAACACACAAGCTATAGTGCGCCACACCGACGACACCCCTCTCAACCTCAGCATCGTAGTTACGCCAGGGGAGAACCACAACCCTTTGTTCGCCAAGGAAACGGACACGTCACACACTAGGCAGGACTGCTAGTGGTGGCCGCCACAACATCAGGACACACCTTAGTTCTGAAAATATGTCCTTTACGCAAGAGAAAGAACAACACAGTACCAGAAATCTGTACCACTCATCGATCCCACCCAATGTGAAACAAGAGGAAATTTTAAATACTAACATTACCATACATCCTGACCCTAGTTCTTGCCTATTAAACATTCACAATACAAATTATCGTGCACTGATAGACACGGGAGCGTCGGTTAGCCTAATTCGCTATCAACTGTTTCGCAAGATTCAACATCTCGTCAAGTTCCAACAGTCAAAAACATATATGGCATCGGTTACAGGACAGGAATTAAAATCGATTGGCACTGCATGGGTTACGTTCACACTAGGAAACCAGAAAATTACACATTCCTTTATTATTACCAAAGGAAAGTCCAGAAACCTGATCCTAGGGCGAGATTTTCTTGGCAAACACCAGACCAGGATTTATTTTGATCTACATAAAATCAGGATTCATGATGAATACATCGAGTTGCAAGACGACATACACATTGCATCTTTAGTACGCCTCACCGCCCCTGTCACGATAGCTCCAAATTCCCTGCTGATAGGTAAAGGGCGAGTTAAGAGATCATCTTATATTGTGCCTCGTCAAACTGTCCAAGTGAAACCACTACCAGACGAAGCAATTAATGATGACCCTTTGTTAATAATAACTGAAGGTATAGCTGAGGTTTCAACATCTAGAGATTTCCCTATTATGATCCTCAATACCTCAGGAAAGACCACCATTATCAACAGAGGCACAATCTTGGCTCAGGTAGATACATCATTGTTACAAAAAGAAAAAACAGACAAGAGCCCTCTCCATCATTCCCCCCACCTTACGTTACACCCCACGACCTTTTCTTAGACATTCGACGGTTAGTAAGCGAGACCACTCCTATGTCAGGCAACGCGAAAGGTCTAAACTCTTATATTGTCAGAATCATACCCATCAGTCCCCCTCCTCAAGTTTGCACCCGCATTACACCCCACGCCACCGCTCTGATTCGGACATGTGGAGAGAGAATTTTCTGCCAGGAGGTTATCCTACAGATCAGAAATCCATTGCGTGTCCCGCAACTCAGGATGAATTTTTTATGATTCAACCACAGGCGGATACAGAATAAAATGGAAAATAAACAACACTTTTCCACCCAGTAGAAAAATGCAACCATGCATCCTTCCCGGCGGATATGATAACGATGGTGATAACAAGGAGGATAAAATAACATACGCGGATGCGCAAAGTTATACTGTTACCAATAAGAGAAACATGCACAACTACAACAACCGTCCCCAGTACCAAAATGTCAGACATATTGTTAATTTGGTGACGGAAGAGAACCCACGTAGGAAATGGAAGAGACAGCAGTACCCAGCCCAGACCATATCCAGTTCGAATCCCGGAAGAATGCAGTCATATGTACCGATGAGAAACTCTCAAAGATATTGGAGACCCATTGAACAAAAATCCTCCCAAGATGTGAGAAACCTACCACATTATTGCCGTAGTGGAGTAGAGAGCACACTACATTATTACCACAGGGGATTAGAGAGCCGACATCAACATAGCAATAATCCAGCCATTCGATCTACACAAGCCACCACCGAAAAACAGACATGTGCTCAACACCAACACAGATTGTCACAGTTGCTAGAAACATTGCATACAAGTGACGAAAATAAATCACGTTTAACAAATTTCGTTACAAAACATCAGGATATTTTTGCTTTGAATGACATGGAATTGGGCAGAACGAGTACTGTTACAATGGATATTCAAACAACAACAGAAGAACCGATTCACTTAAAGCTATACCATACCCCACTAAAGAAAAGGGAACATGTTGAAAAGTCCATAGACGAAATGTTGGCAGCTGGAATAATTGAACGTTCCAGATCTCAATGGTCCTCTCCTATTGTCATTGTTTCAAAAAAAAGACGGATCCAGCCGTTTCTGTTGTGATTACCATGCCCTCAACAAAATTACCAAAATTATTTCTTACCCCTTACCTAGGATTGACGATTTGCTAGCAACATTGGGAAAGTCCACTTACTTCACTACTCTAGATGCACGATCTGGTTTTTGGTGTATTCCAATGACTCCAGAAGCAAAACAAAAATCCACCTTTTGCACCCACGTTGGTAGCTTTGCATGGAATGTAATGCCATTCGGGCTTAAGGGTAGTCCGGCGACATACATGTCCTTAATGGATGAGGTCCTTAAGGGATTACAGCCGTTCGCGCTAGCCTACAATGACGACATATTAATCCACACTGCAGGCTCTATTGAAGAACATCTTCAGAAAGTAGAACTAGTGTTCGCCAGACTACGACACCACCAGGTCAAGCTGAAACTGGCAAAGCGTGAGTTCCTGAAGACAGAAACAAAATACTTGGGATTCATCATCAATCGTGACGGCGTTCGACCGGATGGAGATAAAGTGACAGCTATCAGGGAGATGCCTAGCCCAAAGACAGTCAGATAAGTAAGATCTTTTATCGGTTGCGTGGGATACTACAGACGACACATCATCAACTTCTCCAGAGCAGCCGAACCTTTAATTGCCCTAACACGAAAGTATGCTCGTTTTAGGTGGACCGACACTTGTCAGAAATCATTTGAGTATTTGAGAAATGCCCTAACCACCATCCCACTTCTTGGACATTCGGACATCTCCCAACCCATGATTCTGTATACAGATGCATTAGACAATGCAATTGGTGCTTGTCTTGTACAACCACTTTCCTCGGATGAAAGACCCATCGTACCCAATATTCCGAATGAAAAACCAATAGCATTCCTATCCATGCATTAGCCAAGTCGCAAAAACGATGGACCACCA
Organism: Oreohelix idahoensis; assembly: GCA_024509875.1. Lineage (NCBI taxonomy): Eukaryota > Metazoa > Mollusca > Gastropoda > Stylommatophora > Oreohelicidae > Oreohelix > Oreohelix idahoensis. Next base: position 955,869 of record JAMPIV010004781.1, on the reverse strand, counting down.
CTGAGAAAGAAGCTTACGCAATACACTATGCGATACAGAAATTCGATTTCTATGTTCGTGGTACTAGACTTCTTATTCGGACGGACCACCAGCCCCTAGTTAACTGGCTTACAAAAACTCAGGAACAACCGAAGAAACTTCAAACATGGTCAATGAACTTACAGTCGTGTGATACTATCATTGAATACATTCCAGGAACCCTGAACACATGTGCTGACCTATTGTCAAGGATCTCATATGATGATGAGTCCAATAATAATATCGGCAAGGACACAGCTGACTTAACATCAACTGAAATTGATGACAACGCTAAGGAGATAAATGCCATAACTTTGCCACAGACAGGTAGTTTTTCAGAACAAACACCTTATCAGAGGATGAGCACCCAGACACAATTGACATCGGTATAGAAAAAACCAAAGACAACGAAATAGCCAAGATTATGAAACGAGTTAAGGAGAATCCCTCTAAGGTCAAAGAGTTCACTTTTCTTCCCTATGATGAAGCACTATATTTTATTGATGACAAACAAAGATGGTCGTTTAAGGAAAGTCATTCCTACACACCTTATCCCCGACATATTGTCGCAGTTTCATGATAACAACGGTCATATGGGCCGCGACAAAACTATTGATGTGATCAAGAGAATTTATTTTTGGCCCACCGTGTACAAAGACATTATTGAATATGTTGCTACGTGCAAAGTATGCAAACTAAGAAATATGAAACCTCACTCAATACCTCTTCAAGAAATGAAGCCTTCACATTTGCCTATGCAGACAGTGAGTATTGACATATCTGGTCCATATCCACTCACTCACTCGGGAAACAGATATTTATTACATCTCGTGGATCAGTACTCAGTATGGCCGGAGAGCTTACCCCTTAGAGATGCCACCTCAGAGTCCATTACAGAGTTTTTCATTCAGGATTTTATTCCCAGGTGTGGTGAACTTCTAAATACAATATCTAAATTAGAATATAACAGTCTAGTGCATAAAGTCAAAGATAGGATAGTACTACAAATTTTCGGCGAGAATTTTAGTCGTCGCCTACGCCTTCGGCGTATTATTTGATAACGCTTTGGCCGAATCAAAAAGGGTACCCTATTTTTCAAATTCGTCCTTGAGACAAACGTACCACTTTTCCAAGTTCAAAAGAAGTATTTGCCTAAAATACATTGTAGAAGGGAGGGGGACGGAGAGATAACCAACGCAAATCACGTCTCACATTGTTTCTAAAAATAAAACCAAAAATGTGGACACTACGGTCATGAAAACACGCTTAGCTCTTGTTGCGAATGACGTAATTCTCGTGTATTACGAGAGACTCTCGTATTTAGCTTGAAAGTACATGGAAAAAGATTTGAACAGGAGGTAGTTTAAAAATAAACAACAAACATAGAAAAAAGATAGAATTTTGAACCAAGCCACTTAGCCCCATAAAAATCATATATTCGTGTACCTGAAGACTTGTTAACCAAGAATATGTTGTTAGTTATCTAAATAGTCCATTAAATAATCAACTATTTGTAATAATACATAGAGAATCAGAGATACTGTCAGGTCAAGTCATGTCTGCTTAGATTGGATAGCATATTTTTGGAGGGAAAAAATTAGGTGAAAGAAAGGCTACGATAGTACGATGAAGTGGATTGGATGAAATTTGAAGGAAGCCGAAATATTATTGGCTAACCTAAATATACAAATCTAGTTGGTAATAGTAACACATTGAGGTTTGAGATATTTTTTTAAGATAAAGTTTCATTCAATGAAAGAGATGCTTGATCTCATTGGCCAAAGCCTTTTACTTTAACGAAATAGTAAGCTGCTCGCTGCCATTTTTTCGAAATATTCTGAGGAACAAGCAGCGATGAGCAGACTTGTGCTTTGTTTTAAACTAAATAACAACAGAAAGCAGTCTGAACAGAGGCAGTGATGAAAGTGTGCCATATTCTATTGCCTAATTCATCGTTACTTGTTTATATTTCCTTGATATGTGGTAAGATTGATTTTATTGACTTTTTAATTAAAAAAGGGTTGTGTGAAAAAAAGAAAAGGCCATGTAAAAGATTATAATTAAATGGTTCCATGGCAGACTTAGGCATAGCCTAGATGTTGATCCATCATATAAGGGACTATCTAAGAAAGTTTAAAACTACAGGACTATATATATATGATGGTCATACAGGAACATTACACCTATCTTATTGCATGGAAAAGATTACTGCAGGAATGACAGAGGCGTAGCATCCATTATGGAAGAGAAAAGAAAACTGGTACAATTTGTTCCATCAAACTAAAGTGGAGAAGCAGAGTTGTCAGAGAGAGCTGACCATGTTCTTTTGTATTGAATGTATGTTTACATGTAAATTAGGAGGAATTAGTTTGATATTAAGACAGAACCATAACTTGCATCGACAGGGGTTCCTGGTGGTACTTGTCTTGTGCTGGTACTCGATGATAGAGAAATTCAGCACTATTTCTAAGAGTCTCTGGTACCTGCTGGTATTAGAGAAGTTCAAGACCAGAGGAGACTGAAGTGTTTGGCCAAACCAACTACAACTGCTGTGATTCCAGGAACCAGATAAGTGCAATATCTGGCCTGGGACAACTTATCCCGATTAAAGAAAAATCTCCTGTATAGACAAAAACGTTCCTCCAAAAGACTAACATAAACAATTCTAGTGAAACAAAAGAACATTGGGATGATGATAATCCCCAACCTGCCTTCTATTACCAGTATTAAATAGAGTAATTAACATCAACTTGAAAATTTGTAACAATGTACTATGGACATATTGTCTGTTGTATGTAAATATCTTTATATATATTTGTAAATATATCTATCCATCTAAATTGATTCTCATTGAACTGTAGTCCTGACCAAAACAACTTTAGGCTCAGGACCAATAAAGTTTAACAAAAGAATTTTTAAATATAAAATTTAACAGCTGGAGTTAGTTGATTTTATCATAGTAATTAGTATATGTTTATATATGTTTTTGTATTGAGATTCTTTAACAACACTCTTACAATACCCTAGACACTTTATATAGCTTTCAGTCACGCTAGTCAATAAAGAATATAACTTAGAGTGAGATCGTAGGGTGGTAACAAGAAAGGTACTCTGTAACACAGTTGTCCATTGTTTACCTCAGAGACCTTCACAGTTGATCTCACTCAAGTACAACTATACGCACACCATTCTTCTTAACATCTAAACCCACCACACCAGGCATGGCTGTCCACAACGAATTATGTCGAATAATGGAAAACAATTCACTGGTAATCCATTTAAGGCCACCCTAAGGAAATTGAACATAAAACACACCACAACGAGTTATTATCACCCAAATTCAAATGGAAGGAATGAACTCATGCATGCTACCCTCCATGATGTCATCGGCAAATACATAAACGGTAATCATCAATACTGGGATGTTTACATAAACCAAGCCCTCGAGTAAATGTTAATGACACCACAGGAATGTCTCCATTTTCTATGTTGTACCGCCGAGAACCAAATTTCCCTCTTGATAACCTTCTCCATCCACAGCGGAAGCATATGGGAGAAGATCCCATTGAAATCATTTTAAGAGAGAAACATAAGGCCCATCAAATTGCGCATAAAAATACTGAGAGAGCATTTCGCAAGAAACAAAGGCAGCATGATAAATCAGCAAAACTTGAGACATTCAGAATTGGTGAAAAGGTGTATTCTAAAAAGCATGTAAGAAACACGAAATTTGACAACCATTGGATTGATGGTTACAAGGTCATTGAACAAACATCCCCCATCAATTACGTCATATGGCATGAAGAAAAAATATAACCACGAAGGCACACGCGAAATAACTTCGGCGTGATGACCACCGTCCTATTGCATCCCACATGACGTCTGCCAGACCGATTAGAAAAGCTACGTTAAATTATCAACCCTCAAGTCACACCTCATCAGAGAAGACGGACTCTGAATTGGAACGATATGATCCTACACCTGCGCCACCCGCAGATACAATACAACGACATATACGTGCAAGAGATTCCTCTGAAAGCAAAAATGACATTCCCGGGACCGAACTACGACAACGTCTACAATACAGAGACTCCCGTCTACATAATGATGCAAACATTCTGCCGACAACACAAGCAGAAGATACCACATCTGCCTTTATACGCACTCAGACATATTCGCGAACCAAACATACATCCACCAATCAACATACTTCTAGCTCAGAATGGGATAGCGATGAAATCAAACCACTACAACACTACAAGAATACAGTTGTTTCTCACGAACAGACAGATCCTGATCATGTTACTCAGGAACAAACAGAGCAAAGCTTCCACACCGATCAAGTATCAAATGATTACCCACACGAAACAAACGGCGAAGCGGCAACCAACCTGTATCAACAAGAATCTGATATCGATACCCTAGCTCTGGATAGCAGCGAAGAATCTATTGACGATACTCCACCCCTCGAAATACGCACTGCTGTCAAACGACTATATTTTCCTTCCACCGACGATTCGCCTCCAGTCACAAAGTTCGTGAAACTTCCACAGGAACATGTACGGACGAAAATACGCACAAAACGTCGTCCAGTCTACAGACAGAAAGACAATTTGTCAGTCAACTCTCCTTCATATCGCGCGCAGCCATCGCACATTGCTCCGTCTTGCAGAAAAATCGTCAACGCCACGTCACATACTGTGCCCACTTCACAGTACGGCCCTAGATTGTCCAGTCGAGAAATAGCAATGCTGGAATTTGCAACATAATTTACAAGGCTTTTATAGGCACCACAGTTGTGTCTTACTGTACTTGTCAATACAGGTACTCATCATCGCAGATGTGATATATTTCTTTTTACCAACGCAATATTATTTTCTTGGCCGATTACGTCTCGCAATATTATTTTTTTGGCCGATTACGTCTCTCGCATAACTTTTTTTGGGGGCCGAAACGTCCCCTGTACATTTTCTTACAGCTTGCTTGATGATCACAGTTCCTCGATGTCCGGTTCCTGATTAGTAATGTCACAGCTACACCTGGTAACCATGTTCTCCCCGGTGAGGTAACCGCTGACAATCGGACGACATTGAGAAATGCCACCAGATTAGTTGCATTTTTTATGTAGTATTGACTCAGTGTGTAGTTATGATATACAGTTCACCATTGTTGTCTCACTGCCAAACCTACAGGAAATTCTTTTTTTTTAAAGTGAAAGATGTAAAACATTGCTATGCTTAACTTAAATCGGTCGTAGAACATTTTAAACATTACTATTGAGATGACAGTTTATAAATAACCACACTTACGAGTTACAGATAGTCCTAACGTTACATTTAACAAATTCAGAACCTTGTGGGCAAGTCTACACTTCACTACTGTGGATTCCAAACATTCTTTGTACTATTGTTTCACACATTGAGATTTGATAACCTTTCATTTCCTCTCCCTTACAACCTTCGTTCCCCTGTTGTTCCAGAGATAAACTTATTATCTTTATATGAATCTTGGGAAATTCCAGCTGGAATGTTGCATTCTGCCCTGATTGTCTTTTCATTCATTATGATTGATGATGCCCACGACTTACATTGAGCACATTCTATCCTTTCACCTATACCAGTCCTGTTCCTTTGTCATGGCAAATTCTATCACTCAATTCTCGACAGCATATAAATGGGACGCCCATGTTATTGTAATAATAGACATTGTGACATATTGTGAAAATTCTTTTGTCCACAGATATATTATGAGTGTATAACCGCACCTTTTAGTGTGCACAGTTAATAGTTTTTTTAAATTGTTTTTTTTTTCAGTATGTCCGAACCCATCCTGCTTGGGTAATAGATGTTTTTTTTTTAAATATATATATTGTGAAATTGAACTACGAGTACTTCGCAGATTTTGTATTTTGTGTACAATGTGAATAGCTAACGTGGATAATTACAATGTTTATACATCCAACGTTGAACCGACATTATAGGAAGAATGAAACTCCCCCTCTACTCCACCCTTCACACCCCTCATCTTATTCGTTTACCCCCTTCTTACTCTGTCTCATATGATGAAATGTTTTTGCATTGACACTACGTTCAAGACTCAGAGTGTACCTTTCATCAATATCTCCATCAACTTGAATTACAATTCTTTTGTAATCTGGAAACCCTTTGTTCCTTTGTCCCCATCCTGAAATCACATATACTATTTCTACCATCTCGTCTACATATGACTCTACTGACTTTTTTCTTTGATCGCTGAGCTAGCTATTATTTACACCCCACAGCTGGCATCCACCATACCAAGTATCAGAATAGCTGATAGTGTTGTTAGTGTCATTATTATGATATTATTATTATAGACTCTTTACTACTTTTAACCACAAATACATTTTGGGGGAATTAGACAACGACAGATTGATGAGAATGTTGACATGAAAAAAAAATACTCATATCCCTGAGACACCCACGCACCTGTCCATGGGTCCATTCAGATGACAACATTTGCACCCATTGCTTTCCCCATGCAGCTCATGGAATCACTATATCCCCCACTAACTCACCCCTGACGGTTGAGATATGCGTATTGACTAGTTTTGTGATTGCGGCTAAAATAAAGAAGAGATTGAAGACAGATAATAATAAAAGAAAAAAGATAACCTTTGATGACAATACCCCATACATTGTGCAACCTCTATTTGAATATGCTACATATGCAGATGATAAAATTGTGACATTATTATTAATTGAACGTTTCTGCCTTTACGTAGTCACGTGACAGATAGTTCAGTAAGACTGACAAATTTTTGCAGTTGAATAAGATATGACATTGAAAAAAAAAATAGTATCTGATGACCATACTAAACAAGTGGTGATAATTACCTTTGATGATGATACACATGCTGAAGACATACATGCTGATGATAAATTGATGTTGCATAATACACATGCGGATGATGCAATTCTGATGTTATTGTTAATTGAACGTCTCTGCCTTTACGTAGTCACGTAACTGATGACTCAGCAAAACTGACAAATTTTTCGGTTGCATAAGTAGTGATAGTCATCTTTGATGATGATACACATGCTGATAATATATATGCATTTATTGACCTTGTTATTACTTGAACGTTTCTGCCTTTACGTAATCACGTGACAGATAGTTCAGTAGGACTAATATTTTCTTCATGGACCGGTTACACTGCTACAGTCAATTTGACATTGCATTTGACTGTACTACTATAATCTGTATTTGCTTCCTGAGACTGTGCGTACCGGGCTAACCAGCTGAGCACTTTCACCCCTGACATGATAATGTTTCCACTCCTTTTCCTTTCGTGCACCATAGAGATATTAATTGTAAGATGATAGACTGCCCATCTGACTACCTCAGACTGTTGTAGTTCTGACAGCAGATGTTATAGACACGTAGGAACTGCCAAATCTTCGTTTCCGAAGGCAGATTCAGTGTCGCACTTATAAAGATGTAAAATATTTTCACTTTGTTAATTATGCTGACGTATGAGAGGTTACTTGTTGGATTAAAGTTAGATGAGTTTTGACAAATGTATTATTAGACGTTTTAGCTAACATGGTCATAATTTACAGATGAATTACTATTCTATTTTTACAACATTGGTACTTTGGAAAACTTGGATGACTTATGGAAGGACCACCATTATATTTTTACAACGTTAGTACTTTGAAAAACTTGGATGACTTATGGAAGGACTACTAATATATTTTCACAACGTTAGTACTTTGCAAAACTTGGATGCATTATGGATGGACTACTATTAAATTTTCACAACGCTGGCACTTTGAAAAACTTGGATTGTTTATATATGGATTAATATAACATTTCAACATGTTACTAGTTTGATAAACTTGGATTGATATAACATTACACAAAGTACTAATTTGAGAACTTAGACAGTTTATATCTGGATTAATGTATATATACAAGAGCCGCCGCTTAGTGACTTAGATTACAAAGTTGTTTTTTTTACTTCGATTTTTTTTTAATAAATTTTTTTAGAGTATTGATAGTACCCAAATGTCTATCTGCGGGATACATTTGCATGGCCCCTGTATCTATGTGGCCGTATGACCCACCACCATAGCATTTATTCGTGCTAGAGTCTAGTTATAATAAAATAATAAGACTATCATTCGCTATTATGATAAATAAGCAAGCAAGATTTTTAACTAATATAAAAATAACCCGAGACACCAAGAGCAGGGTAGAGTGGTGGTAGAAATCGACTAGGTCAGCTTTGACACAAACCACGCTAGTTTAAGCGGCAGTTGTTATGGAGATTAGTGATGTAGATAGGAACAGCTTTACCCCCGGTAAGACAACGAGAGGGAATGACCAGTAAATAATTGAATATAATAAAACTCCAACCAATGAAATGTAGCCAGCAAAGCACGCACTATGAGGTCGGCTGCAAGAGAATATTCGGGCAGTCAGGTGTATGGAATTGAGCAGTGCCTAAAGACGCGTTTGTGACCGTCTTTCTCCCACGTTGAGATATTCAACGTTATAGATTATAAGTTAATAGTCTTTCGACCATGCTGCAGTTGCAGAGAGAAATATTTCTTGGTTTAGTGGTATACCCACGTAAATAGAAACCATCGAAATATTTCGTTTTTATTTCAGCTCAGTTATGTGAAATGAGACATAGAAACTAATGAAGAGTGCAAAGAAGGTTATATAGAAGCAAAATGAAAAAGATAGAGGAGGAAATAAACATTAAGGAAACCATCTGAAGAAGTAGCCAACTACGAGATTATTATTATTAAAAAAATTGGAAGAATATGACGGTGCAGAAAAATGTTATGAGCCACCCTGGATGCTTTAGGGATGCATATGATGAGAAAATTTACCAAGGCTGTATTTTATGTAAATATGCACCTTTAATGAAAATCACCTGATGATATTCTTCTTCTTCTTCTTCCTCGTTCGTCCTGAAAAGGACTTTGGTTGCGTTGTGTCTGTTTACGCCGGAGCTGTGATATCTGCACCTTTCGGTCGACATATCCGACTTCAGCACGGCAGTTTTTGGGACCGGGTTTGCCTTCTCTCTGCGATCCGTACTCGCTCAGCTAGACTGCACTGCTGCAGACTGTTTCCAGGACCACCACGTGGAGGTGGAGTACGGTCTTGGTCAGCTCTGGTTCGCTGACCCTGATGCAAGCAGTCAAGCTATGGGTCGCTGACTGCATTCTCTATTGCTGCATCTTTTGGTCCCACCTGATGATATTCAACCAGTTCGAGTTAAATAAAGCTTCCTTGTTAACGAACGAAGCTGTTGGATAATTGTATGTCAGTTGGTTCAAATTAGATGTACTGTTCAAGTTCATACATCTCTACCACTATTCTCTCCAACTTGTAACATCATAAGAGGAACGAACAAGCCTGGTCATCTTTTAAACATGACCCAAGAAATTATAACCTCTGGCGGGCTTTAAGCCAGTAAAGATCTAACTTTGGATAGGATAAATAAAAGTACACACCACACCGGTGACATCTTCTCAAGGAGGGGAGGGCATAGGTATTCCGTATATTTCTATGCGTGTAATTCTGATGTATTTGCTTTTTTCTCTTTAGATATTTGATGTTGTGAAGTTTAGTGATAATAAACAATAAAAGAACTTACCTTCGAGCATTGGTCAGACCCATACCCAATTTTACCATAGTTTTTTCCCGTTTGTGTGTGTCTTGTTGTCACATAATTGTGTGAGCGTGTTAAGTTTAACTTATATTTCTCAATATAAGGGGGTGAAAGATTGTCTGATACTAAATTATAGTCATACAGATAGGCTGGACTAGAGGAACTATTCAGTCCAGAGACAGATCTTCTCCTTAAACTATCCACTAGTGAAAAATCTATTTCTTACACCTTTACTTCTCACGTATCATCACCATCTCCTATACTCAGGCGGGACCCTACATAACTTAAAACCTATCTAAACGCGACACTTCCCTGTGATTCTTTCTGAATATTATAATTATTATTAAGCCCCCATCCTCTCATACTGAGGAAATGACATATATATGGATTTAAGAGACCGTACATGTACGAAAATCACTCGACCACGTGGTAGATGATATAACTTATATACAGATATTTAATCCCTAAACAACATTTACGACACAAAGAAACATGAAAAGATAAACGAAAATAATTTGGTCATAAACACTGAATGACTTAAAGTCCTAGTATGTCTTACTGATCATCATTAGCACTGGTGTGACTATCATGAGAGTTGCCTTAAGTTATGGATTGTAAAGTTCCTTGATGATAATCTGGAAGGCACTTTAAATAGAGTTCCGTTATTATTTGGGTGAAAGTTCTGTTTGAAATTCGGAGTAAGATCTCGTGAGATATCTGAAGGAAAAATAATCCTTAGGCTTTATGGACTTAGCTGTAATCCTGTGTTGTCAGCCCTGGCGCAAGTTGTTCGGTGTTGTCATCCAGCAGCGATATGACATTACACGTGCGAGCATTGATCTATGCCCCTTTATGATTAAGAGTTGACGAGATCTCTGGCTTTAGGTTCTGCTGATCGGCCAAAAGACTGACTGTCTGTTAGCGTCAATCGCCTGACACTGAATTCTGCAACTGCGAATGTTGTCCGCTCAGAAACCGAAAAGTCTGAAGACACAAATGTGGCTTCATGAGTTTTCCTGTCATATTGGAACAGCTATCATTCCCATTCAAACCGCATACACCAGGCATATCAGAATTATCCTCTTTCATTCAATAAGAGGACTATTATGTCATACAATCTAGAGATTACAGGCAAACTTTCCATGTTATATAAGATATTTATACTTCACTTTCATACAGTCACACATCAAGCATATCTATGTTATATTCATCTGACTTCATTTCTTGAGATGCCTGTGGAACACAAAGTCTAGAGTTTAAAGGCAAACTTCCCTGTTATATATGATATGCATACTTCACTATCACACAGTCATCCATCATGCATATCAACATAATGTCCTCTGATTTTTTCTCATAGTCTAGACATGATAGGTAAACTTAGACCTATGTAACTTCAGGAGTTAATTAATTTAGCCAATCTCTTTTCCCAAGAACTGTGTTCTACAATGATAGTCGTTCCTTCACACAATGATGCATAGCAATAAAATATAATACATGTATATTACACAAATAGATAAAGTGAGTGACCGACTGGCCGAGCGGTCAGAGCGCATTCCTCTGTAACACAACCATATTGGTTTTGAGACCGAAACCTGGCAGTGGCACACTCCGGTTTTCCCGCTGTAAATGGGCACTCAGCTGTGCCCCTGAGGTAGGGAAGGAAAAGGCAGCGAGGAAGGTAACTGGTCACCTAACCTCGTAAAAGCTGGATATTTCATTGTGAAGCTTCTAACACTTCATTTCCCTATGGCCATCTCTGCCATGGGCCAGCCTTTATCTTTGTCATAGAAAATGCAATTAATATTATAGGTGTTATCATCTTTTGGCTGTGGGGCTAGTTGTGATGAGTTTTTATACAAGCAACAATCATTCACATAGCACATGTGTAGATCGTATAAAAAATAACAATACATTTATACCAATGCATATTTTACATACATATTTTGCGAAGTCTATGTGAACCTGAACAGAGTGAAATCATATTTACCACTTGGTTAACACCAAAGAGTTTGTATCCTGGAATTCCTCGCTATTTAGATGCACTCGGTCCACTGGTTGTGGGTGCAAGTGGCGTTCGGGTCCAAGCCTCTGACTTTTATGGATCTCTCACATGTTCTAGATCGTTCGTTGGTTTTTCACCGTTGCTCACGTTACTGAATTGTGAGGGGTGGGTAATGGATGTTCCGACGTAATTACACGTAAATTCTCTCCCCCGGCCTCTGAACTAGTAGTGACGCAATCTTGACCGGCAATCAGCTGCACCGCGCTGTAATTAATGGTTATTCAGGACACAGGCACTTGCCTTTATAGTCAAAATTGATGCTGGCGTTCTGCATCAGATCTATCGAATAGAATAACATAAAGCAATGGAGTCTTCCAGACCTTAAGACGCCTTGATACTCTTAACAAAGGTATATTCTCTGGCCATGTGTTATTACCTGGGGCTTACGCTTTTGCGATATTTGCTCAGTGACCATTAGTAAGCGCCGTGATGTCTGAGATAGAGATACGCCGACTACAGCGCCGAAAAGACCGTAGTGTAACATGCAAATTACTGAGAATAAAGAAGAGAGGAAAAAAGAAAGGGAAGGGAGACAAAGATGGAGAGAGGACTAGACCGTGTTACGACAATCGTTTTGTTGCAGTTTTCCCCTTTCTTTAGCAAGTTTATCTGCCTCTTCGTTGCCTGGAATTTTGCAATGTGCTGGTTTCCACTGGACTGTGCACTTGTTGAAGCATTTGGCCAGGTGTCACATAATTGGGTTTGCTCTCTTTTCCTCTCCGGCAGTATTGTTATTTTAGAGTCATTGTTTGCACTTCTTCTCCATAATAATTCGTCTTGTCTGTTCTCATAACCATCCCTGTTGAGAGAGTAGACAGGTGATGCAATATTGACCGACAGTCATGTTGGTAAAATTCTCGTGTGCCAAACCATGGCCGCGCCGGATTAGCAAACGTACGCCCAACAAGTTTATTTACCGCTGATATGGCTATTGGGATTCCCTAATTACTGTCGTGAAGAGTCACAGCCCAGATGGTTACACGAGGGTCGGTGTTTGCACAAGGACGGGAGATAAATTACCCGTCTGCGGGCATATTACAGACAAGCACCTGAAAGACGGAATGTTGTAATAGCTTCCGGACAGAAGTGTTACAAGGACATTATTTGTGATAATGCAGGGAGTTGTAGTGCAATCATTACCACGAATCGACGGATATAACAACTCCTTATACGGAAAATGACCTTTTAAATAACATGCAGAATTTTCCTATGAGGAATTTTTTTTAATAGACGCCATCAAAAAACGCACGATTATAACTATTGGCCGGCATTCGAGGTGTAAACATAACAATATTTCTTATTGAAGCCTGGTCTAAGAGTAAACAACAGATGCGGGGAGACGAAAAGTTGCAATTTAACCTGACACTTTAGTCGGTTGAAAGCATTGTGAAATTCAACTCGTCAAGAGACAACTAGACCAGCCAGAGTAAATAATAGAATCAAAATTTCATTTATCGGACCGGACTTTGTTTCAGCATCTTGAGGAATTATCTCCCAGGAAAACTCTACCTACATTAGCACGGAAAACGAGAATCCAAAGAAATCTGAACACGGAGTCAAAGTGGGAGCTTATTGCCAAGTAACACCCCAGAACACGCGTAAGAGGCATCTTCAACAAGTTGCCTTAACTATTTCTCTGAACCAGAAGTCAGTCAATGATCCCAAAAACATTTTGGGGTAAGTTGCACATTTATAATTCTATAGTTTGCATTATTAACACGTGAAATTATATATATATATATATATATATATATATATATATATATATATATATATATATAATATATATATATAATATATATATATATATATATATATATATATATATATATATTGACATGTGAATATTAATATGTGAAAATTACTAGTGGATGTCCAGGTCATACGAGGCTGGCAATTTCAGCATATAGAATGAAGATTTCATGAACCACCACTGCAAGGGCTTGTGACTGCTTTATATGAGTTTCTTACAGAGAACCAAAAGCAGAGGTAGTCCCAAGTTCCATATGGAGCAGGGAGGGAATGATGAGAGAAATGATGTGCATACTTATTATATTGTTAACCTTTTCAACCAATGTAGAGGTAAATGTAAACCTATTCAGTTTAAATGTAATGAAAGTTTTCCGCTCACTGGGATTAAGATTAATTCTCAGAGAGGATAAAGTTCTGAGGTAGTTGGGATGGTGGAATGAAAAGAGGGGGGTCACATCAGTGTGTGTCAGGAAAACGCAATACTCAAGAGGGTATATGTTCTCTTCTTTTGTGACACTAGTCGATGGTACTAGTTGAGGGTACTATCTCTGAAACAAGTGAGGGAATAAGTGACCTCATGTCGACGCTAGACACCATCATCAGACGGGTCTTAGAGACGCGGGACCAGCTTGGTAGTTACTCCCTGACACTTCTTGGAACGTGCTACAACTTTCAAACTTGACCAGTGATGAGTGTGAATCAGGCATCTAACTGCAAAGAACCAAACTTCAGCTGGAGCAGAACTTCATTGGCAGCTAAGTAGAAACATAAAAGCTGCTAAGTGAACTCTTAACCAATACTCCATAACATCACTCGATGACGATTATTGTTTCTTAAAGAATTATTCAATTTTTTAAACTGTTAATTATAATTGATTATTAAATGTGTTATTTGTATAAAGACAAATCTAAAGTTGATTTAATCAATTTAAATGTACTACATCCGTATGTCTCAGACAATTTCTTAAATACACTTAAACAGAGCTATATAATAATAAGAGGAATTTCGCCGACTTAACTCAGTTGGGGGCTTGAACGAGATAACGAATTATAAGATAATCCTATAAGATAACCTTCACAAAAGTTGACGGCAGATACTAGAGTTAACATTTGCTCAGCCTCATGCAGCATTGTTCTCGCTTTCTGAATATCTTGTGAAGCTCCCTGGAGGTAGAAGCATCATTATCCTTCTATCTACAACTTTGCCAAGAGTAATCTTGTACGAAGGTAGACACCTTTGAAGACCCACATTAGATACTCTTCAAGTTTGGCCACTGTTGGACCACTACTGCAGAGCTAAGGGAAGGCAACCCGTGACACCAGGCTTTCAGGTGAATTTATCAGATCTTTCAATCCTTTAGCGTGCTGACTCTTCTGGGATATTATTACTGAGAGGGTATCTGTAAAGATCACTATCTGTTTTTCTGCATGTGCTGTGTACTCAAAATGAGTTTCCGCTGCCTGTTTCAGGGCCTCTGAATCAGCATTGAAGTTATTGCAGTTTTTGCCAATGGCAATCGCCATAGAGTGAATTCTGTTCTTTATTTTAATGAGAATGCCAGCTCCCACATTCTCAATTGCATTTTTTTTTTTTTTTGGCGTTCAGCCATCAGTACAAGGTATGTGCATGTGTCCAGAGCTTTGGTGGAAAATTTTTGATCAATATACTTGGTTGCTGTACGTTTTCTTTGTGTTAGGGCTACTTGGGGTTGCATTATTCTTCAATCACCTGCGTTTTGATGATTTTATTTCGCACAGCTCTTCCTAATTAATTTGCCAGATATAATTTAGTTTAATGTTATTTGTTTTTTTCCCCAGAATGTACAGATTTACTCGATAATGTGTTCATATATTTTATTATTGTTGACATGCGAAAGTGTACAAATTAATTGTTTACAGTTTGACGACGTGTGTGCAAGCCAGAATGCAGAATGAAAGTAGAGACAAACGACAGAATTGTAGACGGACCTGCGTGCCCTATTTTCCACCATTTTCAAATAAAATTCGTTCGTTCGTTCCTATATTCAGCCTTAGTATTGTACTTCATCTTCTTTTCGCTCTTTATGAAGCATAGAGCCACTATTGCAGGAAACCTGCATCAAAACGTTCATGTGCACTTACAGCGGTGGTTAGCTGTAGCAATTTGTTTTATATGATAAGGTTGGCAGCCTCATACACAACCTCACATTAGCCTCCTCCGACACGCATGACACAGCAGTTCTCCCCTTCTTTCTTTGTCTCCTCGGATACCCCTAGGAACTACTTGGGGTCCTCGGATACCCCTAGGAACTACATGGGGTCCTCGGATACCCCTAGAAACTTCATGGGGTCCTCGGATACCCCTAGGAACTACTTGGGGTCCTCGGAGACCCATAGGTACTACATGGGGTCCTCGGATACCCCTAGGAACTACATGGGGTCCTCGGATACCCCTAGGAACTACATGGGGTCCTCGGATACCCCTAGGAACTACTTGGGGCTCATAATTGTATTCTATATGTAAATATACTGATGATACTTCTTGTTATGAATTGTTATAATAGTCTTTGATATAATAGTTTATATTTGCAAGCAAAATACTCTTGAGTAATGTTGTGTTGTCGTGAAAACAAATATATGTACATGATAAAAGTCTATTTGAACTATTGAGAGAAAGAACGTCTGTTACGACATGGCTCAGTATACACAACAGACGCACAACCATTCGTCCTTACCATTAGGAAACCGAATCTAAATCTTTGTATCACATTTAGGCACGTAGCCATTACAAAGTAATCATCCAGTTCTAGCTTCTCTGTTGTCAAGCAGAGCCGCAGGTTCGAATCTCTGTAAATAATGACTAAGTGTTACGGAGCCATGATGATTAATTGTAAACGGGTAAAGGAATAAGGTGGGGTGGGGGTGTCTGAACGGGTCTGCATTATAATGGTTTTCGTATTTAGAGGCTTTCTAAGCACATAACGTACTGGCTTCTTTCGTTTCGTGTAAAGATGATGAGCTACTTTAATTCTGCGGCAATTTCGAAAACGAACCTTGACCCAGCCCTAATCCGGTCACGTCCGTCGGGTCATTTAGATGTCGTCTGCAGTTAGCCTGCTTCCCGGTTTGTTTTGGCGGGAATTCGTCTGACTCATTTAGACTGGAAGTTCTGGAACAATCGATTTTAGATCCGGAAACGCCTGAGGATTGGAGGTATATCAGTGTGGAGAGGGAATGATGAATAATGGTGGAAGAGGAAGGACAATTGTTATATGTTGATGTTCCGGGCCGTTGCCCATGTCTCGTATATTATATGTTAGGTTGGGTGCACTACACGGCATGTCTTTGAGGACGGTCATTGATTTTGTGGTAGAATTCCTTATCATTTTCTGTTATGTGCATTATGAAGCATGGAGCCACCCCTTTAGCTGTCGCACATACAAGAAGCCTGCACCAAGCAATCACGTGGTCTTGCAGATATTGGTTTCTGTGGTAATTTGTTTTAGATGATGAGGTTGCACAACCTCACATTAGTCGCCTTGTACAGCATAACTGAGGGTTCAGTACCCCTATTATTTCTTTTATCTCTTCAGAGACCCAAGAGGACTACATGGCACTGTAGTAGACTTACGTTTAATTAATCTTACCGTCCATTAATCGTCGGTCCTCTCTCTCTCTCTCTCAATCTATTTATCTACCCACCTACCTACCTACCTATCCATCTATCCATCCATCCAACCTATCTACGTACCTACCTATCCATCTATCTATCTATCTATCTATCTATCTATCTATCTATCTATCTATCTATCTATCTATATCTATATATCTATCTATCTACCTACCTACCTACCTACCTACCTACCTACCTACCTATCTACTATCTATCTATCTAATCTATCGGTCCATCCATCCATCCATTCATCCATCCATCCAACCACCCATCAATTCAACCATCCATCCATCCATCCATCCATCCATCCATCTATCTATCTATCTATCTATCTATCTATCTATCTATCTATCTATCTATCTATCTATCTATTACCGCCACTTGTGAAACCATTGAGGACACAAGTAGACCTACCAATGATAGAATACAGTTGAGAAAACATATTCCTTCGCTCCAAGTCAGGGTTTCTTAACAAATAGTCTACGGACAATTTGGAGTCCATGACTGAATTCTAAGGCCTCCGTGTGCAAAACCTATCATTGAAAATATAAAGTGCCTTATTATGCTTTTATTTACATTTGTTTCCAAGAAGGGGTGCATAGTTTGTATCGGACAATCAAAGGGGCCCGTAGCCTTCATTGGACATTTAAAGGGGTCTGTAGCCTTCACCGGACAATTAAAGACGTCAATGGCACAAGAAATGTTAAGAACCATTGCTCTAAGAACCAGGGCCGGCCCTAGGAATTTTGCCGCCCCGTGCAATACCATACCTTGCCGCCCCAGGCCAACCTCAAATTAACGTTTGAAATGTTTACAACCATTATATTAAACAAGCTTCAACATTAATTTCATGACCATTAGCCTAATTTTAAATAGTACCATTAATAATAATGTTTTGATAAATTGATGAAAATACTGTATAGTCATAAAATAAACCATTGACTTTATTAGAGACAATTATATGAAATAAATGTAATTACATTACTTACATATATAGGATGCTCTTCTCGTGTGGAACGATGACCTGTTGAGTCACAAACACTTAACTATAGTATGTACATGTTATAGTTTTTAGCACTATTTTCACATTATTAGAATTTATATTGTTTGAAGTATGTAATGCTTAAAAAGACACTTTTCTTGCTTTCATATTTGCAAAAGCAGAAATAAGGTCTGCGTAGTCTAATTTTTGACCGATTTCATGTTCAATTGAAATCATGGCAAGTTCTTCCAATCTAGTTTCGGCCATTGTTGAGCGTAAATAAGATTTAATAAGCTTCAGTTTTGAAAAACTACGCTCACCACTTGCTACCGTTACAGGCAAAGTTAGTAATATTCTTAAGGCTATAGCGACATTAGGAGCAATGTTATTTTCAATAATATAACGAAGAACTTCAATTGGCGGTGTATTTTCTGGTACTAATTTGGATACTACTTTCAGTTCATCACATAGCTCACTGGCATCAATGTCTCTATTTTCTTGATGTGTTAAAACGCTTTCTAGGTTTTTACATTTGTTTAAGAGCTCATTTGTCGTCTCAGATTTCAATTTAGGGATGTTATATAAAAAGGAAAAAATGTGAACTGTGATGTTCCAATTGCTCGAACCTTTCTTCAATAGAATTAGTTGCAACATCAATAATAAAAAAGAAAAATTCAATTTTGAATTTAGTTTTGGGATCCAAAATAGGTTCATCTCTTGCTTCATAGTTGTGTTGCTTTTTCTGCCGACGCACTCTAGTACATTCAAACGTTGGTATCAAATCAGGATCAACTTCAACTTTCTCAGCTAATGTTGTAGCATCAACAAGAAAATTTTGAAATGATTCATCATTTCTGAGATTCTTAAGGCTTTGGAGAACATTTCTCAAAGTTGTTATGGCACTAGTCAATTCCATTTTTATGCTTTGCAACAGTTTACTAGCAACATTAATTTCGTTTAAAACATAGTGCCATATAACCAGACAACATAACAATTTAAAATCTCTGAGTTTTAGGGCAAGGGTTTCAGCTTCATGTCTCGCCATTTTGTCTACTGACTCGCCATCAGCAATTTTTATAAATGCATCATACAATTCCTCAATATAATATCTTAAAGGACGAATGGCCTCGATTCTAGATTCCCAGCGAGTTGTACTTAGTGGCTTGGGCGTTAGAGTTGTAATATGTTTCTTAAGGATTCCCCAACGCAGTGTTGACGCTGAGAAAAACACATACAATTTTTGAACCGTTTCAAAAAATAAAACCCCTTCTCTAGATGACATCGCGGCATCATTGACCACCAAGTTGAGAGAATGAGAACAGCAAGGGATATAAAAAGCTCTCGGGTTCAAGTCCCTAATACGTTGTTGAACTCCTGAATGTTTTCCTTTCATATTTGATCCATTGTCATACCCCTGGCCACGCATGTTTGCGATTGGAATATCCATGTCTGACAATTTTCTTAGAATGCATTAGGTTAACGCTGAGCCTATAGTGGCTTCTACAGCAATGAAACAAAGAAAATGCTCATGAATGTTGATATCATCTGGATTCGTATTAACAAATCTTACAATTAGTGTGAATTGTTCAATGTGACTTACATCGGGAGTACAGTCTGCAACTATGCTATAATTTTTAGCTTTCTCCACCATAGAAATTATTTCTTTTTTTTATGGTTCCAGAGAGAAGAGCAATCAATTCATTTTGAATGTTTTTTCCAAGGTAATGTTGGGTCGATCCACGAGCTACTCTCATTAAATGTTCATACATAGCTCTATCAAATCTGGCAATCAGTTCAACAAGTTTTAAAAAATTTCCATTGTTAGGGTCATATAATTTATCAGATGTTCCACGAAATGGCAAGCATTGTTGGCTCAAGAACTGGACAATAGCAATTAGGCGTTCTATTATGGTCCTCCAGTGTCGAACTTCTGAATGTAATAACTTTTGTTGCATTGAATCAATTCTCTGTACTGATTTAGCCTGGACGATAATTCAATCCACTTTGTATGTGACTCCAAGTGGTTTTTAGATTTTTCGTGTTCATTAAGATGCACATACAAATGACCCCAATCATTATAGCCATCAGTAGTGAGTGACATTTTATTACAGGAAAACAACTTACAGCAGAAACAAAATACAGAATCTTTTTCTTTTTAATACACTAACAATGATCAATTAAAATGTTCTCCATTGCCTAGCTCCCTAGTGTAAAAATTTAGTGAAACTTTCCGACCATTAGAGCTGCGCGGAAAAACGAACTCATTTTTTGGTCTCTCTGGCAGGCCTTTTTTTTTAACGATTTTCAGTCTTTCGGAATCGCTTAAAGAAGGATTCCATCTTGCCGGATCAGTGTACCTCTCACGTTCATCACTTAAATCTCTGGAATTGGAAACGGTCAAATCAGAATCATTTTCGACATTGTTAGTAATATCTACGTTATTGGGGTCCGAGTTAGAAGTACTTGCCATGAGCCCAGAATAATTTGTTTCGGTACATTTGCTTATTTTCTTCAGTCCTACATCAGCTGTTTCAGTTTTTTTATATTTATGTAAAGCCCCGCTATGTTTTTGAATATCGCATTCTTTTTGCAGTTTCCGTTTCCGATATTCAGCACCTGATAGTTTTTTTCTTTTATCGGACATTATATCTATTTGAATGTTAAAACTGTTTTAATAAACCCTACAATAAAATGTATTATTTAGTAATGAATGGAGGCTGAAGCACTGTACTAATTCCCATAAAACGTTTAAAAAACGTATTTATCACTGTAACACATAGCACACTAACACTGAGCAAAATCAACTTCCTCGAATGCACACTCGAAAACAACTGAAACATTCGAGCCGCCAACATAGAACGGTCGATAAAAAAATAAATTCCTGATTCCCACGCCAAGTTAATTAATTCCCGTCTCTCGTTCAGCCATACCGGAAGATTTATCGTGGCGGTCTTCAGCTGACCAGTGAACACGGAAATATAATCCTCTGGGAACCACTGGGGTTTCGACCAAGCGAATAAATTGTACTGACGTCCCTAAAGAAATACATTTTAGTGCCTTTGTAGGAGAAGATAGTAAAAATCATGACAACAATTTGCCAGAAGATATGGAGTACAAAAAAATGGCCAAAAGAATGGACGCAGTCATTAGTAATACCGCTTCCAAAGAAAGGAAATCTAAAAATGTGCAAGAACTACAGAACCATTAGCCTTATTAGTCATCCAAGTAAGGTAATGTTCAGGATACTTTTGAACAGAATAAAACAGAAATCAGAAGAAATCTTGTCAGAGGAACAGGCTGGCTTTAGACCAAAAAGAAGTACCTCAGAACAAATCTTCAATATTAGATTACTTATCGAAAAACATCTCCAACATCAACACGATTTATACCATAACTTCATCGATTTCACAAAAGCCTTCGATCGAGTCTGGCATGAAGGCTTATGGCAAGTAATGAGAAAATTCAATTTTGATACCAACATCATAGATATCATTGAAGCACTATACAAGGACGCAAGCAGTGCTGTTTTTGTAAGCAACGACATTGGAGAATTTTTCAAAACAACTGTAGGAGTTCGCCAAGGATGTATCCTGTCCCCAGTGCTCTTTAATATATATCTAGAACATATTATGCAGGAGGCTCTCTACGATTATAAATCAACCATATCGATTGGAGGCCGACCTCTGTGCAACCTACGTTTTGCTGATGATATTGATCTGATAGCTGGATCAGAATCAGAACTTCAAGACCTTACCTCTAGACTGGAGAAAGTAACAAGAACGTATGGGATGGAAATTAATATAGAAAAAAGCAAGATATTGGTGAATAGCCATAAGAAACATGTTCCGACCAACATTACATTAAATGGGCAAACGTTAGAAGAAGTTAACACCTTTAAATATCTCGGGTCCACTATATGTAGTGATGGAAGATCAATTAAAGAAATCAAGACAAGACTTGAGATGGCCTCAGCTGCCATGACAAGGTTGAATGTGATATGGAAAAGTAACATCAGTTTTCCTGTGAAGATCAAATTATACAAATCACTTGTATTATCTATTCTCTTGTATGGGTGTGAGGGCTGGACACTCACTGCAGATACGGAGCGAAGGATTCAGGCTTTCGAGCATAAATGTTATAGAAGAATTTTGCGCATTTGCTATAAAGAGCACAAAACAAATGTCTATGTTAGAGAGAAGATAAACACCTATGCAGGCCACCAAGAACCACTTTTGTCAATAGTGAAACGTCGAAAGCTTGCCTGGTTTGGGCATGTAACTCGTCATGACTCCCTTTCGAAAACAATCCTTCAGAGAACAGTCGAAGGTAAACGGAGAAGAGGAAGGCAGAGAAAATCCTGGGCTGATAACATCAAAGAATGGGCAGTACACGGTTTTTCCACACTTGTACGCATTGCTGAGGATAGAGAGCAGTGGAGGACCCTGTCTGCTGATGCTTCCACCATGGCACCCCTACGACTCATGACGGGTTACGGGCTGAGATGATGATGAGGAGAAGATAGCATTAGGATCGTATGGCAGAACTATTAGTGAAGACTTGAAAAACAGCTAAAGAACAGACCGCAGGTGCAAATATTTCGTAGAGAAAACAGACAAAATGTGAAGGAATAGAAAAGTAAGGAATTTTAAAATAATCTAGACGAGACCTTTGAACACTCCGTGACACCATCCACAGAAGGTTTATTTCAGGAGCCGTTCAGGTTATTCAGTCAAAATCCCGGTGGATGACACTCTTACAAATACCCGCACCCGGGCTTGAACCTTGAACACCTGATCGCTAACGCAGTGTG
Source organism: Oreohelix idahoensis (assembly GCA_024509875.1). Lineage (NCBI taxonomy): Eukaryota > Metazoa > Mollusca > Gastropoda > Stylommatophora > Oreohelicidae > Oreohelix > Oreohelix idahoensis. Next base: position 932,924 of record JAMPIV010004781.1, on the reverse strand, counting down.
GTAACCATTACACCAGCGCGGCTCCCAGGCGGAATATTTTGGCGGGATTGTAAAAATAAGTAAAAAGATTTTTTGCCGCCCCCCAAAGCTTGCCGCCCCGTGCAAATGCACGTGTTGCACTGTCGGTAGAGCCGGCCCTGCTAAGAACCCACTGCAGCCTGGTCCCTTAAAGGAAGCAAGCACCAAAGCATTTGTGTGCTGCTGAAGTAGTTGTTCCTGTAGCCATTTATTTAGCATGATAAGGTTACTCTCGGTTATACATAAGTATTTTTTATTTATATATGGTCATATCCATCTATCCATCCGTCCGTCTATCTATCTATCTATCTATCTATCTATCTATCTATCTATCTATCTATCTATCTATCTATCTATCTATCTATCTATCTATCTATCTATCTATCTATCTATCTATCTATCTATCTATCTATCTATCTATCTAGGATGGAATGTGTTTCACATTTCTAAGATATACAGGAAACAGATGTGTGATGACTAATACAGACCACTTGTTTACAATCATGGCATGTACGCATGTGGTTATTGGAGAAGAGCATGCTTTAAAAAAGTATCTTCGGTGTTGTGTTATCGAGGGAACAAAACCCCATTGTTTATGGATACTTATGCAAACATCGTGCAAAGAAAGTTAACATGCAATGTAAGTGTGAAATTAGACATATTTATCTTATGAGTAAGCTCTGTAAGAAAATATGAACAATATACAAGGTACTATGGCTTGATGCCGCTAAGTGTTTGTAAGGAATTATTTACAAACTGTTATTGTATGTAATACCATTTGCGTCTCTTTTATAAACCCTTTGCATTTCGTTGTATATGCTCTGTGGAACAGTGGATAACAGAGTTGAGCTGAGAAGTCGGGCAATTGGGCAGTGTTCGGGGACCCACAGCAGGAGGGGCCCCACTAGTGGAGGCTATGGCAAATATAGCACATCTATGTAGAATTATTGAAAGATACGAAATTAATAGAAATATTCGTTAGTAACACGGAAAAGGTACCGTACCAAGGAAAGTGGAATGAATGAGGTCTTAAAAAGAGGAAAAAATAAAAGATTTGCTAGCATCTTGAAAAGAATCTTGAAAGTCATGATCGCTGTTTACTTAAAAAAAGTGGACAACAATATAAGTCAGCTTCCGTCTCCTTGTTCATTACTCTAAAACTGTCACCTCCTTCTGCTTCAAGTACCATGTCTGTTGGCGTAGGCGAACATGTCCCTACAGCTTCCTGTCTCCAGTACTGTTTATCAATTCTGTTGTGCTCATCATTCCATGTCAAGATGCCAACAACAACAAAAACAAAATTCAAAAGTATATCACCCGGTCGAAATATCATATCACACGGTTGATATTTCTACGAGTGATATACTTTTTTAATGTTTCTTTTTATTTATTTTCTCATGTCCCTTACTTAGCTCTCCCCTTCTTATCTTTCCCTGACGCAGGCCTTTCTTTGTCTTTTGTCCTTGTAAGACGCATTTTCTATTGTCTATCTTATTTTTCCGTCAACACACATTTCACCACGATTTACTGCAGTCCCCTAACCGTAGGGAGTGAAGTCTTAGACAGTTGACTACACTACACCTCAGCTTTATGAAGTGTTGTTACCAGTTCCTTTCTTTGCTGCCGTTGTCTTCCCTAATTCAAAAGCAGAGTCACGTACCCATTTACAGCAGGTAGACTGGAGTGTGACGTTACCTGGTTCCGATTCCGGGAGGCAAGTGCTCTAGATTTTCTGCCAATAGGTCGCCTTCTCCTGTGTACGTAAGCTGAGAACTACCCTAGTATTTTAATTACAAATCAGATGGACTTATCATAACTAACTTGCTCTCAATAACAGAACAAGGGTGCCCGGTACAGTTTGGCAAAGTCATTCAAACGTGCAGAAGAAACTATCTAACTGGCACTAGGCAGCTAGAAGTGGGGGGAAAAAAACGTCACTAGTCTCTCCACAAGCGCACTTTGGACAACAGAAGAAAAATAAGGGGGGGGGGGGAATCATTACTTTTTATCTTTAATCATAATGTGAAGGAAAATAGTCGGGTAGTTCTTGCTAAGATAACAGGACGAAGAACAAACTTTTGGAAACATCAACAAACAGAACACGCATGCTGTCTTTGCCGTTCGTGTAAGTAAGAATCCCCACCAATTGGGACTAGATTATCCATTAAGCCCACCAAGCACGTGCTACCACGGGCACCAAAGAAACGAGAAAAATTAATTGTTAGTGATAAAATTAAATGAACTATATGTGACCATTTTGATCTGTATGTTCGAACATGTTTATTTATAATTATGGTAACACTTATATTTTTCCTATTTTGTTAGCTGTTCCTCTTCCAGTAAATGTGTGTCTATAATGGCAGGATATCAATGCTGAGTGACGAATTTGTCAAATATGGGAATTTTTCGATGTAACATTCGTTACTGTTTATTACATTCTTGGGTCTAATCATGGATTTCAATATCAGAAAATCGAAAATAAAGCTATTTTTCAGCAAATATGTTATATGAGTTCAAATAATAAAAACATGTTTTTGATCACACTATTGCTTTTCTTCTGAGTTTTACATTTCGTAAGGCAGTGGGAGCCATACTATTTTCCTTAGGACCCCGGAAGGCATTAATCCGGCATTGCCAAATACATACTTGTTAAAAACTGGAATCTACCAGGGTGACAACTATCTTTCTTAGCGATTTGTAATCTTGAAAAACAAAAACAAAAAACATGTGCATTAAGATTAATTCCCTCTTTCTTTTCTAACCAGTTTCGTGCGTTAGTCCGACAAAAACCATATAATTGTAACGTAGGCCGTTTCTTTGTCCCCGTTTGACAAACTACATTTTTTACGTTCAACTTGAATTTACTATAATAATAACAACTGTCTTTCTTTTGGGATTTGTTTCAATTTAAAACATTTTGTATGGATTTTCATCTGTTCCCACTTTCTTTTCTAGACTGTTTTATCGGTTTGTCTCTAACGAAGACTTTTTGGTCGTAACGTACGCTATTTGTTTGTCCTTTGTCCCAGAAATACTTAAAGCTGTCTACTTTCGTTTCATATTACCATTCTTCTTGCAGCTTTTTATAGTCTCATTGCAGCTCTCTTTTAACCAAAATTATAATCATGATATTTGTCAATGGCAGTATGAAGAAGTGTTCTTTAGTGTTGTTGTTGTTGTTGTTGTTATTGATCCAGCGGCGCTTGGGCTCTCGCCCTTCGGCCCAATGCCAAGTAGTGATATCTGCGTGTTGTCGCAAGTTGTTTTGTTTCTCCGTACAAGGTGTTCCACTTATCTGGCCTCGGTGGAAGAAGCATTTTCCTAACATCATCGAGTGCTGGGCACTCAAAGAGGTGGTGGTCAACAGTTTCTTAGGGGTAGTTACATAGCTGACCCTCTGCAGAGTGTTGTGATCGGATTCCGTTCAAGTGACTGTTCAGTGGTATATGTTGTGTTCTGAGCCGAAAAATGGTGCTCTGATCCCTCCTTGTAAGATGGCCGATGAGTTCTTCAGTGTTATATAGAACCAATCTCGACATACGGATGTGACTCACGAACAATATGTAAACCAGAAGGAACAGCCCTGGAGGACTCAAACATGTGTAGAGCCAATCTCGACATACGGAAGTGAGTCATGAACAATATGTAAACCAGAAGGAACAGCCCTGGGGGACTCAGACATGGGGTGTTACAGAAGAACGTTGACAGTACCATGGACAGCTAAAACGAGTAATAAAATGTCCTACAAGAAGTCGGCGTGTAACAGAAGCTGTTTACTCACATTAAAACGAAACAATTCATTATCTTTGTGCATGTTATAAGAAGAAGAGAACTGAAATATATTATGACAACATGAAAATTGATTGAAAAGGAGACAGAGGACGACAACAAAGAAAGAGAGAGAGACCTCTGGACGCACTGACATCGTGGCACGGAAAGAAACCAACAACATAATTGATAACCAGCGCTAGAGACAGGAAGTTGTGAAGAGGCATGATTTCCTGCGCCACTAGCATGGTACTTGAAAAAGAAGAACCTGTCTTCTGTTCCTGTTTCTCTCATTTTTAAGTTTTCCGGATGTCCTCACTGATTAGTAGATTTCGTTGAAAGATACAATAAGAAATGAAGCCATCTTAACACACCCCCCCCCCCCCCCTCTTTCCCCCATTCCCTTTCCCGCTATCATGAAATTTCCTCTTCATTACGTTGTATGATTTAAAAGCACATACACTCCTTTTGAATCCAATTTTCTTTGCACTATATAAATGTAGATTTTTCGTTCTTTGGTTCCTTTGTTTGTTATTGATCTCTTTTATAACAATGTATTTATATCTTTATTTGTATTTTGTGTATGCTTTTTACTTTGCAAATGAGTTCTCAGTATTCAAAAAATGGTCTCTGTGAAACAGTTATAAATCCAACCGGGAAAAAAAAAACTTCTTCGGTGTAAGTCTTGAATTTTAAACTGAGAAGACAACGAAAGTAGTACACCGTCCTAACCGTCCTTTCGTTTTTCGTCATTAACAAAATATAGGAAATACGACCCTCGCCAGGGCATCCTTTAGGATCGTGTGCCATATGTCTTTCCCACACAACGACGGGACTGCTTCGAATAATGGCCATCGCTTGTCGTGTGTGTTCCCTCTGGGGACTCGTGCTCTAGTTTTCCGATTTAATAGTCACACTAAAAAACTTAGAAAAAAAGGGAGCACGTACCAGATCTTGGTAGTTCTTAAAATACTGAGCCAGGATATCACGCACGAATAAGATTATGTCCTGTTGGCGACTTCTCTTGTTCATCATGTGACATATTCTTTCCAGAACGTTGTCTCCATTACAGCTGCTCTGAACGCATCACGATTCTGGGCACGTCGACCTGCATCAGCCAAAGACAAGTTCAGACTCTCTGTGATGTCCTGGGTCCACCGTCGTCTAGGTCGACCCCTTCCCCTTTTTCCAGGGACCATGCCTTCCATCACTGTTTTTTCCAGACTATTATGTCTTTTTATATGACCGAAAAATTTCAGCTTCCTTATTGTTTTTCTAAGACCGATGACATGGTTTTCCGTGGTAACACAGTCAGGCTTTTGGCCGTCATCACGATTACCTGTACTGACGCTGCCAACGATCTCTTCCCCAGTTAAATATGATCTGTCTGGCCTGGGGGCCTCACCACCAGATCTTTGTGTAGTATTCAGATTAGCCATTATGGATTTCTTGGCATTGTACATCCAGTAGTTTGCCATTGCTTTCTGGATGGTTCTGGCCGCTTACCATTACAGTCCATGGTGCGCCCTCAGCCCGATACCAGGCCTTTACAACTCCTGCCCTAGAAGCCGTTGTCAAAATATTATTGATCATCCGCCCGTTCGGCCAGCAGTTGTGTGTACTGTTTAAGGGGGACCTCCCTTTTTCAATTTACTCATGTAGTTTGGCCGGCCAGTCAAAGCCGTTGCCCGGGGGGTGGCGCTGCCGTACACAAGCAGACTCGAGGAGCCATACATGAGCTGAACTGGAGTGGGGGAACCAAATAGGATCCAGGCCATCCTCAAAAATATATAAATCGTATATATATATATATATACGAGGGGCGTTCAGAAAGTATTGCACCACATCGTTTTTCTCAGCTAATAATGAAGATAGAAGCATGAAATTTTGCACACTTCAAATATGGCATATGAAGAATAAAAACGATAATATTGAATATAATGAATACAAGAATAAAAATTTAATCACTGTGTGACAGGTAACAACAGGATCACTAATTATTGGTCTGAATTATAAACTATTAGGAACTAACCGAGATATTGACGAAGACAGATGGACGAACAGACTTGAATCTTTCTCAGTTTGCCTTGTGGTGAGGATAAGGGGGAAGTTAGTCCTAGATTTGAAAATTTAGTTCGAGTTTGAATATAAGGACGCTAAAAGCCAAACGGTACCTGATTGGCTGTAGCCTAATATACTAAGGGAAGAATAAAACTAATGGATAGTAGTATTCGGGGCCACTTGTGATAGAGATTTTCGACACTAAAGTTGTTTAAAAGCAAGATAAAAGTACTGTCTTGGCTTAGCTGTTCTGCACCAGCAAGAGATCTGGAGTTGACCATATTATCTCAATTCAAACTATTAGTGTTTAATATTTCTCTGATGCGGTAAGAAAGAAAACCTTTATATTATCATTATTATTATCATCATGTATATATTATTGAATTTGTATGAAAATTATGTGGGGAAAAGATTATCTAGAGTGAAGCCAACATCAAACTTTGTGTTGTTTCACAGAGTTGTTAAGAAATATAGTAATAGGTTGTAGAAAAGCCCGACAGGTTTTCTGACACTTTGGGAGAAAATAAAATTAAATAGTAATGGGGAAATTGTTGAACATTATTGTGACATAAGACCAGGCAAACCACTGGCCGTCTTCTTCAGCAAGTCACCGTCTTTGTACATGACTTGATATTATTAACTTAAAATGTTTCCTTTGTCAAGGAAAGTGTCAAACTGTAGTTTGAAGTTTATTTGACCATGAATGGGGTAACAAACCAATTAAGAACGTTAACTAATTGTGTAGTTACCATGCTGAATCTGAATGAATTAAAATGTTTAGGTAGGGAAAGAGAGAGTATATCAGAGGGTGATGTAGGCCGCATTTATATTGTTCCAGGGTTTCATCCACGACTAGAAGTGAGCCCAGGTCAACTGAGATCTGTATAATTCTGCATCTAAAGAAGTGAGGCAGTATCAACTGTGTGCCGCCTTGTTATTTCAAGATCAGAAGCCTGACTTGTTATTGGAAGCTGGTGGGGTGACTATACTTCATCCTGCACATCAGAAGCCACAAAGTTAAGCCAGTGTCTGCAGGCAATTGATATATCAACCCAAAAATTTCTCTCATTTCCCAAGTGTTTAATAAATATTCAGATTGTGATGAACTTAGGCGTTCTTCCTAACAGTACCCATTCATAGGAGCTATAGTACAGTGACATTGTCCCAGATTGACACATGTAATTAAATTTGTGAACAATAATATATACAGTTATAAATTGAATCATTTTGATGTAAATATTTTGATTGATCATTTTGAATTTCAATTCCAGCATACACAAAATTGTGATACTGGAACAATAAATTGTAAAAAATTAATTCACATTTAAACTTAACTCTGGGTGTTGTTAAATACTTTTCATAGAGTTCTTAGTTGTATTTGTTGTCATATTATTACAACACACCTTACATTACCCTAGACATTATACGTAGCTATCAGACATACTAGTCAAGAATAAGTCTGAATGAGATCATAAGGTGGTAGCAGAAAGGCACTCTGAAAACTCACCCTAATAATTGTTAGATTCAGGGGCCTTCACAGCTGACCTCATTCAGTACAATAGAAATACATAACAACAACAAGTCATAACATCTAAATCCACCACAATGTATTCTATTTATTTTTCATGTGTTTTACGTGGTTTTCGCGTTCTTTCCTTTCTGTTGTTATTCGCTTGTCCCTGATGAAGGCCTTGTGGCCATCACGTATGTTATTTTCTTGTCTATTGCCCTAGTAAGACGTACTACATTTCTTTTCCCCATAAAAGCCACCGTTCTTCTGCAAGCTGAACTTTATGCAACTGTTGTCCGCACTTGCATGCTGAAACTCTAGCTCGCTCTTCTGTCCTTGAAGGTTCTCATAGCTAAACTTCACGTACCAACACACGGTCAATAGCTCCTTGCTTCGACAATTATCACTTTCATAATTATGTTTTCCACCAACGATCAGACCGTATACCGTCACGTGACATCAGCCGACTCATTCTCCACAATCATATTCTTTTTAAAATATCAGTTTTTCCTCGTGTTGGCAAGGCGGACTGTTCAACCTAGACATAATGTCCGTCTGTTATATTAGGGCGCTGTGACGTACGTCTAGTTTGTCAAGTGAATTTTCCCTGATTTGATGGATGATTAAAGGGACTTTAGCTTTTCATAACATTAGAACATCTGAACATCAGTATTGTTGTAACTTTTCATCAACGAAGAGTAGCGGCTATGATCAAAGCAGTCAAAGACGATCCCCAGAACAGAGAAGCAGAAATTTAGCATCTCCGTGCGAACACTGAACCGTTCGCAAGACGGACACGAGCGGTCAGAAGAAAGCTTCTTGCAGACTTCGCACCTCTGTGGCGACCGGCAGACTTGCCCGAAAGACTATGGAACGGGAGAGACGGAGCGCTCAGCGTAGCGGATACGATCTGAGGAATCAGGAACTCACAGCAAACGAGGCTAGTCTCGCAGAAATTTCACATCCTCGTGCGAGCAGCCTGAGACGAACGAAGATCGGAAGCCAGTCGGGCCATCGCGGTTAGCATGGCGGCTAAATAACTTCGACTTCCCCTGGGATCTGAAGAGGCGCGAAATTTTCACACGACCCATTTAACTTACATTCCTTTTAGATATATACAGAATCAGAAAAGGGCAACTTTATCATTCGGTCTGACAGAATTTTAAGATTCACTAGCATATAGTTAAATTCCTGGTAGATTTCATCTAAATTGTTGGCTATTGGAGTGAAATTCTTTTTCTGTGCAGACGGTAATTTATACTTTAGCTTCGAGTGATCAGTGGTCTAGTTATTTCATTTTTATTTCACTGGATTGGGGTGTAAATTTAAACTTATTAAATAAACCCATTTTCAAAGTTCTAGTGCAAACTAAATGTTACATCTATAAGTTTATTTCCTAATACTATAGCCGCGTAAATTAATTTTGCAACTGTTAAGGGAATTATAACTTTAATACAGTTTAGTTCTGTATAAATAGATGTGCTTTTAACTATTAACCACACGGGAGCGTTTCTTGTATTGATTAATTGTAGACGCGAATGCAGAAAATAGTCTAACTGTAAATGTATCGCGCGTTAGATCTTAATATGATTTTATTGCATTTCTTGTTTTATCTTCTATACAGAATTGATCTTTCGACCTTGCATCCCAGATATTAATTAATTATACACTGAGCCCTGCCAACTCAGTCGAAAACTCCAGCAACTTATAACCATTTTAAAATTTAATCTTTGTGGCGATCCTGTGTGATTCAGCTACCTGAAGTTTTTCAGAAACAAAGCAAACCCAAAGACTGTTTTAAAATCCCAATTCATAAAGTTTTTTATAGTTATCAAACTTGAAGAAGAACAGTTGCCAGTAGCAATATTTTACTCACTGCTCTATTTGTGAAGAAGAGCATAGATTTCCCTGACACTGTCTGTCAAGCATAATCATTGGATTTTACCACCCCCCGAAGAACTTACCTCGGTGTTTTGTAGTTTGTGACATTTCGGCAAAAGAAAGTTATCTCCACCAGCTGTGCCAATCTTAGAAACCGCACCATACCTCACACCTAGCCAAGTGCCTGTGCCATTCATTAGGAACTTTTATCTAACAAACCAACAGTAGCCTTTACGCTTCACCGTCTGGCGATTTTTGAGACTATTAGCTACCAGCCCACCTCGTTAAATCTGGGGCCTGACACAGAAGAAATAAAAAGACAATTTCCATTGTTCTACGGTATTAGCTACAGTTGTAAAATTCCTAAAGTGCCAGAATTCACAACTTGGTAAGTCTGTGTGTGTGACTGTGTGTGCTGGCCAGCCCAAGCGTGTTTTTGAATGACAGGAGATTTATTAATCTTTTTGTTTACCCTAGTTTTGTTGAAAAAGGGAACATTTGGAGAACCCTAACTAAATTTTTCCTCATACCCAATACCCCTCCCCCCTTATCACTGTAATACCCCCTTGGCCTCAGAGTAAATAAATTACCATTGGGTTAAATTGTGGCCTATCTCTATCAGCATCATCCCCCCCCCCTACTTCCTCGTCTTTGGACCCGGGGGTCTTTTTCGGGGTTATGTTAGTCAATACGTGAGTGGGAAAGGTGGGGTGATGGAGGATTACGGGATTTACTGATGCTTGCCGTGGGGCCTCGGCAGAAAAAAAAAAAAAGGGTCAGGAGCGAGCGAGATATAGCGGGGCGGGGGCAAGAAACGGGCCGGGCGGGGGGGGCGGGGGCGGGCGGGCCCATCTCCTTTCCGCTTTGACTATTTTCAAGAGATTAGTATACGTTTAATGTTACTCGCTCGTTTGTACTGATGTGTGATTCAGAACACTGAAAGATAACTGTCTAAAGTCTTCTCAAATGCCCAGTTTGTGAAAACTTCTAGGATATATCTACATTATAACCCGTAGATGACGTAGATTATTTCACTACATGGTTACTTTGACAATACAACATAAGGATCTAAGGAGGACAAGCGAGGGTTATTCTACTAGGCGCTTGTTGAGCAAGACACAAACCTTCCTTTTCACTACTGGCTCGCCTACCTATAGCATTCTACATACATTCCTCTATTTTTAACATGAGAGGCGACTAAGCGCTCCTAGAGGTCACTGTCGTACTGTGAGCGGTTAGAGGGATCGTAGCACTTAAAGCACCTTAATTCGGTTGGTGTTTAGCATCGCGTGTAATTAGCTGATGGGACAAATGACACTGGAGCGGAGAGTTACAGAGTGTGAGTTTGTGGTATTCAAAGGGAAGTTCTGAGGTGGGAAGACATATGATAAGTTATAGCGCACTGGAGGCGGACTTATATATGGAGGTACGCCCCCACCGCGTTGGGTTAACTATGCGGTCACACACACGAACACCGCTCGCAACACCCGTACTCTGCGCCCCCCTCCCGCGCTATTTAAAGTCATGAGAGTAGAAGTATAGCCTGCGTTTTAACCTTAATCGCACACAGTTCGTAATGGCTTGTGCCTAGCTGGACATTATCCTATCGCAGTGCAACGCGGCACACACCCTGCATACACAAACATCCCTACACACATAAATTGCTCGATAACATAGTGCGGACTACAGGGACAGAGGCTCTGTCACGAATCATTTAATACGAGGTAACTACTTCCCGCTGTGATACAGTGGGCATCTACTACTATAGCGCACACAGCAACGACGCTCAGTGGACGAGACAAATCAATCATAAGGGTATACGCGAGCAGGGCTGCGAGGTGTGGCGAAGAGATATCTCTTACAGAGAACAATCAACGAGGCCGAGTATATTATTCTTCTATGGGAGTACAGAGGGCGGCGTGGGAAGGTCGAATGATTCTGGAGGTGCCGCTCAGGGTTCCGGATATGCACTCTGGCACACCGCTGGACGTGAGAGAAGGTGGGTCGCGGGAACATAAGTTGCGCTTTGATGGGCAATGCGGGGTGGAGAAGGGGATTAGGGCTGGGCGAAGGGAGGGCAAAAAGCTCATAACACTCTCAACTGAATCGGAGAGCGAGTCGAGCAGGAGCTAGTGCGCTGACACGGAGGTCAAATATCTTCAATGTCATGGCATAGCGTGCAAAGACCCGCGCTGACGTCGCTTTTGATTGCAGCACAGGCGCAACAATGACGTATTCTATATATATCATTGCATCAGTGCAGTATACAAAATCACCTGCGTCGTGACGCACTATCACGAGGTCTTTGTACGGGGGAATGCTCTAGTCGTCGACATAACTTGTACTAGAGATACATCAGCCAGTACGGACAGCGACGGTCTCGACTTATTCAATCTAGTCGTTAGTAGGTTTGGCGGTGGAGCACAATAGTCTCTGTCGCTTCTTCACAGGGATGAATGATCAATGCAACCTCTTATAGCTGAGCGCGCAACACAAGACTAGCATTGATTTGAGAAGAGAGTGTGAGAGTATGTATGTGGCAGGGAGGTTGTACCAGAGCGATGGGCGAGTTATGCTAGGGCTCAGACTGGAACTGATTTTTACTCAGAGAGAGCTCGTGATGCCTCTGAGAATATGACGCTTAGTTCCGTAGTAGATGAACTACTAGATTCCATGTAGACTAATCCGGCATGAGAAGATATCGACATAGTATCGATCTAATATGCGCGCAGATATTACATTTAACACTGGTATACTAGTTATCGTGCATTGAGACAGTCTACAATAATCAGATCATCAACATACTCATAGTCCAACCAGAAATGGCCATTCGACACGTGTCGAGTGCTCGCGCTTTGTCTCTTAGACATACCTATCTGAGCTATTTACTGAACAAATCTAATCTCTGTATACATACAGTAGTTGACAAGACGGCTACTCTGGTCTACGTGAGTATCTAATTAGGCGTTGCCCGTTAGCGCGTGTTCGCTACACGTTACGCGTATGGATATGCATCTGCGGACTCTGGATGTCACATTAGTAGTTCATTGCGCTACTAGAACTGCGGCTAAAGTGAGTGGTGTATACTTAATGAATTACGTTTTCAGTTTTTACGCTTACTCCCCTCTAGTCCAATGTTACAAGTGCATAATATGCAACTTATACTGACAGGTATTCGCAGATGCTCTCTCTAAATTACAATGGGAGAACTAGAAGTAGAGCAACGTCTGCCTTTCACGAAACTAGACGAATACAATGTGCTCTCGCCATAGCCCGAACCAACGTGAGAGATCAATAGCTTAAGACACAGAGAATATAGTAATATATCTATCTGAACTAGACGATGAACGACTCTTAATGCTCTGGAGCGGTATTACAAGGGGGGGAATGATGTGCATCTAATGTTGTTGCGTATGTGGCCACTGGATCGGTGAGTCTCTTCTATACTACAGCATTCATTGGCTTGTAAAGGTTATAGGTCAACTATTCGTAGAACATTGCAGACTGGGCGCGAGCGATTCAGAGGGCTAATTTAGGAGGGGTAGAGAGGCGCGGTCGGGGGGGGAGGTTGATGCGAATATCATGGGTAAAGTCTTAAGATTTCAGCAGAGGCGAACTAAGATATGGAATGACAACAGCGAATGACTAGCATGGCAAGAACTACAGGACAGGCAAGATAAGGAAAGGAAAGGAGTATTAATGAGTCAGCGAGACTACTTCTGTCGACAACAAAGTTATGACACAGCGATAGGGGCCCGGATGCAGAATTAGCAGACTGATTTGTACAGGAAAACCGATGTGCAAGATGTCGCAAACGAGAAGAATAGTCAGACAAGCCCAAGTAACACATGAGAAGGAACGAGGAAACTGAAAGATTGCTGGCGCTGGAGGACCGACACGGTGCAATATGAAACCTCAGTTATGCGTGCCGAAAGTCATCAATTAATTGCGTGTCCAGTGCAGGAGCAGGCAGCAGACATAATGGGCTAGTGAAAAATGCTGAACTTATTTTCACTTCCAATTATACGGACAAACGGGGACTATCATACCGAGATGAATGGTAACATATTTAGAGAGTGGATTGAAAATACTCTTCTTCCGTCCCTAGACAGACCATCCTGTCTGATAATGGACAACGCATCATACCACAACGCTGTGGCAGTAGAAGACAAAATCCCGACATCTTCGAGTACAAAAGATGCTATAAATATTTGGCTCAGAAAAGAAGACATTCCATTTAACGAGGGGTTTCTGAAACCTGAATTACTGTCCCTTGTTAAGAAATCACAAAAGACCAAGATATTTCATATAGACAAGTTGATTCAACAGCATGGTCATATGTGTTTGAGACTGCCACCTTATCATTCACATTTAAACCCAATTGAACTCGTTTGGGCAAAAGTTAAAGGACAGGTGGCAGCTGAAAATAAAACTTTCAATCTATGCAATATGAAAGAACTAACATATGCCGCCCTCTCGCAGATAGACAAAGATTATTGGAATAAATGTGAAGACCATGTCTTAAGAGAAGAAAATGTCTATTGGAAAAAAGATGGACTGTCGTTCGTTCAGCCGAGAATAGTCATCAATATGTTAGACTCGTCTGACTCAGAATAAGTGTGTAAATACCTTATATGTTTTATATGTTTTCTCCTCCATCTATGTGTATATGTAAACCAATTCATTTCCTTTTTATCTCCGCGATTTCACTACTATTTTTAACATACACAGTACTTTCACCTCTTCATGCATCCATTCACGTTTTAGTATAAAAAGTAACATTTACAACGAATAGGCGTTATTATTCTCTCAAATATTTCGAAGAAATAAAAAAGGACCTCACGTAGTAATCAGTTAACAAACCCCTCTACATTCGAATTGTATAGATGCCTATGCCGAAAATATGCAACTTCCTTCATTTACGGTAAATTATTTTTTTCCAGGACAAAATAATTACTTCGTTAAAAAAGATCAAAGGAATTAGCCGTTGCAAGAAAAGAACACTACCTGCAACATTGAATTTTATAAAAAATTTGGGACATTGAAAAATATAAGACCACATGCAAAAAAATCATGTTTATCAGTGCAAGGAATATGGAGATATTTGAAGTCAATCGTCGACCGATCTTTTTGAAACGCACTATAGTGTAAAAACCCGTCATAAGACGGGAATTACATTCAAAAGCACCAATACCTAACGGCAATTTTACTTATTCAAAAGTACTTTAAAAAAACCACTGTGCATCACCACAGTACACGAACTACGTAGCAGCAGCGAGGATCTCAATGTGTGTATACTGGATCACACATTCTATAAATATATTTTAGTGCACACCGTCATTTGCGCATTCTTCTTTAGTAAGTGTTACTATGTTCGGGAGAGTGCATGTAAGGGAAACTATACAATTAATGTCTAACTTTCAATCAAAGTTGCTTCCCTTTGCGTTATGTACTGACAGAAAGAGCTGGGATTTTATACATAGGATGATGTTTTACAAATGTCAGTACATCGTAAACATACGTAAATGGTTTGCTTATATCCACTTTTGCTTACATGTTATTTGCACTTTACTTACATATAATTTTACATACAGTTGTCAACATGGCAGATAACTGTGGATATTTTATAATATGAATAAACAAAAGATTGTGGTTCGCTCTTTAAGGGTCATGAGGCCGTCACTGTAGTTGTAGTCTCCATGCATGAAGCCGGCAAAAACACAATTTATGAACTCGTGCAGTAGTAGTTATTGTAGAAACATTTTTAACATGATGAGATTGTTAATCCCGGCATAAACTCACTTTAGTCGGCTCTTAGCACATGTAAGAGGAAGCGGTTATGGTATTCTTTGTCTCCTCATAAACTGCCGAGAACCACATATGATCATCATCATCATGTTTCATTTTGCTCCAGATGGAGTATGGAGCCACCACTGTAACTGGCCCTCTTGCAGGAAGCCTGCTCAAAAGCATTTATGTGCTCTTACAGCTTTGCTTTCTGCAGGAAAATGGTGAAGTCCCAGTGTATAAGAGAACTACTGGTATCACAAATTAGTTACGGCTGTGAATGATCTGATCTCGAAAAATTAGTAGAGAGGAGACAGTCATAAATTGCCACCCCCGCTGTGTTTTATCAGCTGTGCTGTTACTCAATTATAGTAAATGTATCGGCTGTGCAGTTAATTACATATATAAAATTTATCAGCTATGCTGTTAGTCTGTTACTATGCTAATTCACGTTTTCTTCATAGACTTAAATAGTTCACAAGTGCCGACGGAAATGGTACTAATGTGTACTCATCTCTCAAAAGTTCTGTCTTTCTTAGTTTGATTCACACAACACCTGCTGATGATCGTTTCGTTAGCCCACACAAGACTGAGGGGGACTAAAGATGTAGCTCCTGTGCAATCACTGTGCTCCTGCGAAGTTCCAGGCAGCTGGATTGACTGGACATACGACCTCAGGTTGGATGACACGAATGAAACCTATAGCAAGTAAAAATAGGGGCTAATTTCTGTCATCAAGCCCACCTATTTCAATTGTGTATGAGATGAACGTGTCTCAGATGTCTGCATGTAGGATGAATGACAACATGGCTCAGTATGAGTTAGCAATAGCGAGACAAGACAGGTGTCTACTTGCAAAACATTCTTTCTGATAAATTAATACATGAATACATCCAATAATATAAATTCATGGTTTGGCCATGTCTGCAGAATGGGAGAAGATCGGCTACCATGACAAGCATGGGAAACAAAGAGCCAGGGATCCAGACCTCCAGGACGACCCAGAGTCCGCTGGGAGGACAACATTAGACAATCTTTGAAGGACCGAGGACTAGAATGGAACCAGGCCAGGAAGAAGACAGCTGATAGAATAGTCTGGCGCTCTCTCTTCCAAACCTCTACACCTCACGGTAGAAGGGGAACGACTAAGTAAGTAAGTATATAAATTCAATACATGAATACATCCAATAATATGTACACCTAGGTGTGATACAACCGTTTCCTTCCCCCTATAATATACCAGGCCCTCTCTGACAAGTGCTATACTGGCTGGTAACATATATCCTAACAATATTGTTGTGTTCTGATGATAGGAGTTATATGAGACGATGACTGTTTGGTTATATATATCAGGTAGGAGTTATATGAGACAATAGATTGGAGTTATAGGAGACAATAGATTGGAGTTATATGAGTCCTAAGAAGGACTGTTTTGGTTATATTCCAGTTGGTTTTCGTCTTCATCAATCAAATCAGGAAATACAATCATTATACCTAATTCCCCAAGATACAATCAGTAACCTGATACATTCATAGTGAAACAATTTATATTAAATATATACAGGTGTAGGTAATATAAATGACACACACAAATACAAACATTATATATCTGCTGTAGGCCTATTTTCCTACAAGTTTATAGTAAATATATTTACCCTCTAAGATTTTAAACAGGCCAGTCGACTTTAGTGAAGTAAGAGTTCCCGGTCAATGCAGGTGAGCAATAAATCAGTCTGACAGCTTCTCTTCTTCAGTCGGTCGTCTAGCTGGCTTCGTGTTGGTGTGTGCGTGATTTTGAATAAAAGCTTGCCCGTATATATAGGTAGATGAGGTAACTTTTACTGCTTAAGGAATGGTTTTGATTGGGTCTCGGCGTGGCAATCTGATTGGTTATATGCGGTTTAGTACCATTTGCCGTACAATCCGTGACCGAGACGAGTCCCAGAAAAACCGGGCTTATGCCTAATTTTATTGTTTTCCGCCATATTGGGAGACAAGATGGCCCCAACCGAGTTCCGAAAAACCGGGCTTATGGCTAATTTTATTCTGTCTCGGAGACTGGTGAACGGTACTCGTTGATTGGCTGAGGGATATTTGTATCTCATCATAGTGATTTAACTAAGAAGTGGGTTTACACACTCGTTTCACGACAATGATGAGGTTGCCAGACACACCGACAAACACACATGGTATTTTATATACACACTATTACTAACACTCCGCCAAGGCCGGTCCCAAGCCCGGCTGAAAAAAAGGAGGAGGGCGGCCTGCATGGAGGCCGTAAGGAGGCAACCCCTCCACCATGCAAAGGCACAACAGGCCAATCACCTGTTTGCTTTAAATCACGATTACGGGCAATACAAGAGAGAAAACTGGACTGATTCTAAAGGCGACGAACTGGAACTGACTACGGGACTACGACTTATGGAACTTGGAACACATAAAGTATAAATGGGAAAGAAGAGGAGCTGGTGGTAGAGATGAGGAAAGCAAAACTAGAAATCCTGGCTATAACGGAAACGAAGAAAAAGGGACAAGGAGTCATGGATCTCGATGGCGACACGCTGCTCTACAGTGGTGTACCCACATCTGAAAGAGCTAAAGGAGGTGTGGGTTGCATTGTGGCGAAAAACCAAAAAAATAATATCAAGGGATGGAACTTTGTCTTGGAGCGCATTGTGGTTGTAAAACTAAAAGAAGGAAAAACCATAGCCAACCTTGTCATAGTGTACGGGCCAAATGAGGATGAGAGAGCAGAGGTCAAGGAGAAATTCTTTGAGCTGCTTCAAAGGACAGTGGATGACTGCCTAGATGAAGTTATAATGCTCGGAGATTTCAATGCCAGAGTTGGAAATGACCATGCTAGATGGGGTGGAGTTATCGGAAGATATGGAGAAGATACTATTAATGATAATGGAAAGCGACTCCTTAGATTCTGCAGTAAACAGAATCTGATCATTACAAACACAAAGTTCCCCCACAAGCGCATATATGCATACACTAGATGTGAACCAACAAAGAATGAGAAGTCCGTGATCGACTATACCCTAGTTAGGAGGAGCTCATTCAAGTATGTCCGGGATGCTAGAGTCTGGAGGGAGCCAGAAATTGGAAGTGATCACTACCTGCTAACCATCAAAAGAACAACTGAAAGAGTTGCTCAGCCTAGGAACTGCCTAACATCACGCAAGAAACTAAGTAAACGAACAGGAGAAATGAGCATTAAGACCTACAAGCTGAGAGAGCCAGAAATTAAGACCAGATATCAGGGGCTTATTGCTGCAGCGGTGAGCAACACAGAAGAACAACATGATGACTTGGAAACTCTCTGGCTTAAATTAAAGGACACCATAAAGACAGCCGCTGCAGAAGCATGTGGTGAAGTCCGACTTGGGAACAAGAGAAAGAGGACACCTTGGTGGACAGAGGAAGTCAAAGAGAAAATAAGAGAGAAGAAAATGGCATGGAAACAATACTTAGGAGCTAAAAACACAGCAGGAAAAACAGAAAAACATAGAGAATATGTGTTACTCAGAACAGAAGCAAAGAAAAGGTGCTAGCAGCAAAACAGAAGTCCTGGGAAGAATTTGGAGAAAAGCTAGAAAAAGATGCGCAAGAAAACCCGAAATTGTTCTATAAGACCCTAAAGAACGTGAGGAAGGAAAAACAATGCCCTCTTAAATTTATAAAGGACAAGCAAGGCAAATTGCTTACTGCCCCGAAGGAAGTAATGGAAAGATGGAAAGAATATTTCTCAGAACTCCTTGATGGTTAGCAAGGTCAAACATCAGAAATGCTAACCACGAGCATAGAAGAGAATACCAATGGTGGTGAAGATGACATAAAGATGGAAGAACTGAAGGCAGCACTGGAGAAAATCAAGATGGGCAAAGCAAAAGAGCATGATGGTATAACACCAGAAATGGTTAAGTTCATGGGAGCAGCAGGCGACCTATTACTCTTAAGGATCCTACAGGCAGCTTGGTGCAACAAGACCATACCAAAGGATTGGGAGATTGCCATCATAACACCAATTTTCAAAAAGGGTGACAATCGACAATGTGGAAACCAAAGAGGCATATCCTTTCTCAGTGTCCCTGGTAAAATCTACTCTAGAATCCTAGAGCAGAGACTCAGACGCCTAGCTGAGCTTCATTTGGAAGAGGTCCAGTGTGGATTCAGACCAAACCGAAGTACTCAAGACCTAATCTTCACACTCAGACAGCTGAGTGAAAAGGCTCTTGAGTATAAGAGTGAGATCCATCTCTGTTTCATAGATCTGGAAAAGGCGTTTGACAGGGTCTCCTGGAGCAAACTTTGGGACTGTTTGGCAAGGAAGAACATTCCAGCACCTCTGATTCATGCTATACAGAGCTTCTACAAGTCTTGCAGAAATTATGTGAGGACAGCAAACCATAAGTCAGAAGAGTTCAGGACCACCACTGGTGTAAGACAAGGTGATATCCTGTCACCTTACCTTTTCATACTCCTCATGGACGATGTCATCAAGGCATGTAAGGAGAGAACAAGAAAGTATTCAGTGGGGTACTGGAAGATGAGACAGGTCTGTATTTCAGAGCTGGCATGTGTTGATGATGTTGCCCTGATTGCTAAATCAGAGGCACATCTCCAATCCAACCTGCAAGTCTGGATGGAAGAGCTGGAGAAGAGAGGGATGGTCATAAGCAGCTCTAATAAAAACCATGGTGATATTACGAGAAGAAAGAAGGTATCAGATTAAGCTGGGAGAACAGGTCCTGGAGCAGGTCGACCACTTTAAATACATCGGAGCTGTTATTGACCGAAAGGCAGGCATCAAAGAAGAATTGGCCACTCGAAAAGCAGCAGCTGGGAGACTTTTTCAGGCCATAAATGGAGTATTCCTCAGCAAGAGAGAGGTTGGTAAGAAAACGAAGATGGCTGTATACCGCTCCACCTATGTCCCAATCTTGACGTATGGATGCGAGTCATGGGCAATGACTACAACCCACAAAAGCCAGATCCAGACCTCAGAAATGAGATATTTGAGGAAGGTGGTTGAAGTAACAAGAAGAGACATGGTCCGCATCCAGACGATACATCAATGTCTAAAATCCCACCCCCTGCAGACCCAAGTAGAACAGTCCCAGCTAAGATGGTTTGGCCATGTCTGCAGAATGGGAGAAGATCGGC
The DNA here is from genome assembly GCA_024509875.1 of Oreohelix idahoensis. Taxonomy (NCBI): domain Eukaryota; kingdom Metazoa; phylum Mollusca; class Gastropoda; order Stylommatophora; family Oreohelicidae; genus Oreohelix; species Oreohelix idahoensis. The sequence continues at coordinate 912,727 of JAMPIV010004781.1, read as the reverse complement.
TACCACGACAAGCATGGGAAACAAAGAGCCAGGGATCCAGACCTCAGGACGACCCAGAGTCGCTGGGAGGACAAAATTAGACAATCTTTGAAGGACCGAGGACTAGAATGGAACCAGGCCAGGAGGAAGACAGCTGATAGGATAGTCTGGCGCTCTTTCTTCCAAATCTCTACACCTCACGGTAGAAGTGGAATGACTAAGTAAGTAAGTGCTATTACTAAAAGGTAGCCCTTGACCTGGAATCTTCAAGGTAAGAGAGGTGGAGCATAACCGAAAACGCATAGAGAAGAGAACTGAAGTCATATATTACAGAATAAAGAAAGACATGGAAAGATCTTGAACGGATGGCACAAACAAGAAGGACTGATTGTGTTTACAGGCCTTCACCCCTTAGGAAGCTAAAGGGTAATGATTGTAATCATGATTTTCTTCATGTGAAAATCCTAACCTCTTAAACAAATACAATTTTCAAAGTCAAAATACACTAGCTTTAGAACGTGGTCTGACCATTAATTTTGACACATTTAAATTCAGGATATTATAAATTATCTGAAAAAAAAGGTGCGAGTCAGTGGTTACGTGTCTGTTCAGATGATAGTCTCTCCGGCAAAACTCTACATCGTCGGGTAGACGTGGAATGAAAGCCCAGCAGTTATAGCTGCTGTTTAAAAGCTGGAATGGAACCAGGTAGATCAAAGGTTTCACAGCGATCCAGGCCTGGTTTCAGTCTAGTCCTCGGTCCTTCAGAGATTGTCTAATGTTGTCCTTCCAGTATACTCTTTGTCGTCCTGGAAGTCTGGACCCTTGGCTCTTAGTTTCCCATACTTGTCGTCGTAGCCGATCTTCTCCCACAGGTCTAAAAAAAAATCACACAAAATATGTACCGATAGACACAGGAAGTTATAATATATTAAAAAACCCTAACAAATCTTAGCATGAACTTACAGTTCAGCACGAACATCACCATATGCACTCCCTATTATGAAAAGTTGGCCAGTAACATACAGTGGCAAAGATCACACTACTTATAGCTTTGACTCAAATGGTCTGAAGATCAATTTTTTTAATCCTCAATATTTATTATACAATTAAATGTGTTACCCAGCTGAATATAAATATTTTATTTATTTGTGTGTGTGTAAAAATGAACTTTTTTCTATAAAAGGAAATGTAAAGGATCCCGTTACACGCCCATTGAGGCATGCTGGGAATACGGTGTTATTTTTCCATAAATAAGTCTCGATGTTTGGTTGGTGCACGCCACCCTCTTTATAAATGTAAAATGTGCCCACGGTGCAGATAAGGTTGAGGACCCTTGCTGTACACCCAACGGTAGAAGAGGAAAAGATTACGAAACGAAAGAAAATAGATTAATCCAAATTTTCATAATTTTCTTTTTTAACCTACAGTGCACTGTCGCTCCTTCTTGAACTTGTGGTAACAATACCTAGTAGCCTTTTTCATACAACTTCAAGAAAGGTGAAGTATGAACTATCAATTACTTCCTATCAGCCTATCATCTTACCAACGGGCTGATCACCCGTTTGCCAGTCACTTCGATTACGGAAACAACAGCAAATGGATTGATTTGCCGTTGCCCTAAAGACGCCAATAGGCGTGATGGGAAACAATGGCAAAGAAAACCTATCTGCTGTTGCCCTAAGACGATACTAGGCGTAATGGCCACTGACTGCTTTGACGGTCGGTGGCTAAGGACGGAAGAAGAAAGAAGAAGAAGAAGAAGCCTATCATCTTAGAGGAAAATCTTCTGATTTTATTTTTTCAAGTACTAGAAGAATTAATTGAAAAACTGTCATCCTCACATGTAGCTATGATGCTAATGGCGAAAGTGATCTTACTAAATCTAAGAAAAATTATTAATAGTTTTCAAAAGATACACTAACTTGTTTCCCTTCGCAAACTCCTGTAAGAACACTATAAATGCCACATATCAATTCAATATCCACACAGGAATAAACCTAATATTAAGGCTAGGCGTTAGGGATTTTTCTCTACACCACAATGTTGAAAACTAGACTGATATCTAGCAAACTGCGCGGTACATTATATCTCTTAGAGTCCAATGTGGGTTCTTTGGACCGGTGAAGTATAACTCCGCCCCTAAAACAAATAGCTAAGAGTCCATCTGGTCGCTCTTATCTAGGATCTATCTTGTCCCCTGTCAGTCTAAAAGTGGGTTAGGTTATTCGTCACCGACTTTCCTTCGCGTTGCCTGTCAGTTTATGTAAGACCGCCCGGTGTTTGCTGATTGGCCGGCTAGACCAATTTATGTTTTTTTTCTCTTGCTGTCCATTGTCGCTTGCATGTAAATTTCTCTTATCCTTTGTGAGATGGTTCTTCGTATGCCGGCTAACGAGTCCCTTTGTCGTGCCGGGTTATTGTATTACATGGCGGTTTGTTTAAACAGCCTGAGAAGACTTCTTCACCTGGCCAAGCTGGACGTATCCCCAAAAAATCAATATTTGTGTAATGTGGCCGCTCTAACGCCATTGTCACAATGTAGTGACCCGTCGCTTGTTTGGACAGCGGCCAAGCAATAAAGAGACTAATCTTTTGTGTCAGCCGAGTTCTCCTCAACGTTAACATTAGTCCAAGGTGGTATGTCTCGTGAGGTTTCCCCGGGGAATTAGAAATCAAAAAATTGTGTTTGATTTTTATGAAACCAGATGTGTTTCACCAGATTTATCACCAGGCAATGTGGACTTCAAAACATAATGCAAGGTGGAGGTCTAAATGAAAGGAGTGTAACAAGTAGATAGTAATAAAGATTACTGTTTAAAGTCCAGTCGTTTTTAAAATATTACCTGATCAGCGATGAAATAGCAAAATGTGGGATGAAAGAGCACAATGTGGGAGAAAATAAAATAAGAAAGGTGTAGGAAAAGATAGAACGATAAGGCTTTGGTGCTCGTTTATCACACAAATAAAGAAAATGGTATTATAAGATATGGATAAATTCTATATTTTTTTAAAAATGGAGAGTTATATAAATATAAATGAATATCAACATATTTTTTTCACCTAAGACAGGGGGTGGCATCCAGTCGATCAGATTCTGCCGACAGATATCAGGGAATGATTTGATGCATCCCTATGTCGAGGTAGGAAGGAAAGAAAGTCTTTTGGGGAATTCTCTCCGCCGACCGTTACTAGTGCGGTATCCACGGATTCAAGTACGTTTTTCGTCGTTCCAAGTGACCTAGCTTAGTAAAATTCACTTTATTTGTGAACAACATCAGATAGGAACACGATCTTTTCTTTGAAATGAAATTAAAATTCGGTAAAATATCATTTAGTCTGAATTTGTCACCCTCTATGTTAATGCAGTTGAAATAAGCAAGTTGTCCAGTAGAGATAAGAGTCTTATATGCTGCATTTGTAGCAAATTCCGTATACTGTGAAACCTAAAAACAGACATGATTTTATAAAGTAGATATTTAGATAGCTCAGTGTTTCTAAGGTAGACCGAAACAGCTTCTGTGTTGCCTTCTAGCTGATCTGTTATACTGGATCTAAGACAAAGACCACGCGAATCGAAGCACTGTTATTTTCTGATCAAGGGGAGCTAATTGAGTAAATTCTTACTTTTTTTACCATCGATAACGTGTGAAATCACTCATTATTCTTCCGGCAAGCACAGGTTAGCTTTGTTATTTTAAGTTCTAAAGATTTTTTAAAAAATTTGATAATGAGAAATATCCCGTTCAACCTCTGTTGGGTTATAATTAGGATACAAATTGTTTTCAATTCCATATAATATGAATAAATGCCGATATTTTAATAACTAGGCAATTCTGAGAAACGGGGAAACTCATCTTCCAATGGTGAACCAAGGAGAATGGGTAACACAATAAGTGAAAGCGATGATGAAGGCAAAATTGAAAGCTCTCTCGACGTAAGCAAACGAAAGACACGCCGTTATGTCTTGCATTTTCTCTTTAGCGCAAAGATATAACAACGTTCGTCTCATATGAGTGTGAATGTTGACAGTGTTGTTGTAGACTAGATAAATTAAAATATGCGAGTTAGGCCTAACTGTTTATTGAAGGTACACAAGTTTGTTCAGACGGATGGATAAAACTAAGACCTATACACAGGCCCAGCCAGCTATACGGACCTCATTCGTTACCGAAAAAAAAAAGATTCACGGGGCAATCGTTCATATAGCAAACGGAACATAATTTGTGTTATTTCGTATATGCTAAATTCCAATCCCAGACTAAGCCCAAAATCCATAGGCCCTACCTTTCAAAAAGTTGAGAAGAAAACCTTTACGCTGGATCAATAAAAACTTTACAAAGATCCCAAAAAACCTTAGTGAAAAATGAATGTAGGATTAAGTTAAATGCATTAACTTGTTTTAAAATGACGAATGGCACATCCAAATTCATTAAACATACATAGAGTTAATTTTGACCTTTCTAAAACTTAATTTTATTCCATTCATGTAGAATTTTCTGTATTACATGCAAAGTGTGTGCCTTTTCTCATTTTTAAAGTGACATCAGTGGGCATAAAGCTTATATAGTGAATATCAGTGTTTATTTTGTAGGCTGACTGCCAAAATAAAAACTAACAAAAAAACCAGTACAACTTGTCTACATTCAAGGACCACCTGCAGTCTGTGTGGGTTTTCTTCATCTTGAAGAAAGATCTTTCAGTCGGCACTGCTTTGAGGAAAGGTCAGAAGTTGCTGAATAATCACATGTAGATTTGGCAGTGAATTCCACCAGTACTCTTCATTTCCTCCCAGTTATAAAAGCTGATTTGTGGCCTTTGTCTTTCAGCTTAGGTACACACCAATAATACAGTATGTAAGATTGGTTAAATTCATCCTTCTGAGCTTCTTGATTGTGAAGCTGAGCAAAGCATCTGCAGTTATGTGGATACTGTAGATTATCTTTAATGGTTGTGTCTAGTACTGCGAGATCCTCTTGGACCTGATTGTTGGAACAGCGTAAATGATACACATTTCATCATGCCGCTAAACTCATGATCAAAAAGTCACTGAAGTCTGATTCGTAACTACCCGAATTGTTTTTTTTTTTGGGTGTGTTTGTGTCAATACTTAAATTTTGACAAAGCTCAACACAGGGTTATGATTGTTTGTAACCACTAACCCAAACCCTGCTTCCAGAATCTTCAAAATTAATAAGGTACGGCAAATTATCCATAAAACAAGAAAGATAATGTAGATGATCAAGCGCACGTGTGTAGACTGACTTCGGCAACGTGTCGATTGTGAATTCAGTGACAAAGCAGTGAGCATAATGTGGACTGTGTTTCAACTGCACCTGACTGTCAGAAGAAAACCTGTCAACTATCTTATTTGTCACTGCCACATAACAAGTTTACTAGTCTAAAAGTAACCTTTACCTAAATTTATTCTGAATCAGCAACTTTTAACAATGCAAAGCTTCTTTTCTGAAGAACGCAGTAATTCTGAAACCCAGTTATGAGAATTATTCGACTTGTTTCTGGGGCCTGAACTTAGTGAAAACTCAATTTTTTTTTTAAAAAGTGCAAAGTTACTCTCGGAATATTTAAAATAATTGTTTAAAAGTGAAATAAAATAAAGCAGCAGCTAAGAATTACGCACATATTTTTAATAACATTTTTGGGCATAAAAAACCATACAAAACATTTGTATGATTGTACACAGGCAGAAAAAACAAAAAAGCCATACAGAATACTGCACAACCGTAGAGTGTGACAGGTATGCCAAAATCCAAACCCAGACTACTTCAACAACTTGGCCAAGTTAACAAAAGCTAATTTAAACAATTCATTTGGACATCCAAGACACAGAAGAAGGTCCTCTGTAAGGCGACATAAAAGGGATAAAGAATACATGGAAAGACCTTGAACGGATGTCACAGGATAGGAGAGGCTAGAGTGTATTTGTTGAAGGTGTGTGTGCCACAAGGAGTTGGAAGGTAATGATGATGATTTGTCTGCCATGTACTGTTATGTGATAGCAGGGAGTGCAGAACTTGAGGCAGTGGGAAAGCAGAGCTGGATATTAATCAGCTGATAAATGATCATGCTGGTGATGATGATGCCATTGTGTACGCTGATGGGTCTGTACTCCACAGTGAGAAGTCAGGATGGGGCTTCTTGGTGAGAGTAAAGGACAAGGTCATTGCTGAACAGAGCGAAGCTTACATGAGAACAACCTCCAGCATGAGAATGGAGATAGAGGCAGCTACTGCAGCCCTGAGGTGGCTGTCTGAAACTCCATCAACCAGGACAGTTATTGTGTCTGACTCTCAGTCCATGCTTCAGAAGGTACAAAATGGATGACTGCAGCATGAATGGAAACATGTATAGAAGCCTCAGATCTTCAGAAACTGGTGTGAATTTACTGTCTTGGTCATGCAGGATGTGCAGCTATGAGAGAGCTGACAGACTAGTTAGCATTCATACCCTTCGACATTTGCTGAGGGAGACTGAGCTCCTGTGGGTTTGCCTGGAGTGTAATGATGTTGATTCTGATTAACAATAAGCTTTGTTATTAAGACATTGTCCACACACTCCCTGTTACATTTGTCTATGGTTTGGTTTGGTTTTAAGGACCATCGTCATTGCACAAAGACAACTCCATCAGTGCTCCGATCTCCTCCCTTAAATGACACAAGAAGGATCTCAGCACAGTGCACAAACTCTTTAGCACCGGCGAGAATCCCAATGTGTGTATATAGGAATTACACATTCTATAAATATTTTTTTGGTGGGTAGGTTTCTAATTTTTAAATTTTGCCAGGGCAGTGGCCTTATGGCCTACTTTTTACGATTTCCAACTGCCGTAGAATCTTTAACGCGCGCAACTTGCAAACGGGACCTCCTATTTTTTTCACCCACATTGAGAAGGCTAGGCATCCGATCTCACTACCTAGGAGACAGGGGGGGGGGGGGAGTATGACATCATTAGGACCACTGGTTCTGAAAAAAAGAAATTTTCATAATTTATATTCCCTCTACTGGGAATTGAACCCGGTACCTTTAGAAATCGAGGTGGACGCCATACCTCTTAGCCACTCCGACCCCTACACTTGTCTAATGTTTATGCATTCATTTTTTCCATTTGTAATGTTCTTTTGCTCATGATTATTATTTTTCTGTAAAGTTAACATGCTGATGTTATACTTCCTTGTTAGGTTGATGATGAGATATCAGATGGAGATGACAACAGTGGTAAGTTGATATTTTTAGAATTGTTTCACTCAACAATATTTAATATCTTGGAGAGATATGTATCATAGGTTGTACTGTTCGTGAGCTTTGTCAGATTTGTGTGTTGCCGACTTGGACATATGCCTCTAGTTCCTAGTGGTCCTTGAAGAGATAAATAATATGACTACTGTACCCTTAAGGATGTCGCACAAGGTGACTAATATGAGGTTGTAAAATGTAAATGTCCGCATGTAACACAAATTGCCACAAAAACAATTTCTGCAAGAGCATGTGACTGCTTGATGCAGGCTTCCTGCAAGGATTCCAGATATACTTTACTTAATCTAATCTATAGGTTAATGTCCTTTATTCCTTCTTGTTCTTGCATTGTGTGTGTTTAGCATCACTATTCTTTGTAAAGCACAGTTAAGCATTTGAATAAAGAAGGAGGTAATGTACGTTGTAGAGGGAAGCCTTCGGGTTGAGTCTGTGGGGGGATGCGAGGGAGGTAAATAAGCAGGGGGTTTGATTGATTAGGAAGAAGAGGGGTAGGGGTATTGGTCCATCGCTTTGGGGGGGCACTGGGGAGAAGATATTGTGTCGGCGACGGAGCGCTGTGCTCGGCGTACCGGAGGAGAGGAGGCGGTACGGTACTGATCATGTGTGGTACTGGAGATTCATGCTAGGGGGGGGTGGGGGCGGAGTTATCGGCGCGGGGGTGTGAGGACGGGCCTTGGCAGAGAGTTAGGGAACACAGCACCACAGACCGGTTGGGGGGGGGGGGGCTGGTGGGAAGTGTACTGTGGGGGGCCGGGGGGCCAGGGCGGTCAGACGTTACAGGGTTCAGAGGGAGGGTCAGGACTAGTTCCCCCGAAAAGCGGGTCGCAATCGTTGCTGGTGTCTCTTAGGGGGATGTCAGATAATGCCTGTGGGGGCGCTTCTGGGTGGGGGGTGTGTGGGGGGTGTTAGTGGGGTGGGGTGTGGTGTGGTGGTGTGGGTGGCGGCTGTACCCTAGACTGGTGACGCGGCTTCAAAGCAGCGCCATAGCGTGGCAATCCGCAGACGAATGTTTCTGCCTTGATACGGGGAGTGACGATGCTTGGCCACCACAGGACAAGCGAGGATTGACAAAGCCGAGACGTGTCCAACAGGATAGGAGACTGGGGGGGGGGGGACAGGGATGGGGAAAGTGTTGGCTTGGGCCGGGGGTGGGCCAGCCATGTTGCTGCTGCCTGTGAGAGCCATTAGTATGTCAACTGTTTGTGGGGCCACACGATCAATACCTCCCATGTGACAGAGAATAGGGCTTTGATACGCGGAGGGTGCGGGGGGGGGGTTTGTCACGATCCGCACATTGCCTAGCGTGGAGTGTTTTGATCTCTGTAACCTCCTTGTCCGGTGAAGGTCTTGGCGCATCGTGTCAGTATTGTCCTATTAATCACTGGCCTTCGATTTCTAGAACGCGATAGGACATGATGAGGAGGGATGGTAGGAGTCCTGTGGGGTTTTGTGGTATTGGGTGGTTGAGGGGAGAGTATTTGGGGGGGGTGGGGGGGGGGGGGCGTCGGTCTAACAGATACATGGGAGGGTCGACGGCAGCGTTTGGGTTCTGCCAACTTGATCTTGTGGGGGATCAGCCCTCGCGGTTGGTCCGCGAGTGTGGCCGCAAGCCCCTGTACGTGATTATCCTCAACTCCGTGAACGAGGGGCAGGGCGAAGAGACGCAAAAGTTTAGGTCCCGATGTACACCACATGGCCATGGCCCCATAGGCAGGGGTGGCGGCCACAAGGGCGATATGACAACGGCGGTGAGCCACGCCACCTAGGATAGGGGGTCCACGACGTTGTGGGTCGGTGGGTGTGTCCAGTCCCAAGGGTAGAGCCTTGCCAATTCCAGAGTGTTAGCGTCTGTCTTGGGGGGGGGAGTTCAGGCTAGTGGCGCGCCAGGGCGTGGTTGGATCAATACCCCAAGCTTATAGAGGATATTGTTAGGTTGGTGTGTCATTGTAGGGGTGATTGGAGCGCAGAGGGGCGAGGGGCTGTGTCCTAGGAGGGGCGGGCGGGGGGTTTGGACAGCTAACATACTTTCATCATCACTTAGCAGCTTAGGAGTGGGTATGAAATGGCTTTGCCATAAGGGAGAAAGAGTGTCCACAAACGATTTGAGTTTTGAAGGCTTTGCTGTGGTCAGGTGGTGAGCCCTCGGTGGCTGGCACATTGGGTATTGTCCACGAGTGGTGGGGTATAAAAGGGGCGGTGAGGCAGTGGGGGATGGGAGACGTGGAGGGGAGAAGCGCTGGTCGCGCGGAGGGACACTCAGCCGGGCTTGCTTGAATGGCCGATGCATGTCAAGGGAAACAGTCATTTGACCAAACAAATCAAATGACAATCTTTTCCGTACACCCATCAACAGAAGCAAAGCGAAGAGAATGCCCTCAACTCGTCATCCACTGACATCGGATCCATCAACTCAGACGGATGAGGGCGCACTCCCGAGGCAGTGTTCCGCTTTCATTGGTCAAAAAACCTTACTTGCGAAACGATGTAGTTTCCGTAACGGAGAAGGGGGCTAAGGTGGGTGTGTGTGTCACGAACACATCTGTGGGGGATGAGGGGTGGGAGGAGGCAGACAGGGCGGATAACATATGCGATCTACCTCAGAAAGGGGGTCATCGTCACGGCCCACGGCGGGCGGGTCGGGTCCTACAGGGAGGCGTTGGTACGGGAGGGAAGGGGTGGTGTGCGGAGCCGATTCGATGTTGTAAGCCTGTCGATTGGAAGGTGGTGCAGCTTAAGTTGGCGGGCGATCTGTCAGAGGGTGGGGACGCTTGTTGGGCGTTCAGGAGAGGCTTACATCCAGCGGGGACTGATGGACTCTCGCGAGGGGGCGGTCACGTACATCGTACCCGTGTCAACCCATCACGCCACAATTCGGGACCGGGAGGACGCGAAACCCAGTAGCTGAGGTAAGGAGGAGACCCTTTGCCAAGGCCACGGGGGTCTCGCGTCGATCTGAATGACCGCAGGGTCGCATGAAAACTTACAGATAAGCAATGGCAGGGGGCTGTTGTATCCAGAGGTGCCGTGAGGGTGTTGACGTTCGATATTGAAGAATATGCACCGAAAATGTAACGGGGCAAGTAGGGCCTTAGAGGTCACACCCTTGGGTACCAACTATGAGGGCTAGGTTGCGGGGAGGGGCCAAGGGGAAGATCGCAACGCGGAGCATTAGGCACAGAAGCAGAGGCACTAGAGATTTGCCATCCGTATAATCACGCACAGGGGGGGGGCGGTTTACGAGCACATAATAGACTGCACGTATCGCCCGAGTGACAGCCGCGAGTGGGGGCGCCGACCAAGCGCCTCCAGCTGGCAGAGGGGACAGGGAGGTTTACCACCCTGGTTCGGCTATCAGTCTCGCGGCGGCATGCGTGCTAAAGGTTTGACCAACGAGAGCATAGATTATTTGCCGATCAGGAGCATAGCCCCGTCGGGGGCTGGGGGCGCCAAGGACCCGCCCGTACGGGCTTTGGCAAAGACACAACGGTTGGTAATACACCGTTACCATATATGGCAATTTTAAGCACATGGAGGTGGTGTTACAGTAAGGTAACAGGAGGACCACATGACTCGCCAGACGTGCATGTCAGGTCACGGCCCCGGGGAGAGACCGGGAATTTTAAAACTGGAAGGGGGCCGTATGGTTGGCAAAATGTAATGCAAACAGATAACAGAACAGAACCATGACTCAGCCCACAAGAAGCAACAAGATCGGGCGAGAGCGAGCAGGAGGGGCAGCAGCACAGGTGTGTGGCATGGGCACGGGCACTCCAAGTCCTCACACACAGTGTTTTTAGCGAGTAACATGGGGCAAAGATAGCTAGTGTGAAGATTGGGAGGAGTATGGTGTTAGTCAGAGGGAGCAGCAACGAGTGAGGGAGACCAGCAGAGCGAGCTAGGCCTAATGCAATATCCAGGAAATATCAGATGATAAGGCTTTCGAGACTATGATATGGGGTTAGGAGGGCAAGGCTTCAAAGATCGCCTCCATCGGGAACTGGATGGCAGTTGGGGATATTCGATGTAGGCATGGACGACAGAGGATGGCGTTAGGGGGGGGGCGGGGAATTGTTAGGAGATCTCCGTATTGGGGGCTTTGGTGAGGGGGCGGGCGCGCAGCTGGGAGTAGTGGGTGCGGAGGGTTGGCGGAGGGTGTTATCACTGACGACCGAGTTGGTGGGAGTCCGGGGGTGCGAACTGTGATAGAGATCACGTGGAGGGGGTGGGGCGGAGCCGCTGGGTAGTGAGCGGGGGGGGGGGGGGTGGCTTGGCAGGAGTGGGGACTGGTGAGATGAGGGAGGGGAGTGGTGTTGATATGAGTGGGGCTTTTTGGGATTCGTGGGGAATTATGTAGAGGTGGGGGCACGTAGTAGTTATGATTGGAGTGCGGACGGATGGAACATCAAGTAGATGGGGGCCTAGACGCGTGAGAGGTATGGCTGCTGTTGGTGGGGGGGGATGGTGTGGGTGACATGGGGGGGGGTGGTGGGGAGGGGGGGGGAGGGGTGATAGGTAGGTGCCGTACGATGGGGGGGCGGGTATGTGGGGGGTGAAGTGGTGCCTGTGATTCGTGGTGCCATGTGATTTTCCAAAACATTATGGGGGGGAGAGATTAGGGGCAGAGTTAATTGGGGAGGGGGGCTGATTGTGGTTACAGAGTGCTGTGGGCTCGTCGGGGTACGAGAATTGTGGGGGGTGTAGGTGGGAGCGGGTGGGGGGAGGGTGCGGGTAAGGGGGTTGTTATGGGAGGGTGCAAGGGATACGGGGGGGGGGGGGGTGACGGGATGGAGGTCCCGGAGGGGCCAGGGCAGAGGGACTGGAAGGGGGGGGCTCTGAGGGGCGCGGGCAGCGATGGCGGGGAGGGGGGAGTAGGACTGGGGGGAGGGTATTTGGTGGGGGGGGGAGGGGGGGCGGTGGATTTGGGGGGGGGGGCCTGAAGTCCCGTTGGGGGTGGAACGTGGGTACCGGAGGGGGGGCGACGGGGGGACAGGGTTGGGTAAGTGGGGAGGTGGGGGGTGATGGGGGGGTGAGGGGTGGTAGGGGGATCGGGGCGAGAGGGTGATGTGTTGGTGGTTTTTTTTTGGGGGGGTAGGGGGGGGGGGGTGGGATGGTTTTGTTAGGGTGGAGTGGGTTCTGGAGAGGTTGGGGAGTGTGGTTGACGGGTAGCGTGGAACGGTGGGAGCTTGTGGTGGAGGGGAAGGTACGGGGCTCCACGGGGGTGTTTGGGGACGGGGGGGGTGCGTGGGGGGGGGGGGGGTGGTGGGAGTGGGGGGGCGTGGGGTGATGGGACAGGGTAGATGGCGGGATGCGGGGGGGCTGGGGGGTGGTGAAGGGATAGGGGGCGGGGGGGTTGGGGTGCAATGACGACTTGGCCATGGGTGAAAGGGGAGGGAGTGGGGAGGAGGGTGGGGTGAATGGGGGGGTAGTCCTGTGGGGGGAGGGGGCGAGGGGGGTGGGGTGGGAGGTAATGTAG